>CM069916.1:76673386-77132088 GCA_036172215.1 Camellia granthamiana
GATAAATTAAGGGATAAAATTAGAAATAAAATGTTCTTCAAAACAAATAAAATGATTTCTTACCAAACTATTTCGCAAAGGATAGACCTCTCACCAATAAAAAAAATATCTACTGAATCTAATACCTTAGACAATTGGTAAATTGGATTTATTGACAATTTTCTCAAAGATTTAACTTAGGTCTAACAGATCTAGAAATAAACCTCTAAGCTCGGTTCCTTATTATTATTTTTGTTAATGTAACATTCAAAGTAAATTCAATTTGATTTCACACTTTTAAAAAAAAATTCAAGTGCAATGCACGTGTCCATAACTAGTATATTAAAAAATAAATAAATAAATAAAATAAAATAAAATAAAAATTTTGGTTCCCAAGCCTAGATCAGCCTGACATCATGGTTAAAATCTCTTTCAAATCTATAATTAAAATTTCATCCAATCCTACCTCACCCAACAAACCCATATAGTAAATAAAAATTATATAATAAAATTTAAAAAAAAAACATTTTAACAAAATAAATCTTAAGTTGTCAATTTAATATATGCTCGGTTCGGTTGATTTGATATAGGCAAATGGTTTAAATTAAAAATAAATCAAAAGTTGAAAGTTTAAATTGAAAAAATTAAAAAATTAAGATTTATTTTTTTAATGATCAAACGTTGAAGTTTTTTATTTTTATTTTTTAGAAATTAAATCTTATAAGATAAAAAATCAATAACTTGTCAAAAAGATTTAGTTTTTCTTCATTATATCTTCAATTCAAAACTTAGTAAGTGCAATAATGGTAGATGGTCACAATTTTTGTGGCTCAAATGGCTCGAAATTGCCAAAACGAAGTCATTTTGAGTACAAAACGACATTAAAATTGCCAAAACGACATCGTTTTGGCAATTTTGAGCCATTTGAGCCACAAAAATTATAGCCCTCAAACATTTTTCTAGTAAGTGTATTTTTATTTTACTAGGACTCATCTGCATAGTCCAAATATCTCGGCTAAAGTGCGGGCCATGGCCACACCTTAGCAGTCACTTCTTGTCATGTAATTTATCAACCCAAGGTCATGTCATGTGGCCTAACTCAAAAAAAATGTTCCCACATTTATGTCCTAAATTCAAAACTTGGTGAGGGTAACAAAACAAAATAAAATAAAATAAACAACTTGGTGAGTGTATTTTTATTTGGGTTCAGCTTGTTTCATGTTTGAAATCAAGACTCGACCGTCCAGTCTGGCTCATGGGCCCATGTTTGGGTTCCGTTTTGATAATTCAAACCATTCAATGTGTAAAACTTGTCGAGTACTACATCCTTGTAAAAAAATCACGTTGATCAGATATCAATAGCTATTTGATCGGATCAGATTTGTATAAAAAAATTGATGGTGAAAAAATAAACGGTATAAAAAATAAACGGTGAAAAAATAAACGGTTGACAGAAATTTGATCCGATCAAATAGCTATCAATATCCAATCAACGTAAATTTGTCTAGAATATAATACTCAATAAGTTCTACACATTGAACGGTTCAAATTATAAAAGATAGGCCCATAGGTTGAACTGGACGGTCCAATCTTGATCTCGATCATAAGACAAGTTGGATCTTTTTATTTTAAGCACAAATTTTTTTTCTTTACTTTTACAAAACAACAAATAAATTGTGTATGAGGATTATATATATATATATATTAATATATTATTTAGGATTTAGATTAATATATTATATATTAAAATCTCACGTTAGTCAAGCTCAAAGACTATTTCTAAATTAAACCCATTTAATAAACGATCTAAAAGGCCAAGTCCTTGTGAAATTGAACTACCTTCATCAGACACTGACTGAATAGGATTTGTTTGTCTTCCTATATAAATATAAAACCATGAGAGAGAGAGAGAGAGAGAGAGAGAGAGAGAGAGCATAAGTAGAAGTCAGTGATTATTCAATTTCAGACAGAAATTTAGGTACGCTCTCGTTTTGTTTCATATCAATTCTTAAACTACGTAATTGCGTATGGGTCAAGTAAGATTAATTATATATCAAAATAAATGTTACATTATAAATCAATATTGATTCGTTTTGCTTAGGTTTAAGTGATGTTTGTTGCAGTAATATGATTTTTTTTTTGTGTGTGTGAATATAATTTTCAAATTTAAGAACTTCCTTAAAAACTGGGTTATATTCAAAAAATATCTGTGAGAAAATAATTTTGAAAAACAGTTTGTGTTGTGTTTTCTAAATCAATTTGTTTTGTTTTATATTTCAATTCTCAAATTATGCAATTGCTATATCAAAATAAATGTTAATTACATATACAGAGACATAAATATTGATACGTATAAATTATATGGAATAATAGTTTTTTTTGTTTTTTTTTTCATGGAAAAAAATTTAAATCCATATACACGGGAGATGAATACATATACAAGGGGACAAAAATACATATACAGTAGTTGCCCTTAGTCTTATATACAAACATGTTTTTTTCTTTTTTTTCTTTTTTGAATAAAAAAATAAAAACAACGAGGAGTTTGTGATACCACCCTGTTTGGTATTTAGTTTTCAAAATAGTTTTTTGAATTTTGAATTCATATTTTTATATTTTTAATGATTTTTTTAATATTTTAATGATTTTTTTAATATTTAAATTCACTTAATTTTAATGTATTTAAAAAGTACAAAATTTGTAAAAAAAAATTTAAAAATCATTGAATACAACAAAATACGAAAAATGTATTGAATTTTTTTTTTTTTTTTTTGTATTTGGTGAATTTTTCTAAGTGTTTTTTCCCCCAAATATTATACTTTTTAAGCGTTTTTAGATTAGATGTAATTAAAAAATAAAAAATTACATAAAATATTAAAAAAATTCACTACCAATAAAAAAATAAAGAAAATAAAAAACTCAATTTTTTGAAACCAAACATGTGCATAGTTTTTATTTCTGATGAATACAATTTTTTTTTTTTTTTTTCCAGAATTCAAAACAATAGTTTCAAACTGTTTCATAGAAACGTTTTTCCTAATTAATTTTTAAAAATATTTTATTTGTTATTTATTTTTGTCCTTCCATCTCAATCAAAAATGTGGCAATTCGTATATGTTACTACAATCGATGCAAACTAACCTATTTTTAGATTAATTGAAAGACTATACAAACCTATTTTTTGAGTATAACAATTTTCATTACTATAATAGAAGCTTACCATAAAAAGTGATCGAAGTGTGTATTTAAAATTTTTGTTGTAAGGCCAAATCTTGAATGAATCTAGGGTTTGTTTGGGGTGTCCTAAAAAAGTACACTTTTTGTCTTTTTGGATTAAAAAAGTTGAGAAAAAAATATGGAGGTTTGGGTTAACTTTTTGACTTTTTATGGAAAAATGTGTATTAAAAAATTGTATAAAAAAGTATGTAAGAGATGATTAGAGAGGAGTGGGCCCCAGCCGTACAACCGGCTGGAGTGAATTGGAGTTGGAAATTATTGGCTAATTTTTGTACAAAGCATTGGACGGTTTTGTTTGGCCTGTGGGGGTCATCACGGGTCCCATTTTAATAATCTGAACCGTTCAATGTGTGTAACTTGTCGAACACTATGTACCTATAAAAAATCACATTAATCGGATATCGATAGCTATCTGATCAGATTTATTTATTTTTCAATTATTAATTATAATACCATCCATTTGTTGTATATAACTGATTTGATCATATAGTTATCGATATCCGATCAATGTGATTTTTTGCAGACATATAGTACTCGACGAGTTCTACACATTAACGGTTCAGATTATCAAAACGGGACCCGTGATAGCGGTGTGTGTGCAAATCAGACCCAATCATTAATCCCTGTCCACTGCCGCAGCACAGAAGCTGCGCAGACAACACTTCGGTCGGCTCAAATATGTAGAAAATTGATTTTTTAATTATTTTTTTTTGGGAGTGAATAGTGATATCTTTTTGAATTTTGAAATAACTTTTTGACTTTTTAACTTATATAGAATAAGCCAAACCAGCCCTAAGTTACAAGATTCAAGTTTTGAATATTTTTCTAAATTTGTAACATAACTGTTAGAGTAACTTAGGCAAAAAGAAATCTTAAATCAGAGCTGTTAAACTTTAATATTATTATTTCTTGTGCCAAATATGCCACAAAACTTTATATTGGCAAAAGTCCTATTTCCATGTGTAAGTAATTATTTCAGAAAAGTACACCTAATTTGTAATTTTTCCAATTATACATATTTTAAAATCTTATAGTTATAAGTAAAATTTTTTAGAAAAATGATTTGTGGCACTAAAATTGCTGGCACTAATGGCACTAATTTCCTGTTTTGGTAACTTTGTTTTTTTTTTTTTTTTTTTTTTTACCTGATATAGAAATTAGTGCCATTAGTGCTCAAAAAATTAGTGCCACAAATCACAACCGAATTTTTTAATAAATAAGTTCGATTCACAAGACTTGATCGTAAGTGGCCCTACCTATAAACTCTTGTATCTTGTTTTTATTCTTTTATTTTTTTGGATCGGTATCTTATTGTTAAGTTAGATAGTTAAAAATGATGTATACTTCATTTGCGTGTGAGTACCCCGTTAATTATAGAAATATTTTCTTTTTAAATTAAGCTCCTCTTGTGCAGTATTTTATAGAATAATTTGTGAATTGGTTCAATAACTGTCTAAATAAAAATATTTAAGTTCTTACTTTTCTAATTATAAGGTTTGTGGGTTTGTTTGGCTTAGTCTTGTAGATTATGCGCCTCAATTTTTTCTTTCTTTCTTATTTCCATTTATAGTCTATCATACACTCAAATTACTTTAGTCTTTGAACACTTTCTTTTATATTAGAATTCTTTAATTCAAAAGTTCTTGATCACAGTTACAAGAAACTCCCAAAGAAAATCAAAAGAAAGAAGGGAATTATGGAGGAAAATTCAAAAGAAAGCAACAATGTTGGCAATCACCCTGAAGAACTCAAAGAGAAAGGTAGAGCTGGATTGCTACTTGCTAGTATGAAGCACTTCAAATTCGACCCCAAAATTTCAAATGATTTGAGCATAATGAAAAGTCAGATTCTTGATAAATTTGGCTTCGGCCCAGATGAAGAAAACACGCCACAAAGCCAAGAAAGTCGCAATAATGAAGACATTGTTGACGAGGTCTTTCCAGTAAATGAAAAATTTGTTGAGTACATAAAATCGTTTGATCCAAAACAACCACAATGTGGACAAACAATAGACGGATTGGAAGCTCCCGATTTCTCACCTATAAAGGAATTGTCGGGGCCTAAGTAAAACTTGTGGCAAACCATTTGAGAAGCAGTTGACAGAGAGCGATGTGAGGGCTGATCAAAGTCGGCTAACTGTACCCAAACAAATGTTTGATACGTTTATTGAACATTTGATTCAAATAAGAGTGAATAAGAGTGGGAATATTATAAATGGGGTTCCAGTTACGACTTATGATTCAAAGGGAAATGCGTATCCAATGACGCTCAAGATTTGGAGTTCCAAAACTCGTGTTCTTACTGCTGGGTGGAAAAATTTCTGCCTCGAAAATAAATTCATTGCTCATGAAGATTGGATCACGATATGGGCGTGTTGCCTAAAAGAAACTACTAAAACTAACAATAGCCTTTGCTTTGTTATAATGGCGACAAGGTTTCCAATAGAAAAATTGTTGTAAAAAAAAAACTGAAAACGACCAGAAAAAAAAAAAAAGCATGAAGAGAGGGAATGAACACATGGTTTTTTGTTTCACTTGATGAGCTAGTTCTTTGGTTAAGAGTTGTTATTTTTTTATTTTAAAATTTCTTTAGCTTAGTGTAGCTTTGTAGACAGTGTTAGTTTGTAGTTATGATATACCCAATTGATTAGTTGATTTAGGCAATATAGTAATGGAAGTTATCTAGAGATGTGTTTGTTTAATCTTGGTTTTGATTAATGCATTTTTTTGAACTAGGGTAGGATGCGAGGTTGGTCTAATTTGTGGATATGGTCATTTATGAAATACTTTATGGAACTTGAAATTGATTTTCAATATTGAACCAATTGATACATTTCAATCCATCTAATTTAGCTATGTATTGGCATACATTGTTATTGCATATTATAAGAATTTGTTAGGCAAGCTGGTTGAGAGCAAACCAATAGGGAGTAGATGATCTTAATCGATCTAATTCTATTGATCAATTGTCCCAAATTAGCAGTTAAGGTAGTCAGTTCACAAGACTTTTTCTAAAGTAGGATTTAAAAAGAGTAAGATGTATACAGTCTTATCTCTCATCATTTGAGAATTGGTTTTCATGACTCAAACTTGCACTACTAAAGATGTTAACGGCGAGCCTTATCATTGTGCCAAATCACTTTATCACAATCTAGTTAAATTATATGGTATAATTCCGAAGCACCTCATTTTGATCAAACTGATTTTCAAACTTAGAATTATTTTCCAGTATATGGGCTTGTGGGGATATAATTTTTTGAATGACAAACACGTGGCCGAGGTGACACCGAAGTGTCAGCCGAGGTGTCACGTGTCTTGGTTATGACACCGAGATGATCTCGGCTAGGCCGAGGTTATCTGCGAGAATAGACGGAATCTGGGGGTAAACGGATAAGGGACAAGAGTCCTAGATTGGGAGAGGACTTTAGTCTGGGTAAGGATAAGACTCTTACAAAGTTTATCCCAATCTTATTGGGAGCCCAAGATTAGCAGTAATCCAGAATCCATTGGAGCTAAGCTTCTATTGAGATAAGGTAAGTGTTGGTTATAAAAGAGAGGCACCCACATGGGTCTAAGGTATACATTTTATGCTCTGAATAGTGAGTTAAGTACTTTTGTTATCTTTGAGAGATAACTGACTTGATCGTTGGAGTGCCCCCGGGGTGGACGAACCACCGCTGGAATCTCTTCTTTTTGTGACAGGTCGTTCGGGCTTAATCTATTCTGCTAGTGTTCTCCAGCTGAGTGCTTGATTGGCAGTGTGGTCGGAAATTGACACACACAATTTGGCGCCGTCTGTGGGAAAGAAAAGAGAATAGATGGCTAACGACGGACAGAAAGAGAAGGTTGGGGATGACACCCCTACTTAGAGTGGGAAACATATTGATCTTGACGTCGAAGAAGACAACTGCAACGAAGAGACTCGTGATAAGAATCACAGAGGAAATGACGTAAGCCAGGAGGGCGGCGTACCGAAGAAATCGGACCGGAACGGGTATTATAACGAGGACGACCTCCAGGTATGGAAAGATAGATGCCTGCAGAGGGACGACGAGATGAAGGGAATGGCGGACCTGCAAACGGTCGTCAATTTCATGATGCAAAACAACGTCATGCAGCCACCATTCCCGCTACAAGATACGCCGATTCCAGCGGGCAAGAAAGGTGCCTAGAAAGGGGGGCAGAAAACGATTCCTGCAGTCCCCTCAGCATGGCGGGGACCAAGAAACATTCTCACCGGCCTTCACGAGAGATCAGGCATGGAGAATCCCAGAAGACACATCGAACAAGAGAAACCTGCACCAAAGAACATCGGGATGTTCAGGGAAGGAACTCTATTTTTGACACGACCAATGGAGGGAGGTCCAAAAGGACTCACAATAACACTGGAAGTAGTGCACCAAAGAGGCTGAAATTCGGAGATAGTCGAGCTCCTGGATGAACCAAGGAGGATTTGAGGGATTACCTCCAGAGAAAGCGATAAGATGCCGAGGTGACCTCTTCGGTCAAGCCGAGGACACCGTTCTCGGTAGAGTTGGACAAATTTGAGGCCCCGAAAAGGTTCCACATGTGAGATTCCAGATATACGACGGTAAGTCAGACCCGAACTTTCACGTCAGCTTGTACCTGAACTCGATGGCATTATATACTGGGAACGAGCCGTTGCTCTGCAAGGTGTTCCCCTTGTTCTTTAGTGAAATTGCATCAGACTGGTTTCACAAGTTGCCGAAAAGAACTGTGAAACCTGGGAAGGCCTGGCCGAGATGTTCGTGGCTAGGTTTGTGACAAACAAACTACAGCCATTAAGGGTGGACTCCATGATGGCCCTAAGAATCAGTGAGGATGAAAGCCTTAGGGCTTATGCCAAGAGGTATTACGAGGTGTTCAACCGAATACCAAGATACAATCAAGAAGTGGCGGTTGTGTCCTTTAAGAACGGCCTGAAAGATGACTGTTTGCTATGAAAATCACTGGCAAAGACACTGCCAAAGAGTATGGAAGAACTCATGGCCAGAATAGAGAAGTATGCAAGGGTCGAGCAAGACACGCCGAGGACAAAGGTGTCAACACAAGAAAAGAGAAATGGCTCATCGAAGCGAGGCCGGAGTAACACTGGATACAGCAAGCAAGAGATAGGATTAAAGCCTGCACAAGCAATCACAACTGATCCCTCCAACCTAAGTGAGCAGATCCTAGATTCTAGAAGACAAGATCTCGGCCTAGATAATTAAGTCTGAAAAGAGAAAAGCTCAGCCTAAGTTAAAGACTTTTTATATAAGGTCCACAAAGGAATAGGTTGTAAACCATGCAATGGGCAGATCCCTTGCCCATAAAGCAATATCGCAGGGATTCTTTTAGCATTACATGCAAAAGGAAGCTGAAGCCTATGTAAAAAAGCGTGAAAATGTTGTTGAAATCCACCTGCAACGTGAGAGAGAACAACAATTCGGCTGGGGGGCATACCAACAACAACTTGCTAGGGCTTACAACAAGAAGGTCAATCCAAGAGAGTTCAAGGTTAGGGACCTCATCCTGAGAAAGGTTGTCGGCAACAAGAAGGATAATAGGGAGGCCAAACTTGGCCTAAATAGAATCATCTCGGTTGCCGGTAATGGGGCATATCGGCTGAAGTAATAATAAAGTGCTAGTTTAATTTTTGTAAATTTGAAATCTGTGCGATAGGACTGACCAACCCTATGACGATGTTTCTGATTGAAATATGACGAATAACTTAAACTTATTATATAGCAGAGTTCCTAGTTGCATATAATAGAGTTGAACTAAGTTGGCGATGTTTCTGATTGAAACATGACGAATAACTTAGACTTATTATATGGCAGAGTTCCTACTTGCATATAATAGAGTTGAACTAAGTTGGCGGTTATTATATGGCAGAGTTCCTACTTGCATATAATAGAGTTGAACTAAGTTGGCGGTTATTATATGGCAGAGTTCCTACTTGCATATAATAGAGTTGAACTAAGTTGGCGATGTTTCTGATTGAAACATGACGAATAACTTAGACTTATTATATGGCAAAGTTTCTTTTTGCATATAATAGAGTTGAACTAAGTTGGCGATATTTCTGATTGAAACATGACGAATAACTTAGACCTATTATATGGCAGAGTTCCTACTTGCATATATAATAGAGTTGAACTAAGTTGGTGATATTTCTGATTGAAACATAACGAATAACTTAGACTTATTATATGGCAGAGTTCCTACTTACATATAATAGAGTTGAACTAAGTTGGCGATGTTTCTGATTGAAATATGACAAATAACTTAGACCTATTATATGGCAGAGTTCCTATTTACATATAATAGAGTTGAACTAAGTTGGCGATGTTTCTGATTGAAACATGACGAATAACTTAGACTTACTATATGGTAGAGTTCCTACTTGTATATAATAGAGTTGAACTAAGTTGGCGATGTTTCTGATTGAAACATGACGAATAACTTAGACTTACTATATGGTAGAGTTCCTACTTGTATATAATAGAGTTGAACTAAGTTGGCGATGTTTCTGATTGAAACATGATGAATAACTTAGACCTATTATATGGCAGAGTTTCTACTTACATATAATAGAGTTGAACTAAGTTGAATTAACTTGGACTTGCCATATTGGCAGAGTCAAACACAGATTGAAACTAAGTGCACTTGGGTAAGATTAACAGAAGAACCAAGGTTGAGAACATCGGCTAGTCTCTGTTTAAATATAGACTTCGGCAACGAGGTCAGGGCTACATGCTTAATGAGAACCCAAGTGGAACTTAAGTTCACATTAGGGGGCAGAGGGTTGGAGAATGATGCTTGGGAGTTGGAATTTTCAAGCCAAGATCGGTTTAACACTTGTTGAAATTTTAAAGAAAAATTTACAAGTTGAAGTTAAACTGAGGTCATGTTTAACACTTGTTGAAATTTAAAAAAAATTTATAAGTTGAAGTTAAACTGAGGTCATGTTTAACACTTGTTGAAATTTTATGAAAAATTTACAAGTTGAAGTGAATCCGAGGTTATGTTAAAAGAAGATTGGTTTAAACACTTGTTGAAATTTTTAAGAAAAATTTACAAGTTAAGTGTAACTAGCCCGCGGGGGGGGACCTCGCTACAGCTCGGACTCGATTTGTGTCACGGTTCTTAATCTTGAACCAAAGAGTCCAAATCCGACAAATCGTTTTTGAGAAAACAGATTTTTGAAAGAAGTGCCAAACATGGACTGCTTTGCCAGATACAGAGTCGCCACCTAAATATTTTATTTTTGAAAATTTAGGAAACCCTGACTCATTGCCTAAGGCCACGTATCCATCATCACCAAAGTTGCCTCGGCTCGGGAACTTGGGTACGATTGGGAAAGGTCACTTCGTGAGCACCCCCGCTCGCCCGATCAAAGATCGGCCTCTACTAACCATGATATCTAGTTTTGAAAACATTATGCGTTCTTATTCCGGTTATTAGCCTAAATTTACTATGTGATGCGCACAGCATACAAGTATAGGCTGGATCGCCTGAATTGGAACAAAACATTTCCTGTTTGTTTGTTTGAAAGATGGTTTGCTACTCGCAAGTGGGCTTAAAATGCAGATTTTGCCACCCTCAGGTGGGCTTAGAAAACATGGTTTTGCCACTATCTAGTGGGCTTAAAACAAACAATCAACGCATTGTTCCAATTCAAATAACACAACCTTCACCCACAGGCATTCAGGCAATTATATCACATAAGCACATAGCCTCATGGTAAGCATGCTATTCATGGCAGTCACTCACACGCATGCAAGGATGCTAAAGCATAACCACTTACCGAGTACTCCAAGCCAAAACAGAAGCTAATTAGAAATCCATGCATGTTCCTAATTATACAGAAATGCCTAATGCAACACATGCAAAATGCAACTATAGCAGGTTCGACTATTCTAAACATGGCATATGAAATGCTACAACTAACAAGTATTCAATTTGGAATTGAAATACAAATGCAGTTAGTATGATGCGCCGAGCCAGGTGCATGCAAGACAGATGAATGAATGCAAACATGCTATCATACTGTATGCTAATTGAAACATGCCCTAATCTAACCATCATAAGCTGGTAAATAAAAGAGAGAAAGACGTGGGGTTGGAAGACATACATCACACGCACGCACACTTATTACAACATTGCCCTCGCTCGGAGGGTCCGAAAGAATAATATACAGTCCCGAGTAAATACAGTCTGAACAAGTACAAAAATCCTAATTAATTTACAAATTAATCTAGGAAAGCTATAAATTAGCATGCAAGCCCGGGGTGTAATAACCCTCGCTACCGTTTACCGATAAATACCGATTACTGATAAATGGAACTGATAATGACTGATGATTGAACTGATTAAAGTACTGAACTGACTGACCGAAAACTGAAATTGAATTGATCGAATATATTCATTCAATTGCATATTGTACATGTTTGATTGATTGATTATCTGTTTGAATTCATATGTTTAAACTGCTAATTGAAGGCCTTATCGGCGGCCGAATTAGAAACCGTTTAATGTTTTGTAATCAGTGTAATTTTTATGATTTACTGGTATATTTATCTGAAAATTGATTAGGAATGATTAAATTAGATTTAGACGAGTTAATTGCCAAGTCTAGTTTAATTACCAAATTGCCATGTGAGTGGCCCATTTGTTTATTATTATTGGAGGGCCTTATTACACTTAACAAACAATTGATCAGCCATTTTCCTACACACCTAGCCGACCAAACATGAGGATAGAGAGAGAGGGAGTTCATCTTGTGGGATTAACTTGAAGAATTTGTAGAAATTGCTAGAGGATTGCATAATTGAGCTTGTCATCATATAATTCAAGATCTAAGGTAGAATTCCATCTTCTTATTTTAGTGTTTGAGCTTAATCTTGCATGGTTCATGCCCAATTAGAGAGCTAGGCCATGACTTAGTGCAAATAGGTTGGATTATGCTTGAATTGTTGCATGCATGCTTGAATTGATGCATTTTGGAGTGAATTCATGGAAGAGATGTACATGCATGTCCATGTTTATATTAAAGTCCATGTTTTCATTTTGTTTTCCAACTATTGAGCTCATTTGAGCAAGGATTGAAGTTTAATTTTGGTTCAAAGCTCATGCATTGCATGTTTTAAATTGTTCTTGAAATTGGGTTTGAATTTGGACTTAATTTGACTCACCTTTGGGGCTTGAATTCTCAAATTGGCTTTTGAAACTTGTTATACATTGTTTTGGGATGTATTTTCCAGAATTTGGGCCCAAAAGGTCGAGTATTGAGTTGGGAATGCTTGGTTTGAGCTTGGAAGGCAAATCTGGAAATTCCAGATTTGGCTTCTTCGCTCGAGCGAAGGATTCCTCGCTCGAGCGACCAAGGTTTCCTCTGAGCCACGCTCGAGCAAAGGATTGGTGGCTCGAGCGTAAAAATCGAGCATCCAGTACTTTTACTGTTTCATCAGAGCGCTCGAGCGAAGGATTCCTCGCTCGAGCGAAGCCTTTGATTTTGGAAGCTCGCTCGAGCGAAGGAAGGCTCGCTCGAGCGAGGAGCCTATTTTCAGCAACTTTTGAAAAGTGCCTTCCAACTGTATTTTTGCATCCTCATCCCATCCTAGGCATTCTTAGGCCTAGTTTAAGGCATCTTAATGAGGATTTAGACATAGAACCACACCGAGGAAATTTAGGGATTTAATTATCATCCTTCCCGACTGTGAAACTTAGTGTGTGTTCTACTTGTTAACTGTTTAGGGTTGGCTCTCGGGGACGCGCTCTAGCTGCTATTAGCCCAATCTCTGTGAGTAACGATTGTGTAAAGATATGTTCAAAATGGTTATCTTTTGAATACTGAACTGAACTGTTTAATGAACTGATGTTATCTACTGAATGAATGTATGTCCTATATTCTGAACTGTATTGTGGCATCCTTAGCACTTATTGCTTACTGTTATTGTTACAGAGCTCTGTCGGTTCCCTTGTGGAACCATACTGTTTACTGAATGACTGGCCATCATTACTGTTGGGTCTGTAAGACCCGGTCCTTTTGGACCTACTATTTATAGGCTAATGGGCGTACCACATATGATTGATTGACTGACATACTGAAAAGCTGAAATGCTGTTTAATGAACTGTTTTCATTACTGTAAGGACATTCATTCATAACCTCTTTACGCATTATGTTATTCATTGGGCTTTAGCTCACTGTTTATATATATATGTAGGTTCTCAGCAGCCAGACCGGAGCTAGGAGCGTGGGTTAATCCCCAGTTTTGTCAAGCCAGCCTATGTGCCTCACTGCGAGGTTCCGAGTTGCCATGCTATGGCTTGGGGTGTTTTTGTGTCCCCCATTGGTCTCCTTACTGTTGTGTACTACTGTATAGACCGTTTACTGTTTCACTGTACTGTTATCGAGGGATTAGGTCCTCGTACTGAATGTTTGTATATGATCGTATATACTGTACTGTTTGAACTGTGTGAGTGCATGAAAATGTTTTTGGGCATACAGATTTTCACAGCTCAATGGACACTAGTTATTTACTGTATTGGCTTCCGCCAGGCCCTGTACTCTGTTTTACTCTATTACTGTTCAGCAGGTCTTCGGTAATCTCGGATTACTGGCCAGTTACGGTGCTAAACCCATAGGGCCGGGTTTGGGTCGTGACAGAGTGGTATCAGAGCGATACTTAACCACGAGTTATACCGCACACACGTGTCCAAATGAGCTATAGAGTGTCCTAGAAAAGTAATTAGGGCATCTCATGAACTTGAAAAGTGTGTGCTTATTTATGACTGACTGATTATATGTTAAAATGTTAAACTGTTTAATTATACAACTGCTTATAATGATAACTGTTATAACTGCTTATAGTGAAATGGATAACGCAAACACTGCAAATGAAACTGAATCATCATCCTCTGAGGCCAGAATGGCCAGACTTGAACAAATGATGGGATTGGTAATTGAAAGACTGGACCAACAACAAAACCAACAGCCCCCACCTCCTTCTCCTCCGGTGCAACCGGAACAGAATGTACAGAATGTGAATGCTAATGAGGTGGACATTATTGCACTGACTCATAAATTCAGCAAGATGAAACCGCCGTCCTTTCAGGGAGGCTTAGAACCGTTAAAGGCTGAAGCATGGGTCCTTGAAACAGAAAAGTTGTTTGAAGTTTTTCCGTGCTCGGAAGCAACTAAAGTACTGTTAGCTACCTTCACCCTACAAGAAGAAGCTAGAAGGTGGTGGATGTTGATCCGTGATACAAATACTGTTATGACTTGGGCTCAGTTCAAGGAGTCCTTCTTTGAGAAATATTTTCCTCAATGTGTCAGGGACAGAAAGGTAACTGAATTTGAACAGTTGAGGCAAGGCACAATGTCTGTTGCCGAATATGAAACGAAGTTCACCGAGCTTGCTAGATATGCACCGTATATGGTGGACACCGATTACAAAAAGGCCAGGAAGTTTGAAGGCGGCTGAATGTTTCCTATCCTTGATAGAGTTAATATGTTGAAACTGCCGACTTATGTGGGTGTTCTTGATCGAGCCTTGATGGCCGAATCAAATATTGAAGCACTGAAGCAAACTGAACCACCAACAACTGAATGGCGGGGTAAAAGACAGGGTTTCAAATGCAAGAAAGGCAAGCATAACTCTGCAAACAAGAAACAGAATACGGGGTCAACAACTAGCCCCAGCCAAGGGAGTGGATTCATTCCACCCTGTTCTATATGTGGCAATAAGCACAAAGGGGTTTGCTATCAGATTTCAGGAGCTTGTTTCAGATGTGGCAAGGTGAGCCACAGAATTAAAGACTGTCCCTCTGCCCCGCAAACCAGTAGTAAAGCTGCACCAAGCGCAGCAGCATCAAATGTAGCACCAAAGCCTAACCCCAAAGCTACCGGGAAAGAGCCTATGAGGCAGGGCCGAGTATTTGCCCTAGTACCGGGAGACGTTCAGAATACTGAGACCGTTGTGTCAGGTATCCTCCCTATTTGTACTCAAAATGCATACGTATTGATTGATTCGGGGTCTACACATTCTTATGTGTCGCATGCTTTCTCACGAAAATTGAATAGACCCTTAGAACCTATGAATTACTTGCTAGCTGTATCATCACCTGTTGGGGGATCCATGACATGTGCATATATGTATCTGCTTGTGAGATTATTGTTGGGGACATGCATCTGTTTATTGATTTACTACCGTTGAACATAGATCATTTTGATGTAATATTGGGGATGGATTGGTTACAAAAATATCATGCTACTATCGATTGTGTGACCAAGCAAGTTGTTTTCCGTCCACCGGGTTTACCTGAATTTGTATTTAGTGGGGTTGGAGTAGTACCTCCTCCGTATCTGATTTCTTCTGTAAAAGCTGTCAAATTGATTAGAAAGGGATGTAAAGGATATCTGTGTTCTGTACTGACTGTATCTGCTAATGATAATGTTAAAACTGATGTGAATTGCATTCCTATAGTGAGAGAATTCCCAGATGTATTTCCAGATGATCTGCCAGGGGATTTGATTGACAGGGAGATTGAATTCACCGTTGATGTAGTTCCGGGTACACAGCCGTTATCTAAAGCTCCCTACAGAATGGCTCCAACCGAACTGAAAGAATTGAAAGTACAATTGCAGGAACTGTTAGACAAGAAGTTTATCAGACCCAGTACTTCACCGTGGGGTGCACCTGTTTTGTTTGTAAAGAAGAAAGATGGCTCACTGAGACTGTGCATTGATTACCGTGAATTGAACAGGTAACTGTAAAGAACAAATATCCATTACCGCGTATTGATGATTTGTTTGACCAGTTACAGGGTGCACAAGTGTTTTCCAAGATCGACCTCAGATCAGGGTATCACCAACTGAAAGTTAAACCAGAAGACATTGATAAAACTGCTTTTAGAACAAGGTATGGCCACTATAAATTTTAGTTATGCCGTTTGAGTTACCAATGCCCCAGCTGCATTTATGGACCTTATGAACAGAATTTTTAAACCATACCTTGATGATTTCATTGTGGTATTTATTGATGACATATTGATTTATTCCTAAGACTGTAGAGGAACATGAACATCATCTGAGACTTGCCCTGCAAACCTTAAGAGAACAGAAACTGTATGCTAAACTGTCTAAATGTGAATTTTGGCTTGATCATGTAATGTTTTTGGGGCATGTTGTTAGCAAAGATGGAATTTCTGTTGATCCGCAGAAAATTGAAGTTGTAGTAAACTGGCCTAGACCAACAAATGTGACTGAAGTCCGAAGCTTTTTGGGATTGGCTGGATATTACAGAAGATTTGTCAAAGATTTCTCCAAAATTGCCCTACCATTGACCCAGTTAACTCAGAAGGGGACATCATTTGACTGGACAGACCAAAGGAATCAGCGTTTCAAGAATTGAAAACTCGACTTGTGACTGCACCGGTTTTGACCTTACCTTCAGGTACGGATGGTTACACTGTTTTTTAGTGATGCTTCTCATAAGGGTTTGGGATGTGTTTTAATGCAGAATGGGAGAGTTATTGCTTATGCTTCCCGACAGTTGAGACCACATGAAAAGAATTACCCAACCCATGACCTGGAACTTGCTGCAGTGGTGTTTGCACTGAAAATTTGGCGTCACTATTTGTATGGAGCAACATGTGAAGTGTATACTGACCACAAGAGCCTGAAATACTTTTTCACTCAGAAAGAACTGAATATGAGACAGCGGAGATGGCTTGAACTGATTAAAGACTATGACTTACAAATACTGTATCACCCGGAAAAGCCAACACCGTTGCTGATGCATTGAGCCGAAAGTCAATTGCCAACTTAGCTTGTTTGCTCACCGGATAGAAAGAATTACTTCATGATCTTGAAAAGTCTGAAATTGAAGTTGTTTTGAAAGAACAAGGGGGAACAATAGCTGCCATTACTGCTCAACCAGCCTTGATTGAAGAAGTTAAAGAGAAACAGCAACTGGATGACTTTTTGAAAAATATCATTGAAGAAAGAGAGTCTGAACCGAGACCGGGATTCAAATTTGAGAATAATGTACTGAAATTTCAAGAAAGACTGTGTGTACCGAATGACACTGAACTGAAAAGAAGAGTTCTGCTAGAGGGCCACAATTCAAAATTGTCTATTCACCCGGGGAATACGAAAATGTATCAAGATCTAAAACAGAATTTCTGGTGGCCGGGAATGAAGAAAGAAATTGCCGACTTTGTGTCCAAATGTCTTCATTGCCAACAAGTCAAAGCTGAACATCAACGACCTGCCGGATTATTGCAGCCCTTACCCATACCAGAATGGAAATGGGAGCATATCACAATGGATTTTATCGTTGGATTGCCTCGCTCCAGAAAAGGTATGGATTCAATTTGGGTTATTGTCGATAGACTGACTAAATCTGCTCACTTCCTACCTGTCAAGACAATCTATAATGCGGACAAATTGGCTGTTATCTATATTGATGAAATTGTGAGACTGCACGGAGTGCCTGTGTCTATTGTTTCTGACAGGGATTCGAAGTTTACATCGAGGTTTTGGCAAAGCCTACAGACTGCATTGGGTACTGAATTGAGGTTGAGTAGTGCCTATCATCCTCAGACAGATGAACAGTCAGAAAGGACCATCCAGACTTTAGAAGATTTATTGAGAATGTGTGTCCTTGATTTTCAGGGAAACTGGGAAAATCATTTGCCATTGGCTGAATTCACCTACAACAACAGCTACCATTCGAGTATTGGTATGGCACCTTTCGAGGCATTGTATGGCAGAAAGTGTAGATCTGTAATTTGCTGGGCAGAAGTTGGAGATGGGCCTTTGCTTGGGCCCGAGATTGTGTACGAAACGACTGAGAAAGTAAAACTGATACAACAGAGACTGAAAACTGCACAGAGTAGACAGAAGAGTTATGCAGATATTAGAAGACGAGACCGAGAATATGAAGTGGGTGATCACGTTTTTGTGAAAGTGACACCAATGAAAGGCCAGACTCGTTTTGGAGTCAAAGGCAAGTTGGCGCCGAGATACGTTGGACCTTACGAGATCGTTGAGAAAATCAATCCGGTGGCGTATCAAGTTGCACTTCCTCCTGAAATTGAGCATATGCATAACGTCTTTCACATTTCTATGTTCAGAGATTATCTTCGGGATCCATTCCATGTGATTGAGCTTACTCGGATAGTGTTGAGTGATGACTACACTTACGAGGAGAGGCCTATACAGATTGTAAACCGACGGATCAAGAAACTGAGAAACAAAGAGATCCCGCTAGTGAAAGTTGATTGGCAGAACCATGGTGGTGTGTATGCCACTTGGGAAAGGGAAGATGACATGGCTAAAAGATATCCAGAACTGTTTCCGCTGAACCCTGTTTTCTTCCAGACTGAAGGTAACTTGAGTTTAGAGGACTAAACTCCTTATAAGGAGGGGAGACTGTAATAACCCTCGCTACCGTTTACCGATAAATACCGATTACTGATAAATGGAACTGATAATGACTGATGATTGAACTGATTAAAGTACTGAACTGACTGACCGAAAACTGAAATTGAATTGATCGAATATATTCATTCAATTGCATATTGTACATGTTTGATTGATTGATTATCTGTTTGAATTCATATGTTTAAACTGCTAATTGAAGGCCTTATCGGCGGCCGAATTAGAAACCGTTTAATGTTTTGTAATCAGTGTAATTTTTATGATTTACTGGTATATTTATCTGAAAATTGATTAGGAATGATTAAATTAGATTTAGACGAGTTAATTGCCAAGTCTAGTTTAATTACCAAATTGCCATGTGAGTGGCCCATTTGTTTATTATTATTGGAGGGCCTTATTACACTTAACAAACAATTGATCAGCCATTTTCCTACACACCTAGCCGACCAAACATGAGGATAGAGAGAGAGGGAGTTCATCTTGTGGGATTAACTTGAAGAATTTGTAGAAATTGCTAGAGGATTGCATAATTGAGCTTGTCATCATATAATTCAAGATCTAAGGTAGAATTCCATCTTCTTATTTTAGTGTTTGAGCTTAATCTTGCATGGTTCATGCCCAATTAGAGAGCTAGGCCATGACTTAGTGCAAATAGGTTGGATTATGCTTGAATTGTTGCATGCATGCTTGAATTGATGCATTTTGGAGTGAATTCATGGAAGAGATGTACATGCATGTCCATGTTTATATTAAAGTCCATGTTTTCATTTTGTTTTCCAACTATTGAGCTCATTTGAGCAAGGATTGAAGTTTAATTTTGGTTCAAAGCTCATGCATTGCATGTTTTAAATTGTTCTTGAAATTGGGTTTGAATTTGGACTTAATTTGACTCACCTTTGGGGCTTGAATTCTCAAATTGGCTTTTGAAACTTGTTATACATTGTTTTGGGATGTATTTTCCAGAATTTGGGCCCAAAAGGTCGAGTATTGAGTTGGGAATGCTTGGTTTGAGCTTGGAAGGCAAATCTGGAAATTCCAGATTTGGCTTCTTCGCTCGAGCGAAGGATTCCTCGCTCGAGCGACCAAGGTTTCCTCTGAGCCACGCTCGAGCAAAGGATTGGTGGCTCGAGCGTAAAAATCGAGCATCCAGTACTTTTACTGTTTCATCAGAGCGCTCGAGCGAAGGATTCCTCGCTCGAGCGAAGCCTTTGATTTTGGAAGCTCGCTCGAGCGAAGGAAGGCTCGCTCGAGCGAGGAGCCTATTTTCAGCAACTTTTGAAAAGTGCCTTCCAACTGTATTTTTGCATCCTCATCCCATCCTAGGCATTCTTAGGCCTAGTTTAAGGCATCTTAATGAGGATTTAGACATAGAACCACACCGAGGAAATTTAGGGATTTAATTATCATCCTTCCCGACTGTGAAACTTAGTGTGTGTTCTACTTGTTAACTGTTTAGGGTTGGCTCTCGGGGACGCGCTCTAGCTGCTATTAGCCCAATCTCTGTGAGTAACGATTGTGTAAAGATATGTTCAAAATGGTTATCTTTTGAATACTGAACTGAACTGTTTAATGAACTGATGTTATCTACTGAATGAATGTATGTCCTATATTCTGAACTGTATTGTGGCATCCTTAGCACTTATTGCTTACTGTTATTGTTACAGAGCTCTGTCGGTTCCCTTGTGGAACCATACTGTTTACTGAATGACTGGCCATCATTACTGTTGGGTCTGTAAGACCCGGTCCTTTTGGACCTACTGTTTATAGGCTAATGGGCGTACCACATATGATTGATTGACTGACATACTGAAAAGCTGAAATGTTGTTTAATGAACTGTTTTCATTACTGTAAGGACATTCATTCATAACCTCTTTACGCATTATGTTATTCACTGGGCTTTAGCTCACTGTTTATATATATATGTAGGTTCTCAGCAGCCAGACCGGAACTAGGAGCGTGGGTTAATCCCCAGTTTTGTCAAGCCAGCCTATGTGCCTCACTGCGAGGTTCCGAGTTGCCATGCTATGGCTTGGGGTGTTTTTGTGTCCCCCATCGGTCTCCTTACTGTTGTGTACTACTGTATAGACCATTTACTATTTCACTGTACTGTTATCGAGGGATTAGGTCCCCGTACTGAATGTTTGTATATGATCGTATAGACTGTAATGTTTGAACTGTGTGAGTGCATGAAAATGTTTTTGGGCATACAGATTTTCACAGCTTAATGGACACTAGTTATTTACTGTATTGGCTTCCGCCAGGCCCTGTACTCTGTTTTACTCTATTACTGTTCAGCAGGCCTTCGGTAATCTCGGATTACTGGCCAGTTACGGTGCTAAACCCATAGGGCCGGGTTTGGGTCGTGACACGGGGACTGCCTCGACTCTGATGAATGATGTATGTTTGGGCTGCCTTGCGCGGAAATCCACTGGGATGCCCCAATTAGCCTCTATTTTGCAATTTATTCTTGGAAAGCGCGCCAAGTTCCGGAAGACTGCTAATTCTTGATTTGCTGCAACAGAGAGCAGGAAAGGGGCATAACAATGTATTTTCACATATGTATGCATGTCTCGATCCTCGTGCCACCAATCACGCATATCGATGCATGATGGCCGAGGAGTCGAATTGCACAACTCAATATGGAATGAATGCACATGAAAACACAAATGGACCAAGACTCCATCATGGATGATCCGGAGTGTCGGTGACTGGGAATTGAGACACGTTCCGTCACTCGGAGTACGAAACGTACCTCGTTTCCCGTGTTCGAGCTAACTCCTATCCCAAACACAATGTAATATGCATGACATGCATGAATGCAACTAATATACAACCTAACATGCACAATGCTATGGAATGGCATACACGATGCACGAGGTAACATGGCATACACAATGCGTTAACATACAACCTAGCATACACAATGCTATGAAATGAAATGGCATACACAATGCATAATGGGCTTACACCAACACAAGTGGACCTCAGCCACACTTACATAGGAGGCCATTAGATGAAAATGAGACACTCGAAATGCGTGCACACATGTACGCAAATCGAGGACCGAACCTAAGGCACAAAGGCCACTCTACCAAAGCATGGCAAGGCATGGAACATGGCATCTAAACACATGAATTTCAGCACTGAAATGAGATGCAAAACAGCCCCGAAAGATGGCAAAATGACACCCGATGCATGAAATGAATCCCGAAACACGAAATTAGGCATACGGAATGACCTATGACTATGCAATGCATGCATTATTCGAACATGGAGTGTGAAGACAGAATCAAGACAGCCCAAAAATAAGCATATTTACAGTTCTAAGCAAGGCCAAATAGCGAGCGCAAATGGGGCTAAACTAGCATGCAAAAATGGCCCCGAAAGCAAGATAATGAAGCAAGTGACAGCTGCTGACCCTAAACAGAGAAGGGCCATTCTAAAATGTTGAAGAGGGGCCCAAAATATGGTACTTTACAGTTTTCTACAAGCCACAAAAACAGACACAAGTATGGCAAAACTCTCATGCAAAAAGTGGGCCTAAAGGAGGACAAAGAAGTAAGTGATGCATGCTGGCCCCAAACAGATGAAGGTCCTTCAACAAAGTTGAAGAGGGACCTAAAATGTGACCTTTTACGGTTTATGGTCAAACCCAAAACAGTGCACAAGCATGCTCAAAATACTATGCAAGATAAGGCCAAAAGGAGAGCTATAACACTAAGTATAAAAAGGATGCTTCAAAAAGTAAAAGACCCTTAATGAAACATGAAGAGGGGGTCAAAATAAGGCCTTTTACAGTTCGGACCAGAGCCCAAAAACAAAAGCAAAAGAGGCTAATAAATCATGCAAAAATGGGGCCAAAAGAGGGATACAAAGGCAAGTAACAAAAGGAGGCCCCAAACAGTGATGATCCCTTCAACAATGTTGAAGAAGGGCTCAAAAGAAGCTACTTTACAGTTTACAACATGCCTCAAAACAGTTTACATATAGGCCAAAAATACTACACAAGAAATAGGCATACAAGAGAGGTAAAGAAGCAAGTGCAAAGAGGAGGCCTCAAACAGTGAGAGGCCCTTAATCAAACATGCAAAATGGCTCAAAATAAGCCTATTTCTAGTTAGGGTCGGAGCCCAAATATGCAAGCACAAAAGGCTAAGATATTGAACAAAATGAAGCACAAAAGAGGGGAAATGGAAGTTACCCTTGTAGACCAAATCTTTGACAGCCTTTGGACCAAGAAATGTTGCCTCCTAAGCTCTGGAAAGATCCTCCAAGCTGCTGGAATGGGGTGGTGGTGTGGTGCTAGGTGATGGTGTAGAAATGGTGTGAGGTTTAGGAGGTTTGGATGCTTGAAGTGAGGGAGTGAGGGAGATGTAATACAAGGCTTCAAAGGGGATTTTTCTAACCCCTAAACCAGAGCTGGGGGGTCTGTTATATAGACAAAAGGCGGGGGAGAAAGAGGGGGAAAAATGCGGGGGAAAACATTCAAGTTTCCCCCCAAAATTTTGGCCCCTCGGATACAAAATCTGGGGGGGAAAAAAGTGTATATTTGTAATGTATCATCCCTCAGGAATCAGGCCGGCCAGCTATCTGGGTTGCAGGTGGCCGGCCGGCTCTCCCCATGGCCGGCCGGCTAGGGGTCAAAAGGGCCAAGTCAAATTACTAGCCGACCACCACAAATTGGTGGCCTCCCAGGTGTTCTCAACACAACCCTGTGGTCAAAAATTGGCAACAGTGAACCAAGAGAGAGAATAGGCCACTTTTAGAAGGGGTTCAAAAGGGTCAATCACAATTACTAGCCAACCATATGATATTGGTGGCCTCCCATGTGTGTACAACACAAATATATGGTTTGGAGCTGGAAAAAGTGAACTTAGGGTGGTCAACATTGGCTTTCGAGTGAGAAAAACGGGCGTCGGAGGGCGATGAAGGAATATAACTGGTTGCTGAAACAATTACTGGCCTCCCACCCTTCTATGACCTTCCTGGTGATGAAACAGAGGTCCCTGCAAAAAAAGAACACAAACCGATGCAAAATGAAGGTTCGGGGGCCGAAACGCGCAGTCTGAGGCCCCGAAAACTGACTGTTAGGCACCGGGAGTGGTGTTCGACCACGAAGTGGGTCTCTCAGACCACAGTGTCCCTCAAAGGGGAGTAAATAAGATACATGCCAAAAACCGGAGCGAACGGAGGTCATTAGACGGTCCCGAATCGAGGCACACGGCCAACGGCTCCGAAAACCGGGAACCGGGCTCCGAAATGGGCAAACTGACCTACGACCACGAAATGTAGCCTACGGCCACTGAGGGATGGTCTACGAGACCCTTCTCTCCCTTTGGGAAGAGAAACAGAGAAAACCGAGTCCTGGTTCGCAAACCGAGGCAAAGCATGAAAGAGTCCGGAAGTCCGGAGGCAAGGCTCGCAGCCGAGACTCTGAAACCTCTGAACGAGCACGATATGCAACATCACCAAGCGCTCAATTGGTGACGTCTGAGTCTTAAGGTCGGTCAAAAATGGGGTGTCTACATTAAGCCAAGGTTGTATTGAAAAGAAGTACCTATGTACTTGCCAAAATAAACAAATAGTGGTTTAACCAAGGTATTCCACCCCAAGGAAGTTGAACAGTTAAGGTGTACATTGAAGACATGCAAATTATTCTAAGTATAGAATCATGCAAGAGTAAAAAGAAGACAAACATTCAAAGCACTTGAAAGGGAAAAAAGTTGTATATGCATTCAGATAAGGAAAGAAGGCACCTCGGCCAAATTGAAGAATGATTGTTCAGATTACAAAAATGGCATGTCGGCCAAATTAAAGCTTACATTGTTTCAAAAAGTAAGAAAAAAAGTACTAGGTACAAAGAAAAACACGGATTGATAAAGGAGGAAATAGCGACTCACCGAAGAAAAATGAAGCCGGTGTTGAGTACGCCGGAGTCAGATGATGGCAGCAAACAGAAAGGATCAGCAAAAACCTTGCCGGAGGAGGTGAATGGCGGTGATTGCAGAGAGCTTTAGAGCTTAAAGCAATAGGAAGATTAGAGAAAGTTAGAGAGAGAAAGCTTGCACGAAGACAAAGATACAAAAGTGAAAAAACAGAGAGAGAGAAGTGATTTTGATCAAACACACGAAATGGCGACAAAAACGCATTTAGTGTGCCTAGGACGACATGTTTGTAAGATAGCTCACGCAAGTGCGATGCGACTTAATGGCGCATGTCAGGCACGGCTCAGTAGGGGAAAGATGCGTGGCAAAAACGGTTGAGTTGCTGCGCATGACAGCTCATACGCGTGATGAAACTCTTGGAGTTTTTAATTTAATGGGGCAGGACTTCGGCTAGGAGGACGATCTCGGTTGTGCAACTTGAACAAAACTTGGTTTTTTGGTTCTAAGGCATTGATGAAAACAGATTAAGTCTTGGTCATATTTGAGCCGACGAATGATGACCTCGGTAATGAAGGATAAAGCGAACTTAGCCGATGTGCTAAATGAAAGGAATGATATAGGTTCCATCACCTCAGGATGCCGAGGTAATAAAACCTAGGGGGCAGTTGTGGAGATATAATTTTTGAATGACAACACGTGGCCGAGGTGACACTGAAGTGTCAGCCGAGGCCGAGGTGTCACGTGTCTTGGTCATGACACCGAGATGATCTCGGCTAGGCCGAGGTTATCTGCGAGAATACCAGAATCCGGAATAAACGGATAAAGGACAAGAGTCCTAAATTGGGATAGGACTTCAGTTTGGGTAAGGATAAGACTCTTACAGAGTTTATCCAAATCTTACTGGGAGTCCAAGCTTAGCAGTAATCCAGAATCCATTAGAGCTAGGCTTCTATTGGGATAAGGTAAGTGTTGGCTATAAAAGAGAGACACCCCCATGGGTCTAAGGTATACTTTTTATGCTCTGAATATTGAGTTAAGCACTTTTGCTATCTTTGAGAGATAACTGACTTAATCGTCGAAGTGCCCTCGGGTGGACGAACTACCGCCGGAATCTCTTCTTTTTGTGACAGGTCGTTCGGGCTTAATCTATTCTGCCAGTGTTCTCCAGCTGAGTGTTTGATTGGCAGTGTGGTCGGAAATTGACACACACAGGGCTTTTTGCAAAATTAATGATTTGGATTTTTGACATTAGTCACTGGACCAAATAGGTGTTGGCAATGATACAGTTTCTATAATTTTAGAATATATATATATATATAAAGGACGATTCAATACACGAAACTCCCATATGCTGTATTTGGTTGAGGATTTGAGAAGAGATTTTGAAAGGAAAAAAGAAAAGGTAGGTGAAATGTGAATAAAATATACATATATTTCATATAATTTCATACACATTTTTTCTTTTCCTTTTCAAATTTCTTCTCAAATCTTGAACCAAACACAAAGTTGAAGTGGTGTCTAGGGTGGGCAAAACATTATAGCCAAATCGATATATGCATGCAGATGATATGCTATGTGCATTGATGTATGTTTTAGCAAGATCAGTAATTATCAATATTAAGTTTGAGCAAAACAATAGCTTCTTAAGTGCAATTCTTTCATATTTATCTTTCTTAAGTGTAAACAGTTTAGATTGAAAACAAATCAAAAGTTGAGAGTTTAAATTGACAAAATTAAAAATTTATGATTTATTTTGGTAATGGTCAAACATTGAAGTTTTTTTTTTAGAAATTAAATCTTATAAAATACAAATTCAATAACTTGTCAAAAAGATGTTTTTCTTCATTATATCTTCAATTCAAAACTTAGTGAGTGTATTTTTATTTTACTAGGACTCATCTACTAGTCCAAATATCTTAGCTGAGGTGTGGGCCATGGCTACATCTCAGTATTCACATCTTGTCATGTAACTTGACAATCCAAGATCATGTCATGTGGCCTAACTCAAAAAAGATCTTCCCACATTTATATCCTAAATTCAAACTTGGTGATGGTAAAAAAATAAAAAAAACAAACTTGGTGAGTGTATTTTTATTTTAAGCACAAACTCTTTTCTTTACTTTTACAAAAACAAAACTAAATAAATTGTATATGAGGATTATATATATATTTATTAATATATTATTTAGGATTTAGATTAATGTATTATGTATTAAAATCTCACGTTAGCCAAGCTCAAAGACTATTTCTAAATTAAACCCACTTAATAAACGAATCTAAAAATTTAGTCCAAGTCGGGCCACCGGATCCAAGCCTAGCCCAAAATATGGGCTTGCCGTATTACTATTTATTCATAGCAATGTTATGCGAGTAAATAGCCATAGAAGCTTACCATAAAAAGTGATCGAAGTGTGTGTTTACAATTTTTGTTGTGAGGCCAAATCTTGAATGAATTTAAGTTATAAGATTCAAGTTTTGACTGTTTTTCTAAATTTGTAACATAACTGTTAGTGTAACTTGGGCAAAAAGAAATCTTAAATCTGAGCTGTTAAATTTTGATATTATTATTTCTTGTGCCAAATATGGCACAAATTTTCATTTTGGCAAAAGTCCTATTTCTTCTCTCTTGACCAAACTCACAATTGTCATATTTGAATTTTGTGAAAAGATATGGATTAACTTTTCAACTATTAACGATTATCATCTTACTCCCTCATCTATAAACTCACATATTGTGACTCTTCAACTATGAAAATGTATAATTTTTACCCCTTTCAAACCAGCTTTAAAATGAGGGTATATTTGTATGATTTTTATAGTTAAATGGGTCAATTTATATGGATTCGTAGATGAAAAGAGTAAAATAATACAAGAAATACGACATCTACTTAAACTCTTACTAACAATCTTTTTAAAAACATACATGTCCAAACATCATTGGATATTTAAATATCATTTTTTAACTAACTAATTACATTTGGCCTCTTATATTTTTAGTAAGATTATTAGTATATGTAGAATTATTCAAATAATACTTGCTAATAGTTGAAAAGATCTTAATGTAATTAATCCAAGAAATATAGAAGAAATAAGTTTTCTCCCATTAAAGCAGGGTTGTCAATTTTTTTGCATTTTAAATATTGGAGGATGTAAAATGTCAAAATTTAGGTCTAACATACATTTTGACAATATAATATTAGAGTTTGTCTTAGCCACATGGTAAGAAGCCATTCACCTAATAAATGTCGATTGGTGGATCGCGGAGGCTCGTCTCATAGTTGAGCAGAAGGAAATGAATGTTTACGACATAAAGAACACCATAGTCAGAGTGAGCTCCACGGACTCACCAGTCAACGACAAGCTCAGAGTAAGGAGGATATTGGGAACCCCTGATTTTGTTCTTTTTTCATCATTCCCTAAATCTGTCTCCATGAAGCTACTCCTTTGGAATTGTAGAGGTGTCGGTAACAAAGCCTTCAGACACACTATGAAGGAACTGGAGAAAACACACAAACCTTCTATCATTGTCTTGATGGTAACAAAAGTTGAGCTTAGTTCTATGGGTCTCTTTTTCAATAAATTAGGGTTCACAGCCTCCTCCCATGTGGATCCAATGGGAAGAAGTGGCAGGATTTGGATTTTGTGGGATCCCTTTCATGCCACGGTTATGGCTCTTAATGTTAACACTCAAGTCAAACACGCTAAGATTAAGCGTAATAAATACTCATATTGGATTTTGTCAGCTATTTATGATAGCCCAAACCCACAGCTTAGGGACACACTTTGGGAAAATCTAGAAGCAGTTACTCAAAATATGAAAGATCCTTGGGTTATTAGAAGGTGATTTCAATGAAATTGCATCTCAAGGGGAGAAAAAAAAAACTTCAACTCCAATCCAAGCCTAGTCCGAACCTAGAAGTTTGCAGCTAGAATGAATAGGTGCAAGCTCATGGACTTAGGATGCTCGGGGCCTAATTTAACATGGTCAAATGGTAGACAAGGTATGGCTAATACTCTAGAAAGACTTGACCGAGCTGTTTGTAACACCGAATGGAGAGTTGCCTTCTCAGAAGGAGCTGTTCAGAATCTGCCTTGTACGTACTCAGACCATTCTCTGATGATTGTATACACTCTAGGTATGTCTATTTCCAAGCCCCTAGCTAGGCCTTTTAGAATGGAGGCCGCGTGGTTCACTGATCCTAATTTTAAATATCTTGTTGAGAAATCTTGGGCTAATAGTCAAAATTTTGCTCTTATGGCTATTAATGTTGTTATTACAAATGCTATTACTTGGAATAAAAACACTTTTGGCAACATATTTCAGAGGAAAATGTGGCTTTTTGGTGGGATAGAAGGCATTCAAAAGTCTCAATCTTGTGTTTATGCTTACAATTTATTTTTACTTGAAAAAGAGCTTGTTAAGGAGTATAATACTATCCTCTATCAAGAGGAATTGTTTTGGTTTCAAAAGTCGAGGGCTAACTGGATTACCCAAGGCGAAAGAAATACCAGATTTTTTCATATATCTACCATTGCTCGTAGAAGGAGTATGAAAGTTACCACTCTAAAAAATAGTGAGGGAGTTTGGATCTTGGATCTAGTGGAGCTTGGTAACCATGCTTATTGCTATTTTAGAAACTTGTTTAAAAGTGATTTTTTGCTTACTAACCCCAATAGGCTTCTTATTTCGCAACCCGTTTTTTTTGTTGATGACAATTGTTTTCTTTCTAGACCTATCTCTAATCAAGAAGTTTGGGAGGCGATTAAGAGCATTAAGGCCTTTAAGGCATTCAATCCCTTTTCTATCATACTCATTGGGAAATTATTGGCCCCTCGGTGTGTGATTTTATTCAGTCTTGTTTTGCTAATAAAAATATTCCTGACAGCTTTAAGGATACTTTGATTACTCTCATACCGAAAATTGAAAATCCTGAATCTTTGACTCATTTTCGCCCCATTAGTCTCTGTAATGTTTTGTATAAAACTTTGATGAGAGTGTCAGTTAGCCGTCTCAGATCTGTTTTGTCTAATGTGGTTGGTCCTTTTCAAAATAGTTTCATCCCTGGTCACTCCACTTGCGATAATATTATTATTGCACAAGAAATTGTTCATACTCTTAGGAGTAAAAAGGGGGAAAAAATGTGACATGATTTTAGAAATAGCCCTTGAAAAAGCCTATGATAATGTGTCTTGGCAATTTCTTTCCCAAACTCTTGTTGATTTTAATTTGAATGACCACTGGATTGAGTTAATCATGAACTGTGTTACTAACGTGAAAGCCTCTGTGCTTTGGAATGGTGGGAAGTAGAAAGAATTTAGTATGGAGAAAGGGTTGAGGTAGGGTGACCCCCCTCTCTCCTTATCTCTTTGTTTTGTGTACGGTGAGACTCTCGAACATGATTATGGCCAAAGTAAATGATAAGGGGTGGAGAGGGGTTAAGGCTTCAGCTCAAGGCCTTGTTATTACACATTGCTTTTGTCTGGTAAAGTGGATGAAAAAAATTGTCAAAATATTATGGATGTTCTAAATAAGTTTAGTACTCTTTCAGGTCTTCAGATTAACCTCTTTAAATCTAAACTTTTCATCTCTCCTAATGTTAATAATGTCAAGGCTAGATCCTTGAGTAGATTGAGTGGTATCTCTCCAACTCAAGTTTTGGGCAACTACCTTGGCATTCCACTGCTTCATAAAAAGTGTAACCGGAGTTACTTTCAATTTATTATTGATAAGATCCAAAGAAGGTTGTCTGGCTGGAAAGCTAACCTTCTCTCGATGACTAGGAGGGCCACTTTGATCCAATCAGTTACTTCAGCTCTTCCCTTCTATGCCATGCAAACTATGGATGTTCCCATAAGCATTTGTAAAGATATGGATAGACTTAATCGTAACTTTTTGTGGGGTGATTCTAAGTCTAGCAAGAAAATTCATCTTGTGAATTAGGACACTGTGTGTAATAATAAGAAAGTGGGTGGACTTGGTCTTTGAAAGGCCAAGGCTTAAAATCTTGCTCTCTTGTCAAAAATGTGGTGGAAAATTCTCAGTAATGAGGATTGCTTATGGGTGAAGGTGGTTAAAGGAAAATGTCTTCTAAAAGATTCCCTCATTTCTTATGCTTCCAAGAGGAACTCCTCACTTACTTGGAGGGGTATACTCAAAACCAGAGATATCTTGAGAAGAGGTATCAAGTGGGATGTGGGAGATGGTTCAAAAAATTTCATATGGTATGATTGGTGGTGTGGAGAAGCTTCTCTAGCTTCTCAATACCCAGAACATAGTTCCATCAATATGGATACTGTGAACAAGCTTATGAATGATGTTAGGGAGTGGGATGTGAATAAGATCAAGGCTTGCATTCCAAGTGAAGCCCTTGATAATGTGCTTAAAGTTAACTTACCTCGTTTTGTTAATTACCCTGATATTCCCCATTGGAAGGGGTCCACCAGTGGAAATTTTTCTGCTACTATGGCCTATCAAATAGTTTCTAGTTTTGTGGACAATTCCTTGAATATGGATTGGGTTTGGAATTTGAAAATTCCACAAAAGCTTAAAGGCTTTTTGTGGTAGATTCTTCGTGATAAACTCCTTACCAATTCTATGAGGTTAAAGAGGGGAATTACGAACAACGCAAAATGTCCTAGATGTAACCATCAATTGGAGGATGTTGAACATCTGTTTCAAGACTGTACTCATTCCAGATTTGTTTGGAATGAATTAATGGGAAGCTATCAAAGTACTAGGGACAGGATGAGACCCTTTAATGTTTGGCTTAAATCCAATTTACGAAATAGCATAGACGTGAGTCCAGATTGAGGCCTTATTTTTGCTGTTGTTTGCCAAATTTGGAAAGAAATGAATGGAAAAGTTTTTCAGGATATTGATCCTTATTGGCAGAGAACTATTTTTCTAACTTTTAATTATGTTAATGAGATTAAACATGCTTTCTCCATTTCTTTGACTAATAATAGATTAACTAACGTTATGGTTAAATGGACTCCGCCACCTGCAGGTAAAATCAAGCTCAACACCGATGGGTGTGCTTGGGGAGATCCAGCTGAGAGAGGCTTTGGAGGAGCATTTCGAGATGAATGCAATATCTGGCTGTGTGGTTTTTTCGGCAAGCTTGAATCTTGCTATAGCTTGGAGGCTGAGATGTGGGGTATCTACAGAAGGCTAACAATGGTGCTAGAGAAGGGTTTGTAAGAAGTTATAGTCGAGACAGACTCTACCTTAGTTGAAGAATTGCTCAACAAAGGGCCACCTATTAATTGCCCTTTCAAAAGCATAGTGGAGGACTCCCGACACCTAATTCGCAAGTGTAATTGTTCTACTCAACATATCTTGCGAGAGGGCAATAAGCGTACAGATATGTTAGCTAACATGGGAGCTGACCAGATGACCAGATGGAACCATTGGTGGTAGTAAAAGAACCACCTATTGCTGTTAGAAGCCAAATTGTGGTTGATATGGTGGGGATGGCATACCGGAGAATCTAATCTCTGTCTGCAACTCCCTTTTGTTGTTTCCTTTCTGTTCTTGTTCGTTCTTGTTTATTTTCCGATGTATCAACAAAAAAAAAAAAAAAGTATGACACCATAACTTTCACTCACAATTTGTGTATATAAACATATATATATATATTGTGGTGGCTTTGAATAAGAAAATCTTCAACAGATTTTATATAACATTTATAAAATATTATCAGCTCCACTCTTTTTTGTTGTTGTAATCTTCAATAGATCAAAGCTGTGTCTCTTTTTTGTAATATCCCTCATTCTAGAGAGCATTTTTCTCAAATCTGTTGTGTTTGATCATTGCAGAGGATTGGTGGATTTGGCATGGACCTTCAAGTTTTGTTGAAATGGCTTTAAACCAGAATAAGAGAAGATTAGAACGGATAGAGAGAGAGAGAGAGAGAGAGAGAGAGAGAGAGAGAGAATGGGGGGAGAAAGACTATCAACAGAAAATTGAATAGATATTTTCAATAGATAGGAAAAAAAATAAAAATTTAAACTGATAAAAAAAATTAGACAGATAAGGGAAATTTGAATTGAAAAGATTAAAAAATTAAACAAATAGGGTAAAAAAATTGGACAAACAGGAAAAGAAATTTTTTGAATAGATAGGGAAAATTTTTGAACAAATAAGAAATTTTTTGAACAGATAGTTAACAAAAGTCAATAGATAAAAAAAAGTCAATAGATAAATTAAGGGATAAAATTAGAAATAAAATGTCATTCAAAACAAATAAAATGATTTCTCACCAAACTATTTCGCAAGGGTAGACCTCTCACCAATAAAAAAAAATACCCACGAAATCTAATACCTTAGACAATTAGTAGATTGGATTTATTGACAATTTTCTCAAAGATTTAACTTAGGCCTAACAGATCTAGAAATAAACCTCTAAGCTGGGTTTTGTATTATTATTTTTGTTAATGTAACATTCAAAGTAAATTCAATTTGATTTCACATTTTTAAAAAATAATTCAGGTGCAATGCACATGTCCCACATCTAGTATATTGAAAAAAAAAAAAAAAAACAAAACAAAACAAAACAAAACAAAACAAAACAAAAAAATTGGTACCCAAGCCTAGATCAGCCTGACATTGGGGTTAAAATCTCTTTCAAATCTATACCTAAAATTTCGTCCAATCCTAATCTCACCCAATAAACCCATATAGTAAATAAAAATTATATAATTAAAAAAAAAAATTTCTAACAAAAAAAATCCTAAGCTGTCGATTTAATATAGGCTCGGTTCGGTTGATTTGATATAGATAAATAATTTAGACTGAAAACAAATTAAAGGTTGAGAGTTTAAATTGACAAAATAAAAAATTTATGATTTATTTTGTTAATGGTCAAACATTGAAGGTTTTTTTTTTTTTAAATTAAATCTTATAAAATAAAAATTCAATAACTTGTCAAAAAGATGTTTTTCTTCATTATATCTTCAATTCAAAACTTAATGAGTGTATTTTTATTTTACTACGACTCATGTGGTGGTCCAAATATCTCACCTAATGTGTGGGCCATGGCCACACCTCAATAGTCACTTCATATAATGTAACTGGTCAATCCAAGGTCATGTCATGTAGCCTAAATTAAAAAAGACGTTCTCACGTTTATATCTTAAATTCAAACTCAAACTCGGTGATGGTAAAAAAATATAAAAAACCAACTTGATGAGTGTATTTTTATTTTAAGCAAAACTCTTTTCTTTACTTTTGCAAAAATAAAACTAAATAAATTGTATATGAGGATTTTATATATATATATATATATATTTGTTAATATATTATTTAGGATTTAGATTAATATATTATATATTAAAATCTCACGTTAGTCAAGTTCAAAGACTATTTCTAAATTAAACCCATTTAATAAACGGATCTAAAAATTCAGTCCAAGTCAGGCCACCGATCCAAGCCTAGCCCAAAATATGGGCTTGCCCTATTACCATTTATTCATAACAATGTTATGCGAGTAAATAGCCATAGAAGTTAGGGGTGAGCATGGTCCGGATTTGGGTAAAACCAGGAGCAATCCGTTATCTACGGTTCCTGAAAAATTGGAACCAATCCTATCCATTTAAATCATGGAACCAATCCGAACCAATCCATTTAAATACGGATTGAATCGGTTTAGGACCACGGATTCACATAATTAAATAACAAAAATATATATATAATACTTTAATTTCATAAAAATATAAACATAGCGCTATATTAGTTCCATAATAGCAATATGTTTTTCTATAATAACGACATACTATTCTAGAATTTAAACAACCATAAGAAAATTGGTTTCACCATAAGTATTTAGACCATTACAAATTAAAACTAAAAATTAACAAACAAAAGTAATAAAAGAAGATATTATACGGTTTTAGGTTTGAGTTTAGATTTTATATAGAATAAGAGAAGATACTATGGGGGAGGATGTATAATAAAAATATAGACTATTTGTATACGGTCTGAATCGGTTCCAATCTGGAACCAATCCGTAGACTACGGATTTTTAATTCCTCAATCCGGAACCAAACCGCGGATTCAAAAAATCAATCCAAACTTATCGGATTGGACTGGACTGGATCGGATTACGGATTTTACGGATTCTTTACTCGGCCGTAATAAAAGCTCACCATAAAAAGTGATCAAAGTGTGTATTTAAAATTTTTGTTATGAGGCCAAATCTTGAATGAATCTAAGTCATAAGATTCAAATTTTGACTATTTTTCTAAATTTGTAACATAAGTGTTAGAGTAACTTGGGCAAAAAGAAATCTTAAATCTGAGCTGTTAAATTTTTATATTATTATTTCTTGTGCCAAATATGGCACAAATTTTTATTTTGGCAAAAGTCCTATTTTTTCTCTCTTGACCAAACTCACAATTGTTATATTTGAATTTTGTGAAAAGATATGGATTAACTTTTCAATTATTAATGAATATCATCTTTTACTCTCTCATCTATAAACTCATATATTGTGACTCTTTAACTACAAAAATGTATAATTTTTACCCCTTTCAAACCAGCTTTAAAATGAGGGTATATTTGTATGATTTTTATAGTTAAATGAATCAATTTATATGGATTCGTAGATGAAGAAAAGTAAAACAATATAAGAAATGTTACATCTACTTAAACTCTTACTAACAATCTTATTAAAAACATATATGTCTAAACATCATTGAATATTTAAATATCATTTTTTTACTAACTAATTACATTTGACCTCTTATATTTTTAGTAAGAGTTTTAGTAAGATTATTAGTATATGTAGAATTATTCAAATAATACTTGCTAATATTTGAAAAGATCTTAATGTAATAAATCCAAGAAATATAGAAGAAATAAGTTTTCTCCCATTAAAGCAGGGTTGTCAATTTTTTTGCATTTTAAATATTGGAGGATGTAAAATGTCAAAATTTAGGCCTAACATGCATTTTGACAATATAATATTAGAGTTTGTCTTAGTCACATGGTAAGAATTTTTTTTTTTTTTTATAATCTTTTTCATGTATGCTTTCGCCATTGAATAATAACATTGCATGTTCTTTTCCAAGTAGAGCCCCCTACTGATACTTATAACGCGTAATTATCAACAGGTTCTATTGGGTGGACTAACTTATAAATTTAGAGTTAATTTTTTTTTGCGCATTTGTCCCTCATTGATAATGAGAAAATTTTAAGAGTCTTTATATGTATTTTGTGATTTTGAAATGATCATTTAGTGTTAGTAATGATATTGAGAAATTTATCAAAGTAATAAACGATTGACATATTTTGAATTTTGTTTATAATTTTTGATTTATTTTTAATTTACTTGTGTTAGATTATATTAAAATATGATGTAAAGAGTATAAGTAGTTGAATTGTATACGGGAAATAATAAATCGATGTAGGGGTTGGAAAAACATTTCAAAATAATGGTAAAATTTATAAATTTTAATTATTAAAATCAAAATTTTCCATGTGTAAGTAATTATTTTAGAAAAGTACACCTAATTTGTAATTTTTCCAATTATATATATTTTAAAATCTTATAGTTATGAGTAAATTTTTTTAGTAAATAAGTTTGACTCATGAGACTTGATCATAACTGGTCCTACCTATAAACTCTTTTTATCTTGTTTTTATTTATTTATTTATTTTTTTTGGATCGGTATCTTATTTTTATGTTAGATAGTTAAAAATGATGTATACTTCATTTGCGTGTGAGTGCCCCGTTATTTATAGAAATATTTTCTTTTTAAATTAAGCTCCTCCAGTGCAGTATTTTATTAAATAATTTGTCAATTGGTTCAATAACTGTCTAAATAAAAATATTTAAGTTCTTGCTTTTCTAATTATAAGGTTTGTGGGTTTGTTTGGGTTAGTCTTGTAGATTATGTGCCTCAATTTTTTCTTTCTTTCGTATTTCCATTTATAGTCTATCATACACTCAAATTGCTCTAGTCTTTAAACATTTTCTTTTATATTAGAATTCTTTAATGCAAAAGTTTTTAATCACAGTTACAAGAAATTCTTGAAGAAATCAAAAGAAAGAAGGGAATTATGGAGGAAAATTCAAAAGAAAGCAACAATGATGGCAATTACCCTGAAGAACTCAGAGAGGATTGCTACTTGCTAGTATGAAGTACTTCAAATTTAACCCCAAAATTTCAAATGATTTGAGTGAAAAGCGAGATTCTTGACAAATTTGGCCCCGGCCCAGATGAAGAAAACACACCACAAAGCCAAGAAAGTCGCAATAATGGAGACATTGTTGACGGGGTCCTTCCAGTAAATGAAAAATTTGTTGAGTACATAAGAAAATTTGATCTAAAACAACCACAATGTGGACAAACAATAGATGGATTGGAACCTCCCGATTTCCCACCTATAAAGAAATTGCGCAGCCGAATTAAAACTTGTGGCAAGCCATTTGAGAAGCGGTTGACAGAGAGTGATGTGAAGGCTGATCAAAGTCGGCTAACTGTACCCAAACAAATGTTTGATACGTTTATCGAACTAGTGATGAATAAGAGTGAGAATATTATAAATGGGGTTCCATTACAACTTATGATTCGAAGGGAAATCCGTATCCAATGACGCTCAAGATTTGGAGTTCCAAGACTCGTGTTCTTACTACAAGGTGGAAAAATTTCTACCTCAAAAATAAATTCATTGCCCACAAAGATTGGATCACGATATGGGTGTGTCGCCTAAAAGAAACTGCTGAAACTAATAATAGCCTTTGCTTTGTTATAATGGCGAGAAGGTTTCCAATAGAAAAAATGTTTCCAAAAAAACTGAAAACGACTAGAAAAAGAAAGCATGAAGAGAGGGAATGAACACATCGTTCTTGTTTCCACTTGATAGGCTAGTTCTTTAGGTTTATACATATTAATAGAAAGATTTTAGGCCCTTGAGAGCCGTTATTTTTTTATTTTTAAATTTCTCTATCTTAGTGTCACGGCCTTGCTTATTCTCTAGCACACCTTGCGACACGTAGTCACTCCTAAGCTTGGCTAGTAGTGCTAAGTTAGCCTAACTCACAACTTATAGAAAAGAGAAGTAAGAAGAACATAAGAGAGTTTAAAAGAATGCCTTGTATTTTACTCTTGAGAGGATTTGTACAACTCTCAGATGGTTTGGAGCAAATGAGCTCCTCCCCTATTTATAGGCTGTTTTGGCCTCTCATAAAACACTCTAGAAGCCACTAGGAAATGCATGAAGAAGCTTCCATTGGAAGCCTTTCTTACAAGCTACAAGAATATTCTAGAATGCTTTAGAAATATCTATACAAGATATTTACAAGTCTAGTATGCACAAGTGTCTTGAATACTCAAGGATGTTCTAGAATCTTCTATGTTCTCTTCAAGTGTTGGAATGAGCTAGGAAGTTCTAGATCATTCCATTGACCTCTATACTCCCAAGCTCCCATGTAGGGGATTTTTGTCATAGGAAATTTAGCAGCTTGTGACATTAGTGTAGCTTTGTGGAGAGTGTCAGGGTGACTAACACTTTTCATCTAATAGTATTTTTTGTGTTTAGTTGTAGAAAGTTTGTAGTTATGATATACCCAATTGATTAGTTGATTTAGGCAATATAGTAATGGAAGCTATCTAGAGATATGTTTGTTTAATCTTGGTTTTGATTAATGCTTTTTTTTTTAACCAGGGTAGGATGTAGGATTGGTCTAATTTGTAACGCCCCCAAAATTATACCATAAATACAACCCATAAGCGGAAAGATGATAGAAATAATATGCTTTCATCCATTAAAGTTCGTATACAAAAGATAACTCATGCGATATACATTCACAAACTGTTCATCCTGAATCTACAGCATGTATTACAGTGATAAGAGAACTAAGAGCCAAACAGATAATTAAATGCCCTGTAGGCTTACATCTTTCCAAGTCGTTGCTTGGTTACAACAAAAGTGAGCCTAGCTCAATACAGTTTAAGCCTTAGCTATACAAAAGTAAAACAAAATAAAGAAGCCCTTGCTTTCCAAAAGTCCCTCCAAGCTATTGCCTTGGCGGAGGCATGTCTCTAGCACCTGAAAATGGTTTTCCCAAATAGGGTGAGCCAAAGCCCAGTAGAAATAATCTAACACAGTATATGAGATTTAGGAGAGATATAAGTACAATGTGTATACACAATGCTTGTGACAAAACATTCACATTTTTATGAGATCTTAAAGTACCAAAGTTCGTATTTCAATTCATTTTCCATCCATTCCTTTCAAGTTAATTTACCCTTTTCAACTCATGATCCAATTCCATTTTCTTTCAACAATCCAACTGAGACTACAATTCAATGGTTATCTAATTAACACAATTACCATACAAACACTTCAATCTACCATTTTATGAAAATTTCGTCCACGGGATCGGCATCCATGCATACACAAGATTTCGGGACTTTCACCTTGGACACTCCGGTCAACTTAATTTCAATGGAGTCCATCCCATATCTCCTCCCAAACATTGGAGTACATCCCCTTTCTCCTCTCAAACAACATACATATACAATGTATTTAAATATAGTCATATTCAATGACAATCAACAATAGATTAGTTTTAATTCACCTAATCCTCATACAATTTTTACAACAATCATAGCTATCCTTCACCGATAGTCCAATACAGTTATTTCTAAACAGATATTTAATCTCAAGACAGACAATTTATTCAAAACTTCTAAAGGTGAGAGGTATCACATACTCAACTCCACCATTTATTTCAATACCTACCCAATTTCATGTTTGCAACATCAATTTCATTTATTTATACAAAATAAATATTATAGTCATTTTAGGACAAACTCCCCTTTTATCCAAATATCAACCCCAGTTCCAAAATCAACAATTTTAACACAATACAACCTCATTTACAAACTCCATAACCAATTATTTTCCATTCACCAAAAAATCCTTTTTTACTTCACACCCAAACCCTAAACATTCCCAAATCCCACCATTGTTACACAACGATAAATAACTAAGCTAAAGACCATATGAAAGTGTAGAAAATCCCTACCTCAAGAAGAGAAAACGAGCAAAGCAAGGTTAAAACTCCAAAGGCATCGAAACCCACTTTTGTTCGGATGAAAACAGAGCCCACGACGTGCTCTACCTTTTTCTCAAAGGCATTAGGGTGAAGAACCCAATGGATCTAGGTGAAATAGTAGAGAGAAAATGAGTTTTAGGAAGAGAAACTTAAGATCTAGTGTAATGACCCAAATTTAAAAAAAAAAAAAAAATAGCCAGTGCATAATTTAATTGAGCAAATTTTCGAATTTGATTGCTGTGTAAATTCTGTGCAAAAATAGTTCAGTTTTGTATTTTTTAAAAATAGTTCCCGATCTCAGAAAATTATGAAATTTTTATAGGGTGTTCACATACAAGTCTAGAACGTTGGGTAAAAATTCAAAATTTATTGATGAGTATTTATTTTATGAAAATTCACGGACTGATCGGTGTTTGGTTTAGTGTATAGCAGAATTTGAAATTGAGTTTTGGGTGTTTGAACCATGATTTGAGATAAATTAGTTGGGTTTATTTTGGTATATAATTGCACCATGTTTGACTTATGGGTGAGACGCATGATTTAGATTCAATTTAATTTGAATTTGTTTATGATTTATGTTTAACTTTTTGGTCCTTTTTAATTATGTGATTGGTAATAACCACATTGAGAGTTGTTATTATTTGTTATATAAGATTATAATAAATATTTGATAATTGATTTTATGGTGTGTACCATATGGTGAAAAATTATATATTTTTGTAGTGAATAAAATGGGTGAATATTTCATAGTAAGTAAAAGATTATATTTTGTGGTGAGAAAAATTATATCATTTTATAATTTATATTATAAAATTTGGAGGTATTATTACAAATTTTTTTTTTTTTTTTTTAAGAAACCAACTTTTTGGGAAGGCAACCACGTGGGGCTGCCCCCCTCCCTCTTCTTTGTCCCTTCATTCTTTTCCTTTGTTTTTCTTTTCATTGGTTTTTGTTTGAATTGGCAGAGAGCCCAGCTAGCGCTCTCTCTCTCTCTCTCTCTTCATCAGGAACAAAACTAGAATTTTAATTACGAAGGGGCCAAGATATGAAAAAAAATTCTTTTATATATCAATTGTTATCCACTGTCTTATTTCAATTCAAAAATAAAAAATAATTAAGATTTGATATTAAAATAAGGGAATCGTTATTCCCATTCAACTTTATTCCAAATATACTCCCTTCTTTATTTTTATTATTCATGGAAAGGAGTATATTTGGAATAAAGGGGAGTGAGAATAGTAACTATGCATAATAAAGAAAAACAATGGAGTATATTTGGAGTAAAGTGGAGTAGGAATAACGACTCCCTTAAATAATACATAAATTTGATTATCTATTTAGTCTTCACATTATCAAAAAAAGAAGTCATATCTACTCAACTTTAATATATAAATAAAAGAGAAATCATAAATTAGTTGATTCTTTGTAAATGCTAACTCAATTATCTATTAAAGTGAAAGTAATTTTTTTTTTCTTTTCAAATTTCAAAAGTTTTATTAGGTCTCATGTGAATCTCATTAATATGATATCAGCATTATAAGTATGCTTCATGTGGTGATGAACAAATTGTGATAAAAAAATATATATAATTAATGTATTATTACTGTTAAATTGTGCTTTTATTAAATAAATTAAAAAAAGGATAATAATTCTATTTTTTTGGTGTTCCAATTCTTTCATACAGATAAACTTGTTTTATTAAGACACAAAGTTTTCAATATTCCTAAGGTAGCAGAAGGGGCCATTTGTAATAACAAGAAAGTTTTGGGCAACATAGCATATCATCCCAATAGCATTGTTTCCCATGGCCCCTTACTATCTACAAATAGATCCGTCCCTGCTCTTCATGGTTGCTCAAGCACTGAGCTTAAAGTGGGAGTCTTTAAAGTGAGATTTTACAAAAGTATTGTAAATGAAAGTTGGAGAGCTCGTCGTGATCTTCGCAATGGTAGTCTCGGATTCATGATAGGACAAGATTTGCCTTCTAGATCTGCTCTTCTTCATTATTTGAAATAGAGACTTTCTTCATATTTTTACATTAAAGTTATGTTAGGGTTATTTTAAGAAAATATACTATTATAAGAGGTATTGCATATATATATTTTCAGATTTTTGTTTGGTAATTTTTGGAAGAAAAATTATGTTGAAATATTAAGAATGTTGGCATTTGAGATTGATTTGGAAAAATCATTTTGTGTTGATAATTTTGCAAAGAAATCCAAAAATAAAATTTAATAGTTGTATGATTATATTTTCATCATATTATGATTAGATGATTTATTTTGAGAAATATAAAGTTGATTTTTTTTTTTTTTATCTTTGATTTGGAATTTATTTTTGAGAAAAATAAATTAATGTTGAGGAATATGTAGTAAATGCTTAAGTAGAAATTATAGAGTTGTTTTGGGATTAAAAAAAAAAAAACCCTGAAAGTGTTATATTCATGATATTTTATAAAAGAAGATATGTTGATAATTAAGTTGTGTTCATTTTTATGAAAATAAAAATGTGAAATGTGAACTTTCAAACTCATAACCTTGAAAATGTTACTATTGGGCATATTTCATAATTTTTTATGTAAATATCATGTTGGTTAAGTAATTTTAGAAAAAGTTGTAAAATTGTTATTGGTAGAGAATTTGGTAAAAATATTACTTTCTTAAATAGCTTGGCATGAAAAATGGTTATGTTGAAATATAGTTATGTTTGAGGGATGAGACATGTGAAGTTAGGTTTGGTATTATTAATTTGAATTTTTTTTTAATATAATAAACTTACTAATTTAGTGGATTAAATTAGTTTTGATTAAAAGATTATATCCGTTATGGTTAAAAGTGTGTTATTGAGATTATACCCTAACTTTTGATATAGTATGATGGAAATAGTAATATCTAATAAGTAAGGATTTCCTTTGAGTTATATATATGTTTTTGCAAGATCTAGATGATTTTCGAAATCATTCTTTGATTTGTTTTGAAAATTGATTGTTGATTGAAGAAGATGAGATATTTTTTTTTAAAGTGAGTTTACTTTCTTATTCCTTTTAAAATAGAAATTGAGGGTTTTGAACTATGAGGATTGAAGAGAGATATTTTTGATGACTTTCTTTCAATAAATGAAGATGAGTGGTTTTGGTGAGAAAACCTAGAAATTAGGGGTTTTTAAGAAAGATGTTGACAATCTTTGAAGATGTTGTTATATTTATTTTGTGTGCCAAAATAAATGATATTTGAAAAATTATTTATTTGTTTATATATAAATGATAGTTTTCATGGAATATGAGAATTGTTGAAATTTTGAAAATTGTTATTCAAAATGTTGATATAGTCTTGAAGTGACTAAATGGTTAAGATTACTCTAAGTGTGTGAATTTTGTTGTCCCATGGATGAATTGGAATAAAAGTATTTATATTCATCTTGAGAAATTATATTGAAATGAGAAATAAGAATTTTGATCACAATGAGAATATTGTGTGAAAGTATTGAAAGTGGAAGAAATATTACATTGTATTATTAATCATTACATTGACATATCAATTCATTTAATAATGATGAGTTTTGAAATTTGATTTGAAAACTTTGCATTGAGAAATGAATGTTGGAAAACAAGTTTTCATGAAATGATTTTGGGATAAATACGGTGATAAGTCTTGAAAGGTGGTGCAGATGATAGGTATCGAGCCTTCCAGTTAATACTGGTAAAAATGACAGATTATAGGTGTCAAGCCTTCTAATTAACACTGGTAAAAATGACAGATTATAGGTGTCGAGCCTTCTAGTTAATACTGGTAAAAATTACAAATTGGTAGTACTTGTATAGTCTACTTGCAGACACCAGCCTAAGGATTACTTTAGTCGTATTTACTATCTTGGAATTTTATTAAAATTGTTAGATTAATGTGTTTTCAAAATGGCATTGTGCGTAAGATTTTCAAAAGATGAGAAAAATATTTTTGAGCATGACATGGCATATGTATTCATCTCATAAGACTGTATAAAACGGATTTGATGAATTATTTAATTATTTGATTCAATTGATAATGAGATAATTGAATGAATTGAAAAGGATGTCATGTTGATATTGAAACATGTTTATTTATTTAAGTTAACTTGTTGTGGTTAATTAAATAAATTGAATTTAAGAGATTATGTAATAAAATCATATGGTTCTGACATGATATGATTTCACGTATATGTATGAGTACTTTGGTACCCGCATATCTTCTAATATTTTAATATGAAATTGTTTGGTCGGTTAGTGGTTGCTCACTCCCTGCCTGGACATGTGTACAAGGAATGTTTTTCGGATTTGAAGATCAAACAATGGGTTTTACTATTTCATAAGTGTAATGTAGTGATGGATTGTACTACTTCATTTGTTGTTTGGCTGAGTACTATTTTTTTTTATAAAGAGTAGTATCCTCTCTTTTATTGTAAGCCTCAGGGCATTTCTTTTATTTGTATGTAAATGTCGTTGTTGTATAACGAGAGGGAATATGTATATTTAATTATTCATCATTTCATCCAAGGATGAAATGTTATTTGTAAATGAACTTAATTAATGAATATTGGTAATGTTATCCGAGTAATAAAATACGAGGCGTGACATCTAGGGTTTGGGAGAGTTTTAGAGAGAGAGATGAATGAAAAAGTGATGAAAAAGGTCATCTTCACGGACTGTTATACACGCAGCCCGCTTGAGCATGGAAAGTGATGCTCGAGCGTCAGACACAATGTTCCGCTCGAGCGTAAAAAGTGACACTTGAGCATCGAATACACTCTTTTAGCATTTGCTAGTTTGCAAAAAAAATACTGAGAGTTTGTAAACCTCGCTCGAGCGTAAGAATAGACGCTTGAGTGGAGGAGAAAAATCCTAAGTCTGCTCGAGCACAAGAATGGCCGCTCGAGCGAAGGAGTAAAAATATGGGCAACATAGGTTTGGAAAATCAAGCCACCAACGTGTTCCAAACACACAACTACAATCCAAATAACTAATCCAAGGAACAACAAGGGTAATAAGAGATGGACGACAACATTGAGCCATGAAACCCGAGTCCCAAATATAATAAAATGTGTGGTCAAACCGGAGTCTCTATATAATTTGTGGATATGGTCATGTATGAAATACTTTATGGAACTTGAAATTGATTTTCTATATTGAACCAATTGATACATTTCAATCCATCCAATTTGGCTATGTATTGGCATACACTGTTATTGCATATTATAAGAATTTGTTAGGCAAGTTGGTTGAGAGCAAACCAATACAGAGTAGATGATTTTAATCGATCTAATTCTATTGATCATTTGTCCTAAATTAGCAGTTAAGGTAGTCAGTTCACGAGACTTTTCCTAAAGTAGGATTTAGGAAGAGTAAGATGTATGCAGTTTTATCTCTCATCTATCAAGAATTTGTTTTCATGACTCCAACTTACACTACTAAAGATGTTAACGATGAGTCTTATCATTATGCCAAATCACCTTATCACAATGTAGTTAATGTATATGGTATAATTCCGAAGCACCTCCTTTTGATCAAACTGATTTTCAAACTTAGAATTATTTTCCAGTATATGGGCTTTTTGCAAAATTGGTGATTTGGATTTTTGACATTAGTCACTAGACCAAATAGGTCTTGGCATTAACTCTAATTTAAATCTTACTTAAACTACTTTTGTATTTAATTTTTGATTGTTGTGTTTAATTTTTTATGCCAAGGAAAGAATTGTTAGCATCAAAAGACGCTTCGATTTCCAAAAAAAATAAAATTATCGTCCAATTTAGCGTTCCAATTCCATCCCATGATGTAGAATTAGGAGGGCTAAAAATGTAAGAGAGAGAGAGAGAGAGAGAGAGAGAGAGGAGAGTGGAGACTGTCATTGGGGGTAATTCTACTTAATAAATATTTTCTCAAAGCACACATCAAAGTTAAAAATATTCTTAGTACACATCTCTTCATTCCAACAATGCCCTTATCTTTTATCTTCAAAATCCTAATTTATTTTTTCTCCACCTATTCTTGTTCTTCCGGAAAACTTGGAATGTCACCGCTACCGTTGCCATTGCCGCCACCACCACCACTCTTAGCCCTCCATTGTCACTGCTACTCTTAGCCCATCCCTGCTTTACCTAAACCACCCGAATATACCTTTGCTAGCCACCATTTCTTCAAAACCCTAACCTCTATGACCTTGTCCGCCACGATCCCAAACTCTACAAATCTTTTTATTACTGTGAACCCAACATTTGCAAACCCTAGATCCGTTAAGGTTGACATCCAACCAAACCCTATATGTTCAGATGTGTATTGGGAAAATAGAAAAAGATGAAGATTTGTCCTAAATGATAATTTAATTAAAGGATAAAAATGTGATTTTGAAGAAATCCATTAAGTGTGTGCCCTGAGGGGATTTAGTGTGCGGAAATAGAATTACTCCGTCATTGGAAATGGAATTGAGGGCCTCAATTAGGGAATGTAGCACAATTGTTTCCAAAAATCTCATTATACCAGCTAAATTAAATGTCTATTAAATTCAATTCTCATGCATTGAGCAATTTTATGTCATTGCTCCATTTATTTTGGCAAAAAATATTTTTACATTTCCTAGCATTTGGAATGATAGAAAATTACCAGAAAATGTTATTTTTTGAACTTCATGATCATTTAGGGATAGTGAAACATTATAAATGGATTCAATAACATAATTGGATCGGATTTACATTAAATGGATCAGATGTGTCCAATTTGATTCAGGTTAAACTTGATTTCTTGACAGGCCTAAGTGAAAGTATTTTATCAAAATTGAGGCTAATTGCCATGACTTCCACCATCAAGACCATTATCTCTAACACCATTGTTGCTATTGTCATTGTCAATGTGTCACCGCCACCGCCACTAATACCATTGAGTTACTGTTACCTCCTCCACTACCATCACCCTACTACCACAACCACAACTACTAACACTTCATCTTCATAATCCCAACTAAATATAAGAAAGTATTAATTGTAGAGTCTTCCCTCAAGTCCATTAATTGGACTAGATGGTACAGTTTGAAGCTTTGAGGGCCATCTAAGATCCGATTAAATGATTTAAAGTTTAGTGCCTACCAAGTATATTACACATAAAAATAAAAAATAACAAAAATTAGGTTAATGGGTAGGTACATATTTGAATCATATTTGTTTATTTAAAATTGATGACAAGTATGAAATGGATAATAAACCATTCATTTTTTTTCAACACAACTAAGATCCAAACATGTAACTATCTGTATCCAATTAATCGGATTTTTTTATATAAATGATTTAGTTCATAGGTACAAAATTTTAAACAGTTCAAATCATTGGAGTGAATCCAAAATAAACCATCAAAACCCCAAAGTGCACCTTCCAATCCAAATTATTGGACGAGAGGAAAGCCGCCTCCTTTTTGAGAAGTACTTATACCCAAAACAAATCTCTAATTTTCACAAGTTTTTTCATATCATCATCATCATCTTTATATTTTAAATTAAGAAAGAGGTATTATAATTGTGATGCAATTGTAGGGTTCAAAATCAGGATTTGAAATTAATTTAAGTTTTTTCTCTTTTTTTTGGGGGGGTACTTACCGGCCAATCTTGTTAATCAGACTTATTTACCTATAATTTATGTTCTTTTTTCACCTATTAATATTCACAAAATACCCTCTCCCCAACTTCTTCATTTCCATTATTAATACTGTTATGACTTCCTCCCTTCCCTTGCTAGTGACCTTCGGCCACCAGCTTCCATTATTAGCGGTCACCTCTAGTCGTCATCTCTAGTCGTCGACAACCACCTTCGACAACCGTCTCTGACCACCAATGACCACCTCTGATCTTTGATGATATTTTTGCCATAATGTTTTTCAATAATTTTTTGATCATTTTTTCAGCAAAAATGTCCATCTCTACCATGTCACTACTTCCACCATCTTCTCAAATCTAGTAGTGACAAGAAAAAGAGGGAGAGAAGAATGAAAATCTAGCAACAATAAATTTATCATTGATGTTATTAATGATAAATTTACCATATTTGACGACCACTCAATTAGTTGATCTCTCTTACTCTCACATTCACACTCATTTAGTTGTTTATTCACAAAAACACACCCACACACTTGCAAACAAATAAATAAATAAATAAAAATAAGGATAAGATTTATGAATTTCTCACTATAACTTTATTTGCTAATAAATGAATTCAAATTTTATAAACATCAGATCTGATTTAACCAAATCTTTATCAATAGATTGATAGAAATCCATTACTATGGAGAGAGAGAGAGACCTAATCTTATTAGTAAAAGCTCAAGTGATCATGTAATGGTTGCATCTCGATGGCAAACATGGTCATGATACCAAATCGACATCTGTGATACTAGATCAGCGTTGTAAATGACTAGATCTAAACACTAACAGTGAAGATCGGCAATAATGGAGGCAGCTGTTGAATGGTGGCGGTGGATCAACGGTAATGAAGTGTATATCAAAGATGGTAAAGTGTAGATTGAGTGTAGTATGAATTATACTTAAAATAAATCACAGTCGTGCAATGCTCTTTTTCTATGAAAGTAGCATTGTTGAAATCGGTCATAGAACCAAACATAAAATTTATGAATAGATAAAAAAATAATAATAATAAGATGGATCACACTAACAAATTTTATAAAATTTTATCTATTTATATATGTTTTGTGATAGATTTAAAGTGTGTGTTTAACCTTTAAAACTTGATTTCTAGAAATGGGAATGTGAAAAGGAAGGGTCTAGGCTTACCTCTCATCCAAAATCAGCTTAGAGTATGTTGTTGGATTTTGTGGGCTCACTATGCAGTTGACATTGATAATCTGAATCATTCAATATATAGAACTTGTCAAATATTTCATCCCTATAAAAAATTACGTTGATTAGATATCGATAGACACTTAATCAGATCAAATTTGTGTCAACAGTAACTATGATTTTTAAAAATAAAGAATAAACTACCAATAGGTCCTAATAATTAGACTTTAATTTCCATCATATCCTATTGAAAATAAGTCATAATAAAATTATTATTAAAAATAATTTTTTGTGACAATTTTTTAAATGTCACTAAAAATTGACAATTTATAACTTTTTTATCATGATTTTTATAAATTATCGCTAAAACTTACAATTAGTGACGTTTTTCTAAAACTAATTTTTCAAACTGTGGTTGAAAATTAATAATTAGTGACTTTTTTAAAAGTGTTTGACAAAAAACGATATTAATTATCATAGGATCTATTAAACAATAAGTTCACTTATTAGAACCTACACATAAGTTTTCAAAAATAAATTGTTGATACAAATATGATCTGATTAAGTAACTATTAATAGGTGTGTTTGTTTGGACTTTTTTTAGCCAACTTACAACTTCTAGCTTTCAAAAAACTATTTTAGACTGTTTGGGTAAACTTATTTTAAACAGCTTCTAATTCTAACAATTTATTTTAACTCAAAAAAACTGATTCTGAGAAACTGCTCACCCATTGCTTCTGATTATGAGCTTCTGTTGTGGACATGTTAATTTACGGTTATACTCTTAGATTTTTTTTTTAAAAAAAAAAAAAAATAGAAAACGATCCAAATGGACTATAATTTTTTTTTTTTTTTTTTATGAGAAATGTAGAAAAGTAATGAATAACCAAAAAAAAAAAATTAATTGAAAAAGTTACTTCACAGCTTATTTAATAAACACTACTCAGCAACTTAAATCTATAATTCAACAGTTACACTAAACAAATTAACAGTTTTTTTATTAAAGTCATAATCTATAATCTGTTAAATTATAATTTATAATATGTTTTAACAGTTATACTAAACTAAATAGGGCTAATAGCTAATCAATATAGTTTTTATAGAGTTAAAGTACTGGACAAATTTTATATATCAAATCTTTTAAATTATCGTTTTGAATTTCATGATAGGAGCTCCAATTGAAAAATCTCACAAGAGAGAAGCTGATTCCAAAAGCAGAAAGGTTCAACAGAATTTGGAACCTAGTACTCTGTTTCTTTTCAACAGACCACCTGCCAGCCTCTAACAACTTCCTCTTATTACGGAAAAGATGTTCCTTATCCTCTGCTCCAATAATAATGCAAATACCTAATCACCCCCACTGCGTTTCTTATCAAAATTGTCGTCAAATTCTATTAACACTATAATGGGCACAAAATTAAATGTTAAAAGTGATGAAAACATAATGAGAATGAGGAAAAAGTTTTAGATATTGAAATATTCCAATTTATAATAAAGGAAAAACTAAAATCATCTAAAATTATAATCCTAAACAAAAATTAAAGAGACTGTAATAAAATATTATTTAAATATTAATTATTCTCTTTTAGTTTGAATTGGGCCTTTCATTCAAGGCCTATTAAGTTAAAAATAAACTAAAAAATACATATTTAGGTAAGGTCTATATTTTTTGGAACACTAAATTTCAACAAAAGTTTGGCGCTTTAGATGGCGATTTTGCCCACTTATAACCAGCTGTCTTGCTTGTCTAGTATTTTTTGGAACCCAAAATTTCAACAAAAGTTAGGGACGAGCATACCTCTTATTCTTCCCTTTTTCCACTTCTCCTCTCATTATGAAAATCATTTAACACTAAGGTAAATGATGGGAAGTGAGCATTGTTTTCACGATTGCAAAAAGTCCTGAATTTATGGAAACTTTGACGTGTAATTAAGATTGCAAAATTAATACTTTTTCATAACTTACTATTTCAAGTAATGAATTCTTGTTTGTTTGTTTGTGTAGTATTAAATAATTTAATAAGCACGAAGGGATTGAATTAGCATGAAATCAAGTAAAACTTCATGATTTCTAGGAAAGCCCTGAAGATCTAAAGAGGTATTGTGAAATTCATCTACTGAAGACCTTGAGTAGATTAAGTTGCTTGCTTTTGTTTATTAAACTCCATCTTTCATTGTGTATGTGTTTGGGTTTCTCTTTCTTTTTTTGGGTTTGTGTTCTATTTCTTTTTTTGTGTTCTATTTCTTTTTTATTTTCCTTTTTTGAGTTTTTTTTTTTTTTTTTTTTTTTTTTTTTTTTTTTTTTTTTTTGTTGCCAATAAAATCTCACATTGTTGTGTTCAAAATACCACTTGAAATTTTGTTGAATGCTTCTTGAGGACTTTTTCTACAAATTAGTTTGGTCCCTCTTCCATCTCCTCATTTCTCTCTAAACTTGAGAATTTCATTCTTGGTATTTTGCCTGTTTTGGTACAGTCAAGCTCTTTTATTTTGTATCTTTGTGCATACACCATGTTCTGTAAAATGCTTTAATTAAAATAGTTTATTTTCTTTTGGTTAAACCAACTACTTATATAATTCAACTTTTTTGTTGGTCAAATAGTGAGTGAATCTATCATAACAGGCCAAGTAAATGATTAAACAACATTTCCTATAGAGAATTTGATTAACAGTGTGTGAATGCTCTAAGCGTTGGTAATGTTTATGCTATGATAGAATCAAATAAGACATTAAATTATGATAGATTCAATCACTATTTTGGGAGAAAATGTAGATTCACTCACAATACTTGGCCTATTATGATATCTTCTTTCAAATTGTGAATAATACATTATTTGGGGAGAAAATGTAGATTCACTTACCTTCCCTATAGAGAGTTTGATTAACAGTGCTTGAATGCTCTAAGTGCTGGTAATGTCAATGCTATGACAAAATCAAATAAGATATTAAATTATGATATATTCACTCACTATTTAGGGGGAAAATGTAGATTCACTCATAGTACTTGGTCTGTTATGATATTTTCTTTTAAATTGTGAATGATACCTACCTTAGATATTTGGTTTTTTATACTTATTATGGAAATAACCAAGTAACTGATATATATATATATAGATATTTTTTTTCTTTCCTTTCGATGTTTTCTGGAATGAAGAAACATACACCTGATATCCATTTGCCCATTTTTTTTCTCTAGAATGAAAAAAAAAAAAAAAAAAAAAAAAAAAATCTCCTGTTTGTTTATGTACTTACTCTTCTCATCTTGATTATAACCCATTAAATATTTCTTATCCATAGCAGTTATTTATTGAAATTATTTTTTGTATTTTATTATCCGATTTTGATACTAAAATTGTTAGAAGTTTTTCAAGAAGAATAATATTTCTTTATAATTTTTTTAGTGTCTTTATCAAAAATCAAAAAATATTACAGATTTCATAAATTTTAACATAATATGTATAAATTACAACAATATTTTGATCACAACATTATTTACACCGTGCCTTCAGGCACGGGCATACACTAGTATATATATATAGATTTTTTGTTCTTTCCTTTCAATGTTTTTTGGAATGAAGAAACATACACCTGATATCCATTAGCCCACTTTTTTTCTTTTTTCTTTTTTCACTAGAATGAAAAAAAAAAAAAAAAAAAATCTCCTCTTTGTTAATGTACCTGATCTTCTCATCTTGATTGTAACCCATTAAATATTTCTTATTCATTGCAGTTATTTATTGAAATTAATTTTTGTATTTTATTATCCAATTTTGAAACTAAAATTGTTAGAAGTTCTTCGAGAAGAATAATATTTCTTTATATTTTTTTCAGTGTTTTTATCAAAAATCAAAAAAAATTATAGATTTCATAAATTTCAACATAATACGTATAAATTACAATACACTAGTATATATATATAAAGAGATAGAGAGATATTGTCACGACCAGCTCCCCGTACCCAAGGGTTAAGTATCGTGATGGCCAGTAACTGAGGTTACCTCCGGCCAATTCTTAAACAAATCAATAAACGCAAGCGGAAGAAATATTTAAATAAGGGTACCAAAATAATCATTGGAGTTTCTATTTTTATTACAAAATTTACTGACCAAAAAGGCCGATATTTACATAGAAAAATATCAAAAAAAGTGTTGTGTGTGTCTATTCCAAAGCCCCCGCGTCTAAGACTTTCCAAAAACTATTTCTGAATTGCATGTTTCCTGAAAATTGGTAAATAACTATAAGCACATGGCAGAGTAAGTAATATTATACCAAGAGTATAAGGGACACGAAATAACCATGGATAGTTAGTTCGGCCAAAACATTAACATAACTCAGTTTGGTACAATAATCCTTTAAGTAGCAAAACCTGATAAACAAATCATTTAAGTGGCAGAAACTGCTCATTTAAGTAACAGAACTAAAATACAAAAATTATGTAAGTAAATGACCATAACCACGGTACCGAACAAAACAGAACAGAGCAGAGGTCACAGAAGTGACAATCAGAACAGAGGTACGGATTCAAGAGATAGCTCGTACGGATTCTAGAGGTAGCTCCCACAATAGTGTAGCACTTAGCTCCGCAAAGCACTTTGGTCTGCATAGAACAGAGATACGGATTTAAGAGGTGGCTCGTACGGATTCTAAAGGTGGCTTCCACAATAGTGTAGCACTTAGCTCCGCACAGAACAGAGGTCAATGGATCCATGACAAACAGAGGACCACAAAGTGGTCAAACAGAGGCCAATGGTTATTTAAGTCTCCCAAAGCGTGGTACTCCCATGGTGGTATTTACAAAACATAATTGTTTATAAGGTCATAGTCAAATATTCTTTAAAATATGTTTGTTTATAAGGTCATAGTCAAATATTCTTTAAAATATAAACAAACATATCCATGGGTTTCCTTTTAAGTAAATAGGATTTAGAAATAAAACCACGTAACTGAAACCTTTATAAAACATAACTTTTATTAAAAACATAACTTGTATAAAACAGATTTTGGTAAGTTAAAACATGCGTAAAATACATTTTGGTGACTCAAGGTATAATATAATTCACCTTAACTTTGATACCTCACCCTTTTTTTTCCACTATCAAAGACTCTTTCAACTTCCACTATTCTTTCATTCCTTCCCTCTCTTTCTTTTCTTTCTTTCTCTTTTCTTTTCTTCTTTTCCTTTCTTCTTTCTTTCTTTTCTTTCTTCCTTTTCTTTCTTCCTTTTCTTTTCTTTACGCAGGTTGATCAACTCCTCCCTTAAATAGGGAGGAGGACACTTTTGCTCAGATTTAATTCATAATTATATAAATTCATTCTTATCCTTAATAGATATTTAAGATAATTACTTTTTGACCCAATATTTTAATATAATTATATAAATTAATTAATTCTTAATTAAATTACACATTTTCATATACTGACAGAAAATTAATTAGGGAAAATTATTTAAAAGTCCTATTAGAGAGACTTGTGCTACATTTGGTCCCACAAAAAAACTTATGTTCCCATAAGTCCTGTGGGAAGTTTCTTGACATATTTACCCTCAATATTAGTTGCTAATATCATAAATAATAATAAAACCATATATAGGGAAATTGATATAAACGTAACGTAACGTGACACCTACATAAACGTAACGTGACACCTATACGTAACGTGACATCTACATAAACGTAACGTAACGTGACACCTACATAAACGTAACGTGACATATCTACATAAACGTAACGTAATGTGACACCTACATAAACGTAACGTGACACCTATGATCTATGGTAACATTGAATTTTTTATATAGGAAATTGATTTTATTTATTTTTTGAATTTTTTTATTTTTTATTTTCAATAAAAACTTGTTGATGGACCTTTTTGTAAAAAAGAACGTAGAGCATATCTCTTTCCTATTGTTATCCGATTTCTATTCTCATCTCTCAAGCTTTTTGGCTAAAATTAGCACAAATGTGCTCTCATATTAGGCAGATTAACAAAGAGGCACTTTTAGAAATCGTTTTCGGGAAAAAAAAAGTAAATAAACAAAAGGGGAATCGAATTGAGAATCAAAGAAAACATAAAGGAAATTAAATATATATAACTAAGTACTTCTGGGAACAAAAATAAGTTTTGCATTAAAAAAAAAATGTTACATACTTGATGAAACTTTTGAAAAGCCACTGGTCAATGACAACCGAGAGGATCCTTTATGTCCCTGCTTTTGTGGAGGTCTAGGAAGTTTAGCTGGCACACTGGGCCTGCAATCCACCATGATAGAAACAGAATTACATTGTCTAATCATGGTTGTTTACTATGTTGCGTAGCCAAGTAAAAGTTCTGATATTTCCAATTGCAAGCAAACACAAAAATGCAGAGAATCAAAATAAAAGTGTAATCTGTAACCAATCAAGAAGCTTAAATTTGGGAACTTTGTGTTACATGGACTCAATTATATAGGTGTCGGGTGCAGATTGTGTCCAAGCGTTGGATTCTTGTAATTCCCTACTATTTCATATTTACATAAAACGTAATATGACACCAACATAAATTAGTAACATTTTCACATTCAATTTTAAAAAATAAAAACTTATTAAGTTTGCGAAACGTAACGTGACACATTACGTTACGTTTATGTAAGTGTCACGTTACGTTTATATAGGTGTCACATTACGTTTATATAGGTGTCACGTTACGTTACGTTTATGTATGTGTCACGTTACGTTCATATTGGTGTCACGTTACGTTACGTATATATAAGTGTCACGTTACGTTACGTTTATGTAAGTGTCACGTCACGTTACGTTTATGTAGGATCTTGTGGAATACATTCTTATGAAAATAGGACTTGAGACTCTATAAGAAATTACACAGGACTTAGCCTAGCATAAGGTTCTGAAAAAGGACTTATAAATAAGTCTCCCAATTAATTATTTATTTTATTATTATGTCCATTATTATTATTATTATTATTATTATTATTTATATTTTGACCCCTAAACTTTTAATAATTATATTATTTTACAAAATTATACATAATAATATATAATAAATTATATATTTTCCAAACTGAGATTAAATAATATTAGTATAAATTCTACAGAATAATTAAAAATTTGGGTTGTTACAATCTTCTCTCCTTTTAAAAATTTCGTCCTCGAAATTTGCCATGTGTAAGCTATTCGCTGCGCACTCTGATAAATATATATTAGATAATTAATCTGATAGAAAATACTACCTCAAAAAAAAACTTTACCAAAAATAACTCACTGTCTAGTTGTCAAAAATTGGTTTGGTCCAGAATGAGAAATAATTAGTGACTTTAAAAACTTTTTATTCGTTTTGTTTACGATAAAAATAAATAAAAATAAGAACACAATGACAGAATTATATGCAAGAATCGAAAAACTTGAGATGAACTTTTCATTGATGGAAAATAGTTTCAAAATTAGTATTGTTATAATTTGAACCTACTTTTAAAAAACATCAAAATAAATTTTTTTTTTTCTTAATACTGAACTGAAAATTATATATATTTAATTATATTATAATTTTGGTGGGTGCTTGAGTCCGACATCCTTCTTTTCTTGTCTTTCTTTTACTATAACAAATATAAATTATATCTAATATCTTTCACAAATTAGGCACACTAAAAAAAAATTTATTATATATATATAATCATATAAAATTATAATATAATTAAATCGACTAATAAAATATAATATTTAGGTACTAATTACCCGCTATCCCACTTCTTAAATGTGCATGTGTCCTATGCTCCAATGATGATTTTTTTTTTTTTTTTTTAAACCATTGCTCTGATACCACTTGTCATGACCCGCTCCCCGTACTCAAGGGTTAAGTATCGTGATGGCCAGTAACTGAGGTTACCTCCGGCCAATTCTTAAACAAATCAATAAACGCAAGCGGAAGAAATATTTAAATAAGGGTACCAAAATAATCATTGGAGTTTCTATTTTTATTACAAAATTTACTGACCAAAAAGGGCGATATTTACATAGAAAAAATATCAAAAAAAGTGTTGTGTGTGTCTATTCCAAAGCCCCCGCGTCTAAGACTTTCCAAAAATTATTTCTGAATTGCATGTTTCCTGAAAATTGGTAAATAACTATAAGCACATGGCAGAGTAAGTAATATTATACCAAGAGTATAAGGGACACGAAATAACAATGGATAGTTAGTTAGGCCAAAACATTAACATAACTCAGTTTGGTACAATAATCCTTTAAGTAGCAAAACCTGGTAAACAAATCATTTAAGTGGCAGAAACTGCTCATTTAAGTAACAGAACTAAAATACAAAAATTATGTAAGTAAATGACCATAACCACGGTACCGAACAAAACAGAACAGAGCAGAGGTCACAGAAGTGACAATCAGAACAGAGGTACGGATTCAAGAGGTAGCTCGTACGGATTCTAGAGGTGGCTCCCACAATAGTGTAGCACTTAACTCCGCACAGCACTTTGGTCCGCACAGAACAGAGGTACGGATTCAAGAGGTGGCTCGTACGGATTCTAGAGGTGGCTCCCACAATAGTGTAGCACTTAGCTCCGCACAACACTTTGCTCCGCACAGAACAGAGGTCAATGGATCCATGACAAACAGAAGACCACAAAGTGATCAAACAGAGGCCAATGGTTATTTAAGTCCCCCAAGACGTGGGACTCCCATGGTGGTACTTACAAAACATAATTATTTATAAGGTCATAGTCAAATATTCTTTAAAATATAAACAAATATATCCATGGATTTCCTTTTAAGCAAATAGGGTTTAGAAATAAAATCACGTAACTGAAACCTTTATAAAACGTAACTTTAATTAAAAACATAACTTGTATAAAACAGATTTTGGTAAGTTAAAACATACATAAAATACATTTTGGTGACTCAAGGTATAATATAACTCACCTTAACTTTGATACCTCACCTTAACTTTGATACCTCACCCTTTTTTTTCACTATCAAAGACCCTTTCAACTTCCACTATTCTTCCCTTCCTTCCCTCTCTTTCTCTTCTTTCTTTCTCTTTTCTTTTTTTCTTTTCCTTTCTTCTTTCTCTCTTTTCTTTCTTCCTTTTCTTTTCTTTACGTAGGTTGATCAACTCCTCCCTTAAATAGGAAGGAGGACACCACAGGCGCTCAACACCTGGCGGCGTCACTTTCGCTCAGATTTAATTCATAATTATATAAATTCATTCTTACCCTTAATAGATATTTAAGATAATTACCTTTTGACCCAATATTTTAATATAATTATATAAATTAATTAATTCTTAATTAAATTACACATTTTTATATACTAACAGAAAATTAATTATTTATTTTATTATTATGTCCATTATTATTATTATTATTTATATTTTGACCCCTAAACTTTTAATAATTATATTATTTTACAAAATTACACATAATAATATATAATAAATTATATATTTTCCAAACTGAGATTAAATAATATTAGTATAAATTCTACAATAATTAAAAATCTGGATTGTTACAGATATTGTGGTGGTTTTGAATAAGAAAATCTTCAACATATTTTATATAACATTTATAAAATATTATCAGCTCCACTCTTTTTTGTTGTTGTAATCTTCAACAGATCAGTGCTATGTGTCTTTTTTGTAATATGTCTCATTCTGGAGAGCATTTTTCTCAAATCTGTTGTGTTTGATCATTGCACAGGATTGGTGGATTTGGTATCGACCTCCAAGTTTTCTTGAAATGGCTCTAAACCAGAATAAGAGAAGATTAGAACAAATAGAGAGAGATGAGGGGATAAAGACTATCAACAGAAAATTGAATAGATAATTTCAATAGATAGGAAAAATTAAAAATTTAAACAAATAAAAAAATTAGACAGAAAAATTGAATAGATAAGGGAAATTTGAATTGAAAAAAAAAATGGACAGACAGAAAAAAATTGAATAGATAGGGGAAAATTTTGAACAGATAGAAAAAAAAAATAACAGATAGTCAACAAAAGTCAATAGATAAATTAGGGGATAAAATTAGAAATAAAATTTCCTTCAAAACAAACAAAATGATTTTTCATCAAACTATTTCGCAAAGGGCAGATCTCTCACCAATAAAAAAATTATCTACTGAATCTAATACCTTAGACAATTAGTAAATTGAATTTATTGACAATTTTCTCAAAGATTTAACTTCGGCCTAACAGATCTAGAAATAAACCTCTAAGTTGGGTTCCTTATTATTTTTTTTGTTAATGTAACATTCAAAGTAAATTCAAGGGTGAATTATACTAATAGTCCCTATAGTTTAGAACTTGTGTCATTTTGATCCCTGACTTTTTAATTGTGACACATTTGACCTTAAATTTTGAATCTTGTTCCAAATAAGGACAATAGAAAATACTATTGGATTTTTCAAGGGCAAAATCGTCAATTTGATAAAATATAAATTAATTTGACAAAAATAAATGTCAAAAAATTATTTTTGAATTTTTAAAAATTATTTCTACCTACTAAAGATAAAATTATATAAAATTGAAAAATCTTTTAGATGTTTATTTTTTTTTTTTACCAAATTATTTTTTATTATGTATTTGGATGATGATCATGTAAAATTAATTTTTAAAAATTAATCATGTAATTTTTATTAATTTTTATCAATTTTATATAATTTTATTTTTGGTGAGTAGAAATAATTTTAAAAAATTTTAAAATATTTTTTTGACATTTATTTTTGTCAAATTAGTTTATATTTTATCAAATTGACGATTTTGCCCTTGAAATTAAGCAAGGGTATGTTCAATTGTCCTTATTTGGAATAAAATTCAAAATTCAAAATTCAGGGTCAAATGTGTCACAATTGAAAAGTTAGGGACTAAAGTGATACAAGTCCTAAACTACAGGAACTATTAGTGTAATTTGCCCTAAATTCAATTTGATTTCACACTTTTAAAAAGTAATTCACGTGTAATGCACGTGTGCCCTACCTAGTATATTAAAAAAAGAAACGTTGGTTCCCAAGCCTAGATTAGCCTGACATTGGGGTTAAAATCTCTTTCAAATATAGATACCTAAAATTTTGTCCAATCCTATCCTCACCCAATAAACCCATATAATAAATAAAAATTATATAATTAAAAAAAAAAAAAAAGCATTCTAACAAAATACATCCTAGGGGAAATTATCAGAAAGTCCTATATACCAAACTGTTACTCTTTATGATCCTACATTGAATCTTTTGGATTGAGAAGTCCTATTTTGCACGTTTGTTAGACGAGCAAGTCCCATTTCAAATTATGTGAGGTGTGACTGGACTGATTTATCCTTTTTTGTTTTTGGTATGTACGTATATAATGGGATTCAATGCATATTTTGTGGGATACATCAAACGTGACTCACTGTCGTATGGGAAACAAATACGGTGAGAGAGAAACCCACTTGGAGAGAGGTTATTCGATGTACATCGCAACCCAGAAATTGATTCGATCTAAAAAAACAGAGTGATGTAAATCGTTTAATTTCTCAGTCATTCGCAATCATCCTTCTAATCCTCTTAGCTTCTCCAATTTCAATCCCACTGTACATCGCAACCCAGAATTGGATTCGATCTAATTCCGAATCAAATTTGGACTTCCAGGGGGTTGTGACTGAACCGTTGCTGGGTATGCCGGAGAAAGAGAAGACGACGACGGAGGCTGCGGTGGCGGTGGAGAGGAGAGCAACCAGCACTGCAGTGTTCATTCATGTTCAAAACATGAGACCCAAATTACCAAACGTGGGTCAGCAAACGTGGATCAGCCACACAGCACTGCAGTGTTCATCAATGTTCAAAACATGAGACCCAAATTACAAAACGTGACTCACTGTCATCGCAGGTGAAGGAAATGTGAACTTTGTTTTGCTGCACAGAAACGTGAATGTGAACTTTGTTTGTTGCACAGAAACGTGAACGTGAATGTCAATCCCAGATCGCCGTGAACAATGGGTTCTTGACGATGGGTCAGATCGACCTTATATTCTGCGTTAACCCAACAAATGCTAGGTTCACTTCGAAACATCACAAATGGCAATGGAGGAAAAAATGGTCAAACTGTGGGGATGCCACGTTTCAAAATGTGGGAAAAAAAAAATGTAAAACTATCTGTGTTCACGTCACAACCCACGTCTCATGATGTGAGTGTGACACACTAAATTAAAAAATGTATTAGTATACTTTTTCAATCAACATGACACACATTTGACAAACCCTCACACTGTTTACACTCAATGGCATTATAGTCATTCAATGTACATGAGGACTAAGTGGTGCATAAGAAAATATTTGGGACCATCCAGACCATAAGTTCAAAAAAGGGGATTTACCAGTCAATTCCCCTAAATCCTAAGCTATCAATTTAATATAGGCTCGGTTCGGTTGATTTGATATAGACAAATAATTTAAATTGAAAACAAATCAAAAGTTTAAAGTTTAAATTGACAAAATTAAAAAATTAAGATTTATTTTGTCAATGGTCAAACACTGAAGTTTTTTATTTGGAAAAATTACTCATAAATCCCATATTGAGAAATGTTAGTCCATCTAGTCCTGAGTGTTTTTTCTTAAACCATTTAGTCCTTTTTATTTTTGGTATGTTATATATTTTTGATTTATTATGTATGTAATTTACATTTTTATCCATATTTTGTTGATGTTCGATGTTCACAACAGTGGTCTTCATGGTTGATTTTGGAACATCGTCTTCATGTTTCTGTTGTGAACAAACATCATGGTCTTCATGTTCACAGCAGTATGGTCTTCAACAACAGTATGGTTGTGGATGATGTATATTCTTCTTGTTGTTGCTTCAATCTCTACACCCATCTTCCATGTAAAACCATCTATATCCATAGATATATCTTCATCACAACCATACCTATCAAAATGCACAATACCCAGAATCAAAACCAGACCCAAAACCACATTCACACACCACTCTTTAACCCCAATCGCAACTCTTTCTGACCCATTTGTCCTCCAAATTGCAGAAACCGTAGAAGATTCTCTCTCTTCTCCCTCTTCCTCACCACCGCCTCTTCAAAAGCTCAGAGACACTTCCTCTCAGTCCCTCCTCTCAACCCCATGGCCGTCTCGCAAGGACGAGCTCTTTTGATTCACTGACACTTCCTTCATAAAACTCTCTGAAATTCAACCCATTTCATCCCCACCTCCAAATTTGGATTCTTTGTCTGTTTCCATTGATACCCATTTGCCCAATCTTGTCATTGTTGATGGGTTTCTTGTAAATTCTCTAACCCAAATACCTAAATTCCCTAATGGTGTGTTTGTTAGTAACCTATCGAGCCTCGATTCGGAGGCTGTGATGAAAAGGGTATCTGAATTTGTGTTGAATTTCGAGGGAGACTTGTTTTGGTCCCTACTCCGCGAATCAGATCTGGGTTCCGCGAATCAGATCTGGATTGGGTACCCCTGATTTGGTGGTTGTGTATGTTCCTGAGAGATGTTGCAATGTTGATCATGGCGCTGATGTTGCGATGTTGATCATGGCGTTGATGTTGCGATGTTGATCATGTTGCCGATGTTCCGATCTCACGGCGCTGATGTTGCAATGTTGATCCAAGTGCTGCTTTTTACCCATCACGAATTGTAAAACAAAGACGAAAAATTGATGTTGGGAAGTCTATGGATATATAATCGATACAATAATACATCTTCAGTTCTGACTTGTGAGAGAGAGAGACTTGTGAATATTTTTTCTGCGGGAATGCGACCTCATCCCTACTCCGCGAATCAGATTTGCTTCTTCGGCGCCATTGATGAATACTCTTATTGTTGGTTTTTGAAGGTGTTTTTGGTTTTGATTTTCCAATGTTCATCTCGAAATTAACTGTTATGTTTTTTATTTTTATTTTCTGGATTTCTAGTGTTCAATGTATTTGGAAATTTTAGAGTGTTTAGTTTTTGAAATCAGCTTCTATTTGGTCTGGATGTGGAATGGAGAGTTTCACACCGTCTGTAATGGTGTTTCTGAATGGTGTTTCTGTGTTTCTGCGAGTTTTGCGTTGAGAAGAAAGAAGCCGATGAAATGTTCCAAATCGATACTGTTCTCACTCCTTCTGTTCCGATTGCATAAGCAAGCATGTTACGATGAAGATTCAAGACCATGCATGTTTGATGATGTTCGAATATATTGGTGCTGATGTTCGAATGTTGATGATGTTCATAATTTTTTTGACGATGTTTTGTTGATGATGTTGTTGATGATGATGTTCATAATTTTTTTGACGATGTTTTGTTAATGATGTTGGTGATGTTGATGGTGTTCACAATTTTTTTGATGATGTTTTTTTTATGTTTGTTGATGTTTTAATGTTTGATGTTGTTGATTATGTTTTGTTGATGTTTGTTAATGTTTAATGTTCATAAAGGAGTGAAATCTAAAAAATGTCTATAGTAAGCTTCTTGGGTAATTCGGTAAATTATACATAAACATCAACCCAAAATTACCCCATCAATTATTGACCCAGTCGCCTAAAAAAATGGGTACTAATGTCTTTATACGTAAAATAGGACCTATTAGTCTAACAAAAAACCTTTGGGACTAAATGGGTTAACATTCCCAAATTAGGGATTTAATGGTGCTTTCCCCTTTTTATTTTTATTTTTTAGAAATTAAATCTTATAAAATAAAAAATCAATAACTTGCCAAAAAGATTTAGTTTTTCTTCATCAAATCTTCAATACAAAACTTAGTGAGTGTATTTTTATTTTGGAAAATGATTTGTTCCCCTAAAAATGCCCCCCCTAATCCCCCTAATGTCCAAAACGACGTCGTTTTGGACAATTTTTTTTTTTTTTTTTTTGCCTTGGTTTGAAATTTAGGGGGATTAGGGAGACAAAAATTAGAGAGATGTAGCAAGGCTCTTTTATTTTACTAGGACTCATCTACATAGTCCAAATATCTCGGTTAAGGTGTGGGCCATGGCCACACCTCAGCCAGCCACTTCTTGGCATGTAATTTATCAACCCAAGGTCATGTCTCGTGGCCTAACTCAAAAAATATATCCCACAGTTATATCCTAAATTCAAAACTTGGTGAGGTAACCAAAAAAAATAAAGTAAACAACTTGGTGAGTGTATTTTTATTTGGGCTAGCTTGTCTCATGTTTGAGATGAAGACTAGACCGTCTAGTTTGGCTCATGGTCTCATGTTTGGGTCCCATTTTGATAATCTGAACCGTTCAATGTGTAAAACTCGCAGAGTAATATATCCCTGTAAAAAATCACATTGATCGGATATCAATAACTATTTGATCGGATCAGATTTGTATAAAAAAATGGATGGTGAAAAAATAAACGGTATAAAAAAAATGGACGGTGAAAAACTAAATGGTTGACAGAAATCTGATCCGATCAAATAGCTATCAATATCCGATCAACGTAAATTTGTCTAGGAATATAATACTCAACAAGTTCTACATATTAAATAGTTCAGATTATCAAAACATAACTCAAAAGATAAGCCCATGAGCTAGATTGAACAGTCTAGTCTAAATCTCAAACATAAGACAAGTTAAACCTTTTTATTTTAAGCACAACCTTATTCCTTTACTTTTACAAAACAACACTGAATAAATTGTATATGAGGATTATATATATATATATTAATATATTATTTAGAATTTAGATTAATATATTATATATTAAAATCTTACATTTAGTCAAGCTGAAAGACTATTTCTAAATTAAACCCATTTAGTCTCTTTGGGAAGATAGGTTTGGGACTTTTTTAGCTAAAATAGTTAAAAAAAACAAAATAAGCTTTTTAGCCTAATAAGATAAAACATCACATCCAACTCATAATCATAACATTTTTTCTCTCATAAAAGTCAAAAAAATTAAAAAGCTCATCTCAAACAAAGCTTTTTAATCCCAGATTAAAATAATCAAAAAAACTTAAAACTAATCCACTTCCCAAACAAATTCTTAATAAACGATCTAAAAATTCAGTCCAAGTCGGGCCACTGGATCCATGCCTAGCCCTAAATATGGGATTGCCCTATTACCATTTATAGCAACGTTATGCGAGTTGGGGGATTTTGCTGATTGGCTATAAATATAAAAAGTCCAAGTCCTTGTGAAATTGAACTACCTTCACCATACACTATGACTTAATAGGATTTGTTTGTCTTCCTATATAAATATAAAACCATGAGAGAGAGAGAGAGAGAGAGAGAGAGAGAGCATAAGTAGAAGTCAGTGATTATTCAATTTCAGACAGAAATTTAGGTACGCTCTCGTTTTGTTTCACATCAATTCTTAAACTATGTAATTGCGTATGGTTCAAGTAAGATAAATTACATATCAAAATAAATGTTACATTATAAATCAATATTGATTCGTTTTGCTTAGGTTTAAGTGATGTTTGTTGCATTAATATGATTTTTTTTTTTTTTTTTGTGAATATAATTTTCAAATTTAAGAACTTCCTTAAAAACTGGGTTACATTCAAAAAATATTTGTGAGAAAATAATTTTGAGAAACAGTTTGCGTTGGGTTTTTAAAATCAGTTCTCAAATCAATTTGTTTTGTTTTATATTTCAATTCTCAAATTATGCAATTGCTATATCAAAATAAATGTTAATTACATATACAGAGACATAAATTTTGATACGTATAAATTATATGGAATAATAGTTTTTTTTATTTTTTTTTTTCATGGAAAAAAATTTAAATACATATACACGGGAGATAAATACATACACAAGGGGACAAAAATATATGTACAGTAGTTGCCCTTAGTCTTATATACAGACATTTTTTTTTTTTTTGAATAAAAAAAATAAAAACAATGAGGAGTTTGTGATACCACCTTGTTTGGTTTTTAATTTTCAAAAATAGTTTTTTGAATTTTGAATTCATATTTTTATATTTTTAATGATTTTTTGAAATATTTTAATGATTTTTTTAATTTTTAAATTCACTTAATTTTAATGTACTTAAAAAGTACAAAATTTGTACAAATTGTTTTTGAAAAAATCATTGAATACAACAAAATATGAAAAATGGATTGAATTTTCATATATATATATTTTGTATTTGGTGAATTTTTCTAAGTTTTTTTTTCCCCAAATATTATACTTTTTAAGCGTATTTAGATTAGATGTAATTAAAAATAAAAAATTACATAAAATATTAAAAAATTCACTACAAACAAAAAAAATAAAGAAAACAAAAAACTCAATTTTCTGAAACCAAACATGTGCATAGTTTTTATTTCTGATGAATACAATTTGTCTTTTTTTCTCCAGAATTCAAAGCAATAGTTTCAAACTGTTTCATAGAAACGTTTTTCCTAATTAATTTTTAAAAATATTTTTATTTATTTTTGTCCTTCCATCTCAATCAAAACATGTGGCAATTCGTATATGTTACTACAATCGATGCAAACTAACCTATTTTTAGATTAATTGAAAGACCATACAAACCTATTTTTTGAGTATAACAATTTTCATTACTATAATAGAAGCTTACCATAAAAAGTGAACGAAGTGTGTATTTAAAATTTTTGTTGTAAGGCCAAATCTTGAATGAATCTAAGTTATAAGATTCAAGTTTTGAATATTTTTTCTAAATTTGTAACATAACTGTTAGAGTAACTTGAGCAAAAAGAAATCTTAAATCTGAGTTGTTAAATTTTGATATTATTATTTCTTGGGCCAAATATGGCACAAAATTTTATTTTGGCAAAAGTCCTATTTCCATGTGTTAGTAATTATTTTAGAAAAGTACACCTAATTTGTAATTTTTCCAATTATATATATTTCAAAATCTTACAGTTATAAGTAAAATTTTTTAGTAAATAAGTTTGATTCACAAGACTTGATTATAACTGGTCCTACCTATAAACTCTTTATATCTTGTTTTTTTAATTTTTAATTTTTTTGGGTCGGTATCTTATTTTTATGTTGGATAGTTAAAAATGATGTATACTTCATTTGTGTGTGAGTGCCCCTTTATTTATAGAAATATTTTCTTTTTAAATTAAGCTCCTCTTGTGCAGTATTTTATAAAATAATTTGTTAATTGATTCAATAACTGTCTAAATAAAAAATTTAAGTTCTTACTTGTCTAATTATAAGGTTTGTGGGTTTGTTTGGCTTAGTCTGGTAGATTATGTGCCTCAATTTTTTCTTTCTTTCTTATTTCCATTTATAGTCTATCATACACTCAAATTGCTTTAGTCTTTGAACACTTTCTTTTATATTAGAATTCTTTAATGCAAAAATTCTTAATCACAGTTACAAAAAACTCTTGAAGAAAATCAAAAGAAAGAAGGGAATTATGGAGGAAATTTCAAAAGAAAGCAACAATGATGGCAATTACCCTGAAGAACTCAAAGAGAAAGGTAGAGCTGGATTGCTACTTGCTAGTATGAAGTACTTCAATTTTGACCCCAAAATTTCAAATGATTTGAGTATAATGAAAAGCGAGATTCTTGATAAATTTGGCCCCGGCCCAGATGAAGAAAACACGCCACAAAGCCAAGAAAGTCGCGATAATGGAGACATTGTTGACGGGGTCCTTCCAATAAATGAAAATTTTGTTGAGTACATAGAAAAGTTTGATCTAAAACAACCACAATGTGGACAAACAATAGATGGATTGGAACCTCCAGATTTCCCACCTATCAAGATATTGCGCGGCCTAATTAAAACTTGTGGCAGGCCATTTGAGAAGCAGTTGACAAAGAGCGATGTGAAGGCTGATCAAAGTCGGCTAACTGTACCCAAACAAATGTTTGATACGTTTATCAAACCAGTGATGAATAAGAGTGAAAATATTATAAATGGGGTTCCAGTTACAACTTTTGATTCGAAGGGAAATGCATATCCAATGACGCTCAAGATTTGGAGTTCCAAAACTCATGTTCTTACTGCTGGGTGGAAAAATTTCTACCTCGAAAATAAATTCATTGCTCACAAAGATTGGATCACGATATGGGTGTGTCGCCTAAAAGAAACAACTGAAACTAATAATAGCCTTTGCTTTGTTATAATGGCGAGAAGGTTTTCAATAGAAAAATTGTTGCCAAAAAAATTGAAAACAACCAGAAAAAGAAAGCATGAAACCACCAAAAAAAAGAAAGCAGGAAGAGAGGGTTGATGGGCTAGTTCTTTAGGTTTATAGATATTAATAGAAAGATTTTAGGCCTTTAAGAGTTGTTATTTTTTTTATTTTAAATTTCTCTAGCTTAGTGTAGCTTTGTGGAGAGTGTTGGGGTGACTATAACACTCTTCAGCTAATAGTATTTTGTGTTTAGTTAATGGAAGTTATCTAGAGATGTGTTTGTTTAATCTTGGTTTTGATTAATGCATTTTTTTGAACCAGGGTAGGATGCAGGGTTGGTCTAATTTGTGGATATGGTCATGTATGAAATACTTTATGGAACTTGCAATTGATTTTCAATATTGAACCAATTGATACATTTCAACCCATCTAATTTACCTATGTATTGACATACACTCATTGCATATTATAAGAATTTGTTAGGCAAGCTGGTTGAGAGCAAACCAATACAGAGTACATGATTTTAATAGATCTAATTTTGTTGATCAATTGTCCTAAATTAGCAGTTAAGGTAGTCAGTTCACAAGACTTTTCTTAAAGTAGAATGTAGGAAGAGTAAGATGTATACAGTCTTATCTCTCATCTTTCAATAATTCGTTTTCATGACTCAAACTTGCACTACTAAAGATGTTAACGGCGAGCCTTATCATTGTGCCAAATCACTTTATCACAATGTAGTTAATGATATGGTATAATTCCGAAGCACCTCCTTTTGATCAAACTGATTTTCAAACTAACAATTATTTTCCAGTATATGGGCTTTTTGCAAAATTGGTGATTTGGATTTTTGACATTAGTCACTAGACCAAATAGGTCTTGGCAATGATACAGTTTCTATAATTTTAGAATATATATATATCTAAAAAAAAGGACGATTCAGTGTACGAAACTCCCTTACACTGTATTTGATTAGGAATTTGAGAAGGGATTTCGAAAGGAAAAAGGAAAAGATAGGTGAAATGTTACGTAATTTTATACACATTTTTGCTTTTCCTTTTTCTTTCTAAATTTCTTCCCAAATCTCTAACTAAACACAGCGTTAAAGTGGTGTCTGGGTTGGGCAAAACATTATAGCCAAATTGATAAATGCATGCAGATGATATGATATGTGCATTGATATATGTTGTAGCAAGATTAGTAATATGCGGCTCAAGATTAATTTACACAAACCATATTTACCAATATTAAGTTTGAGCAAAACAATAGCTTCTTAAGTGCAATTCTTACATATTTATCTTTCTTGGAAGGAGATGCAATGAATTGAAATATTTGGCAGACAATGAAAGGATGAAGAACTTTTCTTTTAAGTACATATATTGGTACGGTTGCACATTTGTCGGATATATATTTAAAAATATATATATATATTTAAAAATATCGGGTATGTATCTAATACCGGTATATATAATTTTTTTAAAAAAAAACTGGGGTACGTGTAAGTACTTTTGTGGGTACGTAACACATAAATGTATTGTTTTAAAAAATATAATGGTACTGAAATAATTATATGATGTTTACTTTTAGAAACTCCAAAAATAAAAGCTATTTTTGTAAATGTCTCAAATTGGAAAGAGCACTTGGAGTTTTTCTTTCGTCTTTACAAATTGAGCAATTGTATTTATCTCTATCATATCTCTCTCTGTGGTTAAATGACATTAACTCTAATTTAAATCTTACTTAAACTACATTTGTATTTAATTTTTGATTGTTGTGTTTAATTTTTTATGCCAAGGAAAGAATTGTCCGCGTCAAAGGACACTTTGATTTCCCCAAAAAAAATTTATACCTCCAATTTAGCATTCCAATTTCACCTCGTGATGTAGAATTAGGAGGGCTAAAAATGTGAGAGAGAGAGAGAGAGAGAGAGAGAGAGAGAGGCTGCTTTACATGAGTCTTAATCACATCATTGGAGGTGAAATTGAGGGTCTCAATTAGAGAATGTAGCACAATTGTTTTCAAAAATCTCATTATACCAGCTAAATTAAATGTCTATTTAATTCAATTCTTGTGCATTGAGCAATTTTACGTCATTGCCCCATTTATTTTGGTAGAAAATATTATTACATTTCCTAGCATTTTTATTTATTTATTTTTGGTTACATACATTTCCTAGCATTTTGAATGATAGAAAATCACCATAAAATGTTATTTTGTGAACTTCATGATCATTTAGGGCTAGTGAAACATTATAAATGGATTCAATAACATAATCAAATCGGATTTATACTAAATGGATCAGATGTGTCAAATATGATTCAGGTTAAACTTAATTTGTTGATAGGCCTAAGTGAAAGTATTTTATCAAAATTGAGGCTAATTCCCATGACTACCACCATCAAGACCATTATCTCTAGCACCATTGTCGCTATGGTCATTGCCAGTGTGCCACCGCCACCGCCACTACTACCATTGCATTACCGTTACCTCCTCCACTACCACCCTACTACCACAACCACAACTGCTAACACTTCATCTTCATAATCGGGGTTGTTTGGGATGACCTAAATAAGTGCACTTTTTGTTTTTTTACGAAAAGATGTGCAGAAAAGTATAGAGGTGATGTGATGGAAAAAAGATAAAAAGATAAAAAAGATGGATTATTTTGTAGTAGCCAAAAATATAAGAAATGTAGAGTCTTCCCTCAAGTCCATTAATTGGACTAGATGGTACAATTTGGAGCTTTGAGGGCCATCTAAGATCCATTTAGATGATTCAAAGTTCAATGCCTTCCAAATATATTATACATAAAAAAAAAAAAAAAAATTAAAACAAAATAGGTTAATGGGTAGGTACATATTTGAATCATATTTGTTTATTTAAAATTGATGACAAGTATGAAATGGATAATAGACCATTCATTTTTTTCAACACAACTAAGATCCGAACATGTAACTATATGTATCCAATTAATCAGATTTTTTTTATATAAATGATTTAGTTCATAGGTACAAAATTTTAAACAGTTCAAATCATTGGAGTGAATCCAAAATAAACTCTCAAAGCCCCAAAGTGCACCTTCTTATCCAAATTATTGGACGAGAGGAAAGCCGCCACCTTTTTGAGAAGTACTTTTACCCAAAACAAATCTCAAATTTTCACAGGTTGTTTCATATCATCATCATCTTTATATTTTAAATTAAGAAAGAGGTATTGTAGTTGTGATGCAATTGTAGGGCTCAAAATCAACATTTGAAATTAATTTAAGTTTTTTTTTTTTTTTTTTTTGGGGGTACTTAATGGTCAGTCTTGTTAATCAAACTTATTTACCTATAATTTATGTTCTTTTTTCACCTATCAATATTCACAAAATACCCTCTCTCCAACTTCTTCATTTCTATTATCAATATTGTTATGACTTCCTCCCTTTCCTTGTCAGTGACCTCCAGCCACCAGCTTCCATTATTAGCGACCACATCTGGTCGTCATCTCCAACCGTCAACAACCACCTTTGATAGCCGTCTCTGACCACCAACGACCACCTCTGATCTTCGGTGATATTTTGCCACAATGTTTTCCAATCATTTTTCAATCATTTTTTTAGCAAAAATGTCCATCTTCATTATGCCACTACTCCCACCATCTACTCAAATCTAGTAGTGACAAGAAAAAGTGGGAGAGGAGAATGAAAATCTAGCAGTAATAAATTTATCACTGATTTTTTTATCACTGATGTTATCAGCGATAAATCTACCCTATTTGACGACCATTTATCAATATTCACAAAATACCCTCTCTCCAGCTTCTTCATTTCCATTATCAATACTGTTATGACTTCCTCCCTTCCCTTGTCAGTGACCTCCGGCCACCAACTTCCATTATTAGTGACCACCTCTGGCCATCATCACTAGCCATTGACAACCACCTCCGACTGCTGTCTTTGACCACCAGCAACCACCTTTGATCTCCGGTGATATTTTTTCTATAATGTTTTTCAATCATTTTTTCAGCAAAAATGTCCATCTTCACTATGTCACTACTCACACCATCTCCGCAAATCTAGTAGTGACAAGAAAAAGTGGGAGAGGAGAATGAAAATCTAGTAGTAATAAATTTATCATTGATATTATCAGTGATAAATTTACCATATTTGATGACCCCACTTAATTAGTTGATCTCCCTTACTCTTACATTCACACTCATTTAGTTATTTATTCACAAAAACACACCCACACACTTTTACACAAAAAAATAAATAAATAAAACTAAAGATAAGACTTTTGAATTTCTCATTGTAACTTTATTCGCTAATTGTTAGACCATTTTAATATCTTATTTATTTATTTTTATTTTTTAATATGACCTTTTGTCTTGTTCATGAATCTTATTTTGTCTTGTTCATGAATCTCATTTTGTTTGGTGAATGGAGATTTATTTGTTTTTGATGACCTTTTGTTTTGTTCATAAATGGAGATTAATTGGAAGGTCATAGGGTTGGTGGTGAGTTAATGGTCATTATTTTTATTTTTTTTGTGTAATTTGTAAGGTCCTAGCGGCATATAAATTGCTCCTCTTATCTACTCTTTTCTACACCAACTATTTTTCTATACTTGAGAGATTACTAGCCAAAGAAGGGTGTTTTTTCTTGGTGGAGCTTTGGGTTCACCATCTTGTGCAGAGTTGGCCTGAACCATACGAAAAGTGATCGGATTATTGTATCTTGGAGGGGACAAGTCATAGTTTAGTGATTGATGCATTGGTAGTTGGGTTCTTCCTACCGCAATGGGCTTGATCTCCTTAAGAAAAATGAGATATCTGTGCCTCAGCCTGATCTATTTGTATCGATTTTTCCCAAAAAAGGATTTCATGTAACAAATCTCTCAGCCAATTCGCTTCCTCACATGCTGAAGCTAACGCTATAAGCTCAGCTTCCATAGTAGAATTAGCAATTATAATTTATTTTTTAGATTTCAAACATATAGCACCACCACCCAAGGTAAAAATAAAACCCAAGGTAGAGAGAGAATCACCTGACAAAGTGTTCCAATCGGCATCACTATCCCTCAAGTACCACAGGATACTTGTTATAAAACAAACCATAATTTTTGGTACTAGATAAATATCTCATAATTCTTCCCATGGCTAGCCAATGATCTCAACTTGGCTTGCTAGTAAATCTGCTAAATACTCTACAGTATATGCAATGTCAGGTCTAATACAATCAGTAGCATATCTCAAACTACAAATCATGCTAGCATATTCCTTTTGATTAATCACTTCTTTTTTATTTGTTACAACAAATAAATGCATGCTTGCACTAAAAGAAGTAGCAACATGTTTACAGCCTAGAAAGTTATATTTCTTTAAAATTTTCTCAACATAATGCATTTGATCAAGAAAAATACCATCATTAGTCTTGGTAATTTTAATTCCTAAAATAAAATTGGCTTAACCAAGAGCTTTCATATCAAAATGACTATTAAGTATATTTTTAGTCTTACTTATAATATGCAAATTAGAACCAAAGATAAGTACATCATCCACATATAGGTTAATAATCATATGTGCATTCTCACAAGTTTTATAATATATGCACTTATCACATTTATTAGTCTTATAGCCATTCTCAAGCATGCATGAATCAATTTTCTCATGCCACTGTTTAGGAACTTGTTTTTAACCATAAAGGGATTTGGTTAGCTTACACGCCTTGCTTTCTTAGCCAGGCTCCACAAAGCCCTGGGGTTGGTCCCTGTAAATCTCCTTATTTATATCTCCATTTAAAAATGTTGTTTTCACATTCATTTGATGAATTTTTAAATCATGAAACAAGTATCAGAAAAAATCAATGATAGAATTGGAGATCTCAACAACCCTTTCAAGTTCAAGGGAGTTCATTTTAAGAGGTGGAAAGGTAAAGTTTTTTTTTTTTATCTCAGCCTTTTGAAAGTTGCTTATGTTTTTACCGAAAAGAACCCAAACAAAATCTCAATCGAGAAGATGAATGATGAAGACTACGAGGCACATGAAGCAAAAGTGGCTTCCTATAATACAGATGAGTATAAATATCGTTTCTATCTCTTAAATTGCCTTGCTGATCAATTTTATGATTATTATAACACCACTTACACTTCTGCAAAGAAAATTTGGAAAGCTTTACAGACTAAACATCATACTGAAGAGGCAGGAGCAAAAAAATATGCAGTTAGTTAATTTTTTCGCTTCCAAATGGTGGATGGAAAATCTGTTGTGGAGCAAGCACAAGATTTCCAAATGATAGTTGCAGAAGTAAGATTCGAAAGGATCAAGATTGGTGACAACTTGGTAGTTACAAGACTTGTTGACAACTTACTGCCATCTTGGAGAGAATTCTAAAAGAGCATGCGCCACAAACAAAAGGAGACTTCCTTAGAGGTATTGACCACTCGCATCCGAGTCGCAGAAGAGGCTAGAGGCCAAGATGCATAAATAACAAAAGAGGGTAGTGACAATTCCATTACAAAGGTAAACTTTGTTTCATTTATATGTTGTCTTCTATTAATTTTTAGCATGCTCACTTGTGTCATGTTAACAGTAAATATGTGGGAATCATGAGTAGTTTAAGATTAATTCCTAAAGTGAATTATTTTTTGAGAAATGTGATGTTTGCAGTAAATCAAAAATTACCAAGAAGCCTCATAAAAGTGTTGAAAAAAATACCGAATTGCTAGAATTATTTCATACTGATTTGTGTGAGTTTGAAGGAATTTTAACTCATGGTGGTAACCGATATTTTATCACTTTTATTGATGATTTTTCAAAATATACAAACGTATATTTATTAAAAAATAAAAGTGATACTTTTGAGAAATTTAAAGAATTCCTTATTGAAGTGGAAAATCAATTCAGTAAAAAGATTAAGAGAATTAGAAGTGATAGAGGCCAGGAGTATGAATCTCTAGGAATCAACTCTTTTGTTCAGTCATTGGAAATTATTCATGAGACTACTCCACCATATTCACCTTTTTTTAATGGCGAAATAGAACGTTAATTGACTTCACAAATGCTATGCTTATTGATTCAGGTGCTCCCTTAAATCTTTGGGGTGAGGCTATTTTAATAGCTTGCCATATGATAAATAGAGTGCCACCAAAAAGACTAAAATTGTACCTTATGAGTTGCGACGGGGGCATAAATCAAATCTAGGTTAGTTGAGGGTTTGGGGTTGTTTAGCTTTTGTAAGGCTTGCAGATCCTAAACGACCTAAATTGGGTGAACGAGCTACCACTTATGCTTTTCTTGGGTATGCGTTACATAGTACAACTTATAGATTTTTTAATATGGAAAATAATGCTTGTTTCCACTTTTCAAAAAACACTTTTTAGAAAATTCTACTTTCTTATTTTCCGTGTTATTTTGTTTTTACTGAATTTTTTTAATATTTTAAACAATTTTTTTACTTTTTAGACACACCTAGCATAAATACACCTAAAAAGTAAAAAAATTGTAAAAAAAATCTTTTAAAAATTCACTAAATACCAAAAATACAAAAAAAAATACAAGAATTCAATACATTTTTTGTATTTTTATGTATTTATTAATTTTTTAAAATATTTTTTCACAAATTTTTTACTTTTTAGATATATCTAAGTAAGGTACGTTTAAAAAAGTAAAAAAAAATGTTTAAAATTTAAAAAATATTCACTAAAAACAAAAAAATACAAAAACCAAAAAAGTTCAGTTTTCAAAAAACTTAATCCAGAAAACTCAAACCAAACGCACTGAATATTATTTTTGAATCAGGTGATGCTACTTTTCATGAAAATAAATTTCCTTTCAAATCTAGAAATAATGGGGGTCAAATAATTTCTGAAAATATTTTATCCATACCTAGCTCTTCTACTCCGTCTCAAATTTTTCAAGAATAAGAAAATTCTCAAATCCAACTAAGGAGGAGTAAACGAGCTAGAGTTGAAAAAGATTTTGGCGTTGACTATTATTTTTATAATGTGGAAAAAATTTCTATTACGATGCAAGAAGCTTTATCATCACCTAATGCTATTTTCTGGAGAGAGGCTATAAATGATGAGATAGATTCATTACTTTCAAATAAAACATGGAAGCTAGTGGATTTACCTCCAGATTGTAAAACTATTGGGTGTAAATGGGTCCATCATAAAAAACTTAAACCGGATAGAACTATAGATAAATATAAAGCAAGGCTTGTCACTAAAAGTTTTAAGCAACAAGTTGATCTTGATTTCTTCGATATTTTTTCTCCGATTACTAGTGTCATGGCCCGAACCCGCCCCTGTAGGTTAAGGTCATAACTGGCCAGTAATCATGAGATTACCTACAGCCTCAAACAATTTCAAACATATTTTATAATAATAAAGGGGCCAAAACGGAAACAAACTTAAAAATTTTGTCCACAGAGCAGTGCTTACATGGCATATCAAAACATCTCACATATATCCATTAATAACTCACACCGAAAAACAAACTTAGAATCTTGTATATACATGATCATTCAAGCTTATAGCCAGCCAAACCAAAAGTTTATATGCATAAGTGATCCAACGGAACCACCAAGGTAGTAAGGTGCAAAAAGGAAGGATAAGTACAAGAAACAAAGTCTCGTTCATGAGACGTTTAGGCTGACTCCACAAAACTTGACTTTCTCTCACACTCTTCACTGAGGCTGGGTTTGGACATCTATTTGCTCACCTACATACATATAAATGAGAATGAGCAAAAGCCTAGTGAATAATATCAAAGTAAAGAAGTTACATGAATGAAATTCTTAACAAACATATCAAACAGCCTTAGGCCCATTAATATTTCTATTCAATACATCAAACGGCCTCGGGCCCAATTCATTCTTATCAAATGGCCTCGAGGCCAATTCATTCATGTTAAACAGCCTCAGGCCCAATTCATTCATGTCAAACGGTCTCGGGCCCAATTCATTCATGTTTATGCACATTTCATACTTGAGATCACAATCATAATCGTATTCCGACGGCCATAGTTCACAATTCAAATTAACAAATCCATGAAACTTGTACAGAAGTAAGCATTTGAAAAGTAGCATACTTGAAAATATCTTTACTAAGATATTACTCACAGTGTTCTGCCGATGGATTTGCCCTTGCGCTTGACCTTACATATTTCACAACATATTGGGTCATAAGCGATTCAATCCGTTCTTAATTTGTTTGTTTCTCTTAGGCCTCTTTCTTATCCCTTTAGTTCATTTACAATGTTCAATGCATACCTAAGAGTGCTTAGAAATGAAAGAGAACGGAAAACGAAATATAAAATAACTTTTCAAAATTTCTGAAACAGGGTTCTCCGCTCGAGCGCAGCTTTGGTCACTCGAGCAGCTTGCAAAACTCTATAAAAGTACTGGTTGCATGAATTTTACGCTCGAGCGAGATTTCTGACGCTCGAGCGAGGAGTCTTGAAAAACAGGGTTCACTCGAGCGTAAGGTTTGCCGCTCGAGCTACCATGCAATTTTCTGTAAAACTTCTGGGAGCTTGACTTTCACGCTAGAGCGACACTTTCCTCGCTCGAGCGGACATGTAGAATTCTGGATTTTCCAGCAAGTTATTTGAGTTTCAAAACACAACCCCAAAGGCTCCAAAGTTTGGAAATTAATGCCAAAACATAGAAAAACAATGAGTAATATAAAAACTTAGGTAATTTGAAATCAATTATCCAAAATTATGGTCCATTTCCAAAATCATTCCAAATTCTTCTTTGCAAATTTCAAAACGTATGCATTCAAGCTTTATACCTTCATGAATCATGCATGCATGTTAATTATTGACTCCAATTCCACTTCAAATGGCACAAATGATGCTCAAAATCATGAAGATCAACAAAATTATGCATGCATGTAACCTTTGGTGCACAAGTCTTCATGTTTAGCATGCCTTATGCTAGATTATGCAAATTCATGGCAATTCTATACATGCATGAACATGTGGACCTCAAATTCTTCATATTGTCTTTGAATTCATTCAATTATGAATTTAAACTCTTCAATTTAAGTTCAACTACTCACCTTGAAGCTTCAATCTTCCAAATTCTAGCTAGTTCTTGTGCTAATCCACCTAGCTCTTGAATTTCCTTTCAAAACCTTCAAGGATGAGCCCTCTCTCTCTCTCTCTAAATCCGATTCTCTCTTTCTCTCTTTCTCTCTCTCTCTCTCTCTCTCTCTCTCTCTCTCTCTTTCTAAAGTGTGTATTTCAGATCTTGAGCTCAAAAAAATGAGCTGAAGTGTAAATAGGCCCATATATATATGCTTGCCTAATCAAATTTGATTAAGGCCAAGTAATTGTGCTTAATTTAATCAACTCAATCTAATTATTTTGATCCGAACCAATTTTTAATTAAATTTCACCGTAGGATCTAAAAATCACGCTAATCACAATGGTACAAACAATTTCACTTTCTAACACCTCTACAACCTTCAATTTAAATTTTATAACAGAAAAACGAACAAATTTTCCTACTGTAAACAGATACAAATTGAGAAACACATATAATCATATAATTAGCACTCAAAATCATATCAAGCATATAATTATAAGCACAATCAAGATTAATTAGCATAACATAGAGTAGGGTTGTCACAACTAGAGTTATATCCATTAGACTATTGATAATAATGGTTACAATTCATGATTTAAAAATTCATCAAATGGATGTGAAAACAGTATTTTTAAATGGAGATCTAGATTAAGAGATTTACATAGACCAACTCGAGGGCTTTGTGGAGCCTAGCCAAGAAAGCAAGGTATGCAAGCTAACTGAATCCTTTTATGGTTTAAAACAAACACCTAAACAGTGGCATGAGAAATTTTACTCCTACATGCTTGAGAATAGCTATAAGACTAATGAATGTGATAAGTGCATATATTCTAAAACTTGTGAGAATGCACATGTGATTATTAGCCTATATGTGGATAATCTACTTATTTTTTGCTCTAATTTGCATATTACAAATAAGACTAAAAATATGCTTAATAGCCACTTTGATATGAAAGATCTTGGTGAAGTCAATTTTATTTTGGGAATTAAAATTACCAAGACTAATAATGGCATTTTTCTTGATAAGTCACATTATGTTGAGAAAATTTTAAAGAAATATAACTTTCTAAATTGTAAACATGTTGCTACTCCTTTTGATGCAAGCATACATTTATTTATTGTAACAAATGAAAAAGAAGTGATTAATCAAAAGGAATATGCTAGCATGATTGGTAGTTTGAAATATGCTACTAACTATACTGGACCTAACATTGCATATGTTGTTGGAGTACTTAGCAGATTTACTAGCAAGCCAAGTCGAGATCATTGGCTAGCCATGGGAAGAATTATGAGATATTTATCTGGTACCAAAAATTATGGTTTGTTTTATAACAAGTATCCTGCAGTACTTGAGGGATATAGTAATGCCAATTATAACACTTTGTCAGGTGATTCTCTCTCTACCTCGGGTTTTATTTTTACCTTGGATGGTGGTGTTATATGTTGGAAGTCTGAAAAACCGACTATAATTGTTAATTCTACAATGGAAATTGAGCTTATAGCGTTAGCTTTAGCATATGAAGAAGTGAATTGGTTGAGAGATTTGTTACATGAAATCCCTTTTTTGAAAAAACCAATTCCTCCTATGTTAATTCGTTGTGATAACACTGCTGCTATTGGTAGAGTGAACAACCATTTTTATAATGGTAAATCCAAACCTATTTGAAGCAAACACAGTAATGTGAGATCCTATTTGAGGAATGGCATCATAACTGTGAATTATGTAAAATCTTGTGATAATCTTGTGAATTCGTTAACTAAGGCCTTGGCGAGAGATAGGGTCTGGAATACATCGATGGGGATGGGTTCGAAGCCTATAAAATCATAAACCATGTATGAGGACACCTAACCTGGGGACCGGAGATCCTGTAACTAGGTTCAATGGGAAGAACGAATCATATGGTGGTTGTAAAAATGCACTCCTTAATATTTTGTTGTCCATCCCTATGATGTAAGTGCATTTGTCCTGTAATGTTGGAGGGTTGAGTTTTTATACTCTTAATGAAATTCTGTAACTCTTGTTGAGTGGGGTGTGTAAATTACAGGAACCTCCTTGACAGATTTCACCTATATGAGTATGAAAGTGGGGCCGCTTTCTATGAGAATAAGGCTTATTCTCAAATATGCTCATGAAAACTAGGATAGGCACAAGATCGTAATGTGCTGGCTATTAAAAACCCATGCCAACACCTGGATTATTATGTGTGGGTAGTAATACTTTATTTCCCCTAAATAGTCATAGTTCAAGTCTGAGACTACTATTGACTCTAGAGTAAAGGTTGTTGTTTCACTAATGAAGATTCAATGCAGAACACACCTTCATGATGTATATTAGTCTGTTTTTGTTTAGTAATCTCTCTTGTCCTTGTTAATATTAAAATTAGTGGGGGATTGTTGGACTATTTTAATATCTTATTTATTTATTCTTGTTTTTTAATATGACCTTTTGTCTTGTTCATGAATCTCATTTTGTTTGGTGAATGGAGATTTATTTGTTTTTGGTAACCTTTTGTTTTGTTCATGAATGGAGATTAATTGGAAGGTCATGGGTTGGTGGTGAGTTAATGGTCATTTTTTTTTTTTTGGATGTAATTTGTAAGGTCCTAGTGACCTATAAATTATTCATCTCATCTACTCTTTTCTACACCAACTATTTTTCTATACTTGAGAGATTACTAGCCAAAGAATAGTATTTTTTTTTTTTTAGTGGAGTTTTGGGTTCACTATCTTGTACAAAGTTGGCTTGAACCATACGACAAGTGATCGGGCTGTTGTATCTTGGAGGAGACAAGTCATAGTTTAGTGGCTGCTGCATCGGTATTTGGATTCTTCCTACCGCAGTGAGCTTGATCTCCTTAAAGAAAACGAGATATCCGTACCTCAGCCTAATTTATTTGTATCTCATTTTCCTTACATTATTTATCAATAAAATACAATTCTTCTGGTATTTTTACTAACACTAATAGATGTATTCAGATTTTATAAACATCAGATCTGATTTAACCAGATCTTTATTAATAGATTGATGGAAATCTATTATTAAGGAGAGAGAGAGAGAGAGAGAGAGAGAGAGAGAGAGAGAGAGAGACCTAATCTCATTAGTAAGAGCTCCAGTGATCATGTAATGGTTGCATCTCGATGGCAAACATGGTCATGCTACCAAATCGACATCTAAGGTAGTAGATCAGCGTTGTAAATGACTAGATCAAAACAATGACAGTGAAGATCAATAACAATGGAGGCAGTTGCTTAATGTAGTGGTGGATCAACGACAATGAAGTGTATATCGAAGATGGTAGAGTGTAGATTGAGTGTAGTATAAATTATACCAAAATAAATCTCAGTCATACAATGCACTTTTTCTGTGAAAGTAGCATTGTTGAAATCGGTCACATAACCAAACATAAAATTATTAATAGATATAAAATAGATAAATAAGATGGATTGCACTAACAAATTTTATAAAATTTTATCTATTTATATATGTTTTGTGATAGATTTAACAATACTTAATATTGAGTGTGTGTTTATTCTTTAAAACTTGATTTCCAGAAATGGGAATGTGAAAAGGAAGGGTCTCCTGGCCTCCCGTCCGAAATTAGATTAGAGTATGTTGTTGGATTTTGTGGGCTCACTATGTAGTCAACATTGATAATCCAAACCATTCAATATATAGAACTTGTCAAATATTTCATCCGTACAAAAAATCACGTTGATCATCGATAGCCACTTAATCAGATCAAATTTGTGTCAACATTAACTATGATTTTAAAAATAAATAGTAAACTACCAATAGCTCCTAATAATTAAACTTAATTTCTATCAAATCTTATTGAAAATAAGTCATAATAAAATTGTTGTTAAAAATAATTTTTTGTGACAACTTTTTACATATGTCGTTAAAAATTGATAATTAATAACTTTTTTTGTTACGATTTTTATAAATTATCGTTTAAACTTACAATTAGTAACGTTTTTTTATAATGAATTTTTTAAACGGTTGTTAAAAATTAACAATTAGTGAATTTTTTTAATAGTGGTTGAGGAAAAATGCTATTAATTATCATATGATCTATTGAACAATAAGTTCACCTATTAAAATCTACACGTACGGTTCAAAAATAAATTATTGACATAAATGTGATCTGATCAAATAACTTTTTGATATTCAATCAATGTAATTTTCATAAGACTAAAATACTCAACGAAATTTATATAGAAAAATGTTTCCGCCCCCCTCCATTGTTGACCCCCACGACCCCCTTTTATTTTTTTATTGATAAAAACTGTTTTTTTTTTTTTTTTTTTTTCTTTTCCCCCACTCACCAACCCCCACGTGTGTGTGGGGGTGGAGGGGGTGAGTGGGGAGGGGGTCTGTATCACTGTCGATTTATATATCGAATAATTTAAATTATCGATATAAGTTTAGCAATAAACTTAAAATAAAAGCTCAACACAACCCTCCAATTGAAAAATCTCACAGGAGAGAAGCTGATTCCAAAAGCAGAAAGGTTCAACAGAGTCTAGAACCTAGTACTCTGTTTCTTTTTAACAGACCACCTGCCAGACTATAACAACTTCCTGTTATTACGGAGAAGATGTTCCTATCCTCTGCTCCAATAATAATGCAAATAGAAAATTACTAATCACTCCTACTGCGTTTCTTATCAAAATTGTCATCAAATTCTATTAAAACTATAATGGGCACAAAATTAAATGTTAAAGTGATAAAAAAAACATAATGAGAATGAGGAAAAAGTTTTAGATATTGAAATATTTCAATTTATAATAAAGGAAAAATTAAGGTTCCGTTTGGTTTACTTTTAAATTCATAATTTTAAAGGTAAACTTTTCAAATCACTTTTTAAAATTCATAACTAAATATACATCTTAAAATTACTCAAAGCTAAATTCAAAAATTAATTTCAAAACTCATAATCAAACACACAATTCAAAATTTAGAACTCAAAACATTTTTGATGATATAGAGTTGAAGATGGTTAGTAATTTCTTACAAAAAAATCTAAAAAATTAATTTTTATTTTTAAAAAATATCTAAAACAAATATTTTTTTTTTCAAATAACAAGTTGCAATTGAAAAAAAAAAATTGCACTGTTTCGGCCGGACGTTCGGACGAACGACTAGGTAAACCCAATATGCACTTTTCAAAATTCAAAAATTTAAAAATTCTTTTCAAAACTATTTTTAAAATTCATAATCAAACAAATTTTCAATTACTCAAAACTCAACTCATAATTTCATACTCAAATCACAACTCTAAAAAGAGAATCACAATTGTAAAACTAAACCAAATGCAACCTAACAAAAATTAAAGAGATTGTAACAAAATATTATTTAAATATTAATTATTCTTCTCTTTCAGTTTGAATTGGGCCTTTTATTCAAGGCCTATTAGGTTAAAAATAAACTAAAATATATATATTTAGATAAGGTCTATAATTTTTGGAACCCTAAATTTCAACAAACGTTTGGGGCTTTAGATGGCAATTTTGCCCACTTACAACCAGCTGTCTTGCTTGTCCATGCCTATGACTGGCACGCTCCAAGAATAAAAGTAAAATTAAGAATAAATTACAAATACACTTTTTGAAATTTGTTTAAAATGTAGATTATTTTTTGTGATTTAAAAAATTATAAATGCTCCCTTATTAGAATTTTTTATTTAATAGAATCAACTAAAAAAATAAAATTTATAATTGCTCTCCTATATAATAATAAACACCTTCTTCCACTACAATTATTCTTCACATGCCCAGATCAATTGACACATTAGTGGGCATCGTGGGGGTCATATTTGTGTGGGGGTTTGTAGCGGGATTGGTGCAATAGGGACTAGAAAAGTAGGTGTTGTTAGTTCTTTTGTGTAGAGAGAGAGAGAGAGAGAGAGAGTTAGGAGTGGTTTGGAGACAAATTAAATAAGTAATTTATTTATTTATTGTAAGTTGTCAAATTATTAATTGAAACATATTTTTAATATCATTAAAAACTATTAATTGACTTAATGATTTATTAATAAAAGGGGCGATTTGTTATGAAATTAAAAATCTCATGAATGGAATGTAATTTTCAAAACTACAGGAGATGATTCGTATTTTAATCAAACTTTAAGAGGTGTATTTATAATTTTTTCTAAAATTAAAGTAATCTTGTCCTCCTGTTACATGTTTATCCTTTAGGTTGAGAACCAACTATTTTATAAAAGTTGAACTTTGAGGTTAATAATTATATAAGCTGACTTTAGATTAATAGTTAAATAATGATAAGATTGTTGCTGTATGCAATGATATCACATTCACGTATAGGTAGGAATTGATCCTAATCCTTGACTTTCTGGGTATTTTAAGGAGTTTGTGATGTAATTGATCATGCTCTTTATTAAAGACCATGACATGCCTTTAAACATTATTCAAAAAAAAAAAAAAAAAAAAAAAAAAAAAAAACCCTAAAGTAGGGGTAGCATTTTATGACATTGCCAATTTCCTAAAAGTACATGTATTTTCAAAATATATACAATAAAAAATAATAAAAAAAAATATATTTATTGAACGGTCGTGATTGGTAGCTCGAGACGGAGGGCTCAAAAATTGGCTCGAAAAAGTGAGGGGCGGAGGAGGAGGAGGGAGAGGCTGGAGGAGGGGCGGAGGCGGAGGAGGGGAAGGGAAGGGAAGGGCCGGACTGGAGGGGGCCATTAATATAGGGGGGAGGAGGAGGAGGAGGCAGAGGCGACGGCCGGAGGCGGAGGCGACGGTGGTCGCAGGTGCTGCGACGAGGAGGCGGAGGCGACGGTGGTCGGCGACGGCAGAGGGCTGCGACGAAGAAGGGCTGCGACGGCGGAGGGCTGCCTCCTCTCTCTCTCTCTCTCTCTCTCTCCCTCTCCTCTCCCTCTGTTTCAGACGAAGAAGAAGAAGAAGATCAGCATGAGGAAGAAGAAGAGAAAAAAAAAAAAAAAAAAAAAAAACAGCCCAAAACGACGTCGTTTTGGGCTGTCGAGTCGTTTCGAGCCGCGTGGTTTCGAGCTACCACGCATTTTCCTTTATTGAATTGTCAAAGAGATGATGGCCAATGATGCTGTCAATAGACGAATGAATGAGAACTTATTTTAAGAATAAGTAAAAATATATTTTTCTTCTAAAATTTTAAAACCTATTGCCAATTTTGTGAAAATGAAAGCAGTTTTCAAAAATTTTTTGTTTCCAGATTTCAATTGAAAAGAAAAAAAAAAAAAAATGCCCTTAGGTATTGATAATTTTATTGGAAGCACAAAGAGAAAAAGAAAAATTAATATTATTAATTTTTGATATTTAGGATATCTTGCACCAATTTGTACGCATTAGATTTTAAATCTCTACAAACCGAACAAATTTTCCAAAAAAAGTTTACTCTCTCAAGAGTTTTACTGACAAGAAAAATTAAACCTAAAACTTTAGAATAAACAAATTTATAAATCTCAAATCTCATCTATCACTCCCAATAACCATTGTAGTTACAAAGAAAAAATCGAATAAATACTTTAAAATGGTTTTTTTTTTTTAACAACTAAAGTAAGAAAACTTTTTAATTGAAATATCAAAGAGGAAAGTAGAACACATCACATCAAGCCATTGATAGTGTCATGTTTTGGAAAAAAACATGTCATATCATACAAAATGATTTAGGCAAGTTAGTGTTCCATCCCAAGATTGATGATGGCAGACAATGCCAAATTTTTAAGTTACTACATAAAATATTATAAGATGCTTTTAATATTTTTATTCAATGATGTCTTACATTACAATATTAAAATCCTCTCCAATGACTAGCAAGTCACAACTTAAATATGTAAATAAATTATAAGGTTTTGGCTCTCTTCAACAGATGATTCAATTGGAGAGTTACTGTTCAGATTCAGCGGGTTTGAGCTTTTACCAGTGATATAGAATTTTTTTTTTAAGACTTGTTAGGAAGATTAGTAGTGTAAAAAATTAAATTGATTGAAAATTAATAATTATATGATCAAATTCTATTTGTCTTAAAAAAATAAGCGGATTATTTTCAAAATAACGAATGCAATATAATATCCGATCAATTTATTTTTGACATATATTATATACTTGACGAGATTTATAAGATGAATAATTAAAATTATTGAAACGAGTTCGGAATGAATCAATAAGCTCCAATAATATTAATATTTCCAATAATGATAGGTGGCCCGAAAAATCATGGCTCGAATGGCTCAAAACACCCAAAATGACGTCGTTTTGAGTATAAAACGATATCGTTTTGACACATTTGAGCCATTCGAGTTACAAAAATTCAGACCACCAAACATTTTCCTAATACCTATCCGGTTGAATCACTAATTTAAGAGAAGCAATTCCCTAAACTATAAGCCTCCCTCTGCACCTCTTCATCACTATTGAACTTCAAAATTTAAAAACACATGCAGCAAAAAAATATCTATTCAAATTGAGACACACAATAATAGCCTTTGATGACCCCCACAAGAAAACTGACAACCAAAAAGGATACCCTTTTGGGGGAGGCTTATTAAGGCCAAGTTTGGGAAGTTTAGAATAAGTGCACTTTTTGACTTTTTTTGTATTATGTGTAGAAAAAGTAGAGAGGGGATGTTGATTGATGTGACCCAAAAAAAGATAAAAAGATGAAATAAGTACACTTATATTGGGTACCCAAACAAGGCCTAAAGAAAAATGCATCAGACCTCTTGCTCTAGCCCTTTTGGGGGAGGAATATTAAAGAAAAATGTTTCAGAGGTCAAGAGCTTTAGAGCATGCTCTGATGATGTGGCAATTATGTGAAGTCCATTTTAATGTAATACTTTAGCTCAAATTTTTTTTTTTTAGAATCTGTCTACTCAGTAAAACTCAACTTTTAGAGCTCTAGATAATCATTGCATATTAAAACATTCATGCACAGCAAACCAAAGTCAAACAACCACATCTCTATATATAAAACTTTCACACCCTTCCCCACACAAAGATTCCACATTTTCCCGGAAAATTTCTCTATTTTCCGGCAATCTTCCTATGCATCATCATCAACTCATTTTACTTCTCCTTTTCATGTCCTCCCAAGTTTTAGCACAGCCTCCCTCCACCCCGGATGGCATGCCGTCACCGGATTCCTCCTCCTCCGGCTCCAATTTCCAACCGAGCCTCGCGGTGGTCATCGGCATCCTAGCCATCATGTTTTCATTAACATTCATGCTTTTGGTGTACGCAAAATTCTGTCACAGAGGGGCATCTGTTCACAACAATCATCAAAATCTAGACGGATTTTTAAGATCAGGGTCCCGATTCTCGGGAATTGACAAGACAGTTATCGAATCACTCCCCTTTTTTAGATTCTCTTCGCTTAGAGGGTCGCGGGAAGGTCTAGAATGTTCAGTCTGCCTCTCAAAATTCGAAGATATCGAAGTTCTACGGTTGTTGCCTAAATGCAAACATGCTTTTCACATCGGTTGTGTTGATCAGTGGCTGGAAAAGCACTCAAGCTGTCCTCTCTGTAGGCACAAGGTCAGCGCGGATGACCTTGCGCTATCGACATACTCGAATAGCTTGAGGTTCTTGTGGAACAACAGCCAGTCAGAGCTACGAGAGGACTCGAATGTCAACCTCTTCGTGCAGAGAGAGGAAGATCGCGCGCATGGGTCTTCAAGATTTAGCATTGGAAGCAGTTTTAGGAAAGGCGAAAAGGGTAAGATGGAAGATGAATTGCCAATCCAAGAAAATTGTTACGACCACGAAGCTGATGATCTTAATAATGAATTTTTACATAAATTCAATCACAAGATTATTGTATCTGATGGGGTACTGAAAAACCGGTGGAGCAACGTCAGCTCTTCTGACCTCATGTTCTTGAATTCAGAGATGCTCGGTGCTTCTTCAAGCGATAGATTCCCTTCGTTGGAACTGAATGATGAAGATCAAATTATGAAGATTAAGGACGAGATGGAGAGGAAAAGGGTTTTTGAAAACAGGGTTGGTAAAACTAATCAGGGTAGTGATTCAAAAGCCGATTCAAGTAGTGGATCGAGAGTTTTGTATCCGACTGAGAAGAGATCGACGTCAGAGATAACGGTTCATCCAAGATTCAGAGAATTGGGTATGAAGAACAGTGTTAGACAATCTTCTCTCCCTGAAAATGCCGCAAAGGAGGAGAGATTGAAGAGGCTTTGGCTGCCGATTGCCGGAAGAACAGTTCAATGGTTTGCTGCTAACAGAGAAATGAGGCCTCAACTGTCACAGAACACAAGACAACAATTAAATGTATAGGATGATTTCAACCATGGCTTCTCAAACTTTGCATTTACTGAAAATGCATAGATCTTTGTTGAGATACACACTGTTTTTTTAGTATAAAAATAGAGCGACATAGTGCACGATACTTTTGCTAAAACTGCAAAAATGGGATCTAAGGAGGGCAATATATACACAACCTCGATTGTATTTCTGGAAGAGGCTGTTTCCGATCATGAATTGCTTTTTTGGTGTTGAAACATTTGAGTTCCTTCAAAAGGACACATACCCATTTCCCCAAATCATGTAATCAATCAAAGAAAAAGTTTGAATTACTTTCTTAATTCATGTCATGCTGTCTTTTCATTTGGTTCTGTTTTATGATTAAATTAGAGAAAAGCTAGGAATCATGAAAAAATTTTCATGAAAATTATCATGAAAGAATTATGACCTTTGAATTACCTTGATTAGTGTGTGGTGTTTTGTTTTAAGTATAATCCAAGGATCATAAATCTTTCATGATCATTTTCATGAAAGTTTTTTCATGATACCTAGTATTGCTCTTAAATTATTCAACAATGATTCATCCCCCCTTTTCCCATCACCCCCTTTGACCCCCTCTCTCTCTCATTGGTTGCTTTTTCTTTTTCTTTTTCTTTTTTTTCCTGCTCCTCCAATCACTCCATGACACATGGCAAAGGGGGTGAGGGGGTGACCCCCAAAAGGGGGTCTCAAGTATTATTCTAAATTATTTGGATACATTATAAACAAACAAAGGCAAGTTCAGCAAGAAAGTGTTTTGCCAGCCTGGTTTTATGAATCAAGCAAGCTATTATATTACGCATTTTTTAAAGTTGCATAGATCTTTCATTGGCATCACTTTAATTAGTTTGGTAAAAGGTTTACGTAACTTTTTGGTTGACTCGCGAAGGGGCAAATATCCTAGGATCCTCATTAGCTGAGGCTTGGATGGATGATTGCAACCGTTTGATCCATAGAATTTTTTTCCATACTTCCCAAAAGGCTTAAGAAACTACCTCTTTTTAAACAGAGAAAAATTGTGTATATCATGTGCTCTCCCTAAACTTCCATTTCTCCACTATAGTTAGAATATCGTACACTAGAAACTGTGTACATTTTGTCTTTTCTGAACCTCATTTAGTAATGAAATTTCTAAGTGATTCGTAATTAGATAAAGATTCAATTCCACCAATTCCCAATTATTCAAAACACACAATCTAAATCAACAAGTACTTACGAAAGTAGTTTAGATTGTTGTTTTCAAAAAGTAATAAATCGACACAAACGATTTTTACGTGGAAAAACCACAATTGACGCACCTTCAACTGTGATAAAAAATCACGGGCGAAACGCCACTAATCAATCCACTACTAAAGAAAGAAAGATTACAAAGACAACCAACAAATTACCAAACGCATCAAATTTGTCTTCAAGCTTCTGTAAATCTTTCGCCACAACCTTCGTCTCGGAATTGATCAATCTGAAGTTGAATCCACAACTTCTAATGCCGAATCAACGGCCACGCTTAGTATCAAACTCCTTTGATGCTCCACGCGTGAATCTCCGAATTCCACCGAGGAAGAACACTCTTGAATATGAAGTAACAAACTCCTTGATGTATGTATCTTAAATCATAAGTTTAGAACTCACTCAAATCATCAAGGAAAACTCAACAAGACTTTCAGAAGAAAATCTCAAACAAAACCCTAAGACTCTTAAACAAGATCTAGGAAAAGTAAAACCTAAAATCAGCCTAAAACAAATATAAATAGAAAACAGAGGTCGCGATCTCCGCTCGAGCGTAGTACATCCCACTCGAGCGGCTTGAGTAAAATATGCATGTGACCAAATAGGTTTCCGCTCGAGCGTTGGAACACACGCTCGAGCGTGAAATCACACTTCTCAGTATGTTTACAGACACGACCAACTACTGAGATAGCACATATTACGCTCGAGCGCCAATGGTCCCGCTCAAGCGGGAAAGTCAAAAAACAAGGAAAAATTACAACTTTTCAAAACAGAGTTTGTACGAGGATTTGACAATAAAGGGACCTAACAAGTAAGAATCTCATGCACTGAATCATCATTTCACTCTTATCTGTCTCGATGTTCACCATTTTCTTTTTTGTAAAATCACTTTAAGTATTCTACTCAGCACAATAACAAAGTTATTTTTTTTTTCTAGGCAAATAAAGGTAGAAGAGGTAATCAACACGTAACAAATTTCTGTAAAAGTGATTATAAGAACTCTTATCTGATGGAAAGTCGAGCAAAAAAAGGCTTAAATAGGTCCAACAATATAGTGAAATCCATATACAGTCCCTCAAAATCAAGTTAAACAATAGCCGAATCTTAACCCAACAGAAACCAATGGCCTTCCAAATATTATTTTATACCTAATGCCCATCAAACATTGCACAATTAGCAAAGCTTATATTGTATTACAATACCTAAGAGAGAGAAAGAGAATATTATATTATGTGTATATTCAATATTGTGAATCTTATAATACAATGAAGAAGCCTATATATAGGCAATGTAAGAGTGGACAATAAGAAAGTTATGAAAATATCTTAATATGTTAAAACCTAATTACAACATCTAATATATACATATATAGTGGATATATATATATATAATATTCACTAACAGCCCCCTTCAAACTCAAGGTGGTTGCAAAGAGACTAACTGAAATTTGGAAAGAGAAACTAGAGAAAATAATAATAATAATAATAATGTTGGAAGACAATTATGGTCATGCCAGACCGTTGTAGGAGCAACCGAGGCTAATGGCGGAAGACAATTTATGGTCATGCTGGACCATTGTAGGAGCAGGGTCGGAGCTAATGGAGCCAATGCTAAGAGACAGTTTATGGTCGTGTCAAACCGTTATAAAAGAAGAATAGGTGTTGAACCAGCAAACATGTCACGCATATAACTTATGTCGTGGTATTAAACGGTGATGGCAACAGATGAAAGAATACGCCAAAGGGCGGCTTATGTGATGGTGTGCCATGTTACAATATCTGTGAGTGAGAGAGAGAGAGAGAATATTATATTATGTATATATTTAATATTGTGTATCTTACATTATAATAAAGAAACCTATATATAGGCAAGATAAGAGTGATTAATAAGAAAATTATTTTAAAAAAATCTCTTAAAATCAAATTACAATATTGTGGGAGCCCAATGAGTTTTCATCTCACATCGCTCCGTGAGTAAACCACACTCTACTGTATAAGTTGACTTCCTTCAAATTAGCACAAGACATTTTCTTATGGAAAGAACAAAGTAGTGAGTATGCACCCAAAGCGGATAATATTGTGCTAATAAGGGGTTGGTTGCTTCATTTGACGTGCCTTTTCTTAAGGGAAGAACAAAGCCATGAAGATACACCCAAAACGGACAATATTGTGCTCATGGGAAATTGGTTGCTTCATTTGGCGCCGTTTGTGGGAACTCCGTTCTCAGGAAGCCAGTCAACTAGGGACCTGTGTGGGAGCCCATGTAGGAACCCAATAGCTGTCCATTCCACATCGCTTCGCAAGTAAACCACACTCTACTACATAAGTTGACTAATTCCTTCAAATTAATGCAAGACCTTTTTCTAAGGGAAAAACAAAGTCATGAAACAGGTAATATTCTGCTAATGAGTTAACTACTTCAAATATCTAATATATATAGTGAGTTTTTATAATATATATACATAATATTCACTAACATAACTGTTTAAGGATTGGGTAAATTATAAACACACCGTCTGAGATTTACTTAAATTACAAATTATCTCATGTGATTCTAGAAATTTCATTATGCCCCTTAAAGTTTTTAATTTCATAATATATAGAGCCTTTTATTAATAAATCATCAAGTTAATTAACAATTTTTAATAATGTTAAAATTTTATTTCAATTAATAATTCAGATAATTTTATTATTGTATAGATGAACAGTTAGAAATTTCACTTTTTCAATTAATTCTGTTGAATAAAAATTTCTGATAGGGAGATATTTATAATTTTTTAAATTACAAGAGACAATTTATATTTTAAGCAAATCTAAAAGAATATATTTATAATTTACCGTAAAGATTTTATATGTGTCGACATCTTCATAGGTTAATGTTTGACATTTTTTTTAACCATTTTTCAAACCCCTTGCCGACTTTAATGCCAGATCATCACCAAATTCAACCTTGGCATTTAGTTCCTTTTGTATCAAATTATATAATGGTCCATGACCAATCCAATTTTGCATGACAAATTTATTATTTGGTCCCTCATGCAAAGAGTTATTATTGTATATTATCCTCCACAACGTTGACGAAAGGGCTGAGTCCATTTCTGTTTGTCCTCACTGATGGAAATCCATGTAACCATCTTCTTTTTTATTTTATTTATTTATTTTTATTTTTATTTATTTGTCTGTTTTTGTTTTAGAGTTTTCCTCAATGGTTTCAACTTCTCTTCAGTTGGATCACTATTAAACTTAGTGGGTTCAATTTAAGCCTCCTTTGAATGATATGAACAGTTTATTTTTTAAGATTCATTAGGACGATTATTTATATGAAAAATAAAAATTGATCGAATATCAATAGCTAAATGATTAAATAACATTTGTCTTAAAAAAAAAAAAAAAACTTATTTTCAAAATCATATTTGCTATTCAATTTTATAAGACAAATATAATCCAAACATATATCTACTCATATTTGATTAACTTGATTTTTTAAATGAATTATCTTCTTAACAAGTCTTATAAAATAAACGATTTTGATCACTAAAATGAGTTTCGAAATGGGCCTACCAAGTCGAACAAGCCCTCTCCAGTTATATCACCAACTGAAGAGGAGCCATCTCTTTCTCAATCATCTTTTTGATAGGACTGTGATATGACCGCTTGAGTACGCAAGACTCTTATCATTGCAAATCTACAAAAGATGTGGCTCTTCTCCAGTTGAATTATTCAACTTGACAGCACTGTCGAACTACCGTAGGCTCATTGTGCGATTCACATTGATAATTTATAATGTCTTTTAAAAAAATTATTCATATAAAAAATTCGACAATGCTACGTAGTTCAAATTTTGTGGCTCAAAAGTGGTTCAAATAGTCAAAACGACGTCGTTTTGAGTACAGAACAACATACAAATGGCCAAAACGACGTCGTTTTGGCCATTTGAGCCACAAAATTTGAGTTACGAGACATTTTTCTAAAAAATTATGTTGTTTAGATAATCGCAATTATATGATTAAATCAGATTTATCTTAAAAAGAAATAAACAACAATTATATTTTTTTAGAGTAGATCAGCCGTTACAAAAAGAAATAAACAATAAATATAATTTTTAGAGTAAATCACCCATTACTTTTAAGATAAATCTAATTTGATCATGTAATTGTGATTATTCGATCAACGTGATTTTTTGCATGAATGATCTTCTCGAAGGGCATTATAAGATGAACGGTTTAAATTATTAAAATGTGTCCCGTAATAGGGCCCACAGTAGCCCGGCAACACCATCAAGTTAAATAATTCAACTAGAGAGAAGCGACCTCCATCTACAAAGGATCATATGCTTCGTGTATATATGTTTATGAATTACAGAGGGTCATTTGCTTCTCGTATATATATTTATGAATTTTGTTAAGGAGGTTTGTGCGTAGATTCTAATAGGTGGATTTATTATTCAATAGATTTATGATAATTAATGATATTTTTCATCAAATATAATTAAAAATGTTACTAATTGTTAATTTTCAATGGCAATTTAAAAATTGTCCAAAAAAAAATGTCGGAAATTATAAGTTTTAGTAACAGTTTAAAAAAATCGTCAGAAAAAAAATCACTAATTTTTAACTTTCAACAACAATTTAAAAATTGTCACAAAAAAAGTCACTAATCGTAAATTTTAGTAACAATTTATAAAAATTATGACAAACGAAAATCACTAATTGTCAATTTGTAACGGCATATACAAAAAATCGATATAAAAAATTATTTTTAACGACGATTTTACTAATATTTATTTTCAATAAGACTTTATAGAAATTAAATCTAACTATTACGAGCTATTAGTAATTTAAAGGTGTGATACATCTTGCATGAAAGTAGATATAAATAATTATTTTAAACTTGCTTAACATGTATGACCTTTGCCCTGAGGGCACCCTACTTCTATATATAGAAATATATATTCACTAATCAACGTCCGTAAAACTATTATTAATGGGATGTAAAAAGTACATTAATATATACATACACAAATATATAAAATTATTTTAAAATTTATAAAATTATATCTTCAAGTTCTATTTTTTTCCCCCCCCTATTGATATCCCATTAGATTGTTATTCACATGAAACAACATATATAATATAATAAACAATAATGATTTTTCCTCCGAAATCCCCCCCTCGAACAGCTCGAAAGAGAGAGAGAGAGAGAGAGAAGAGAGGGGAAGAGGAGGAGCTCCGCCTGTCGTTGCCTCGCCTCCGCCCGATCGTCGCCCACCGTCACCTCGTCGCACCGATCGTCACAGCAGCAGCGATTGTCGCAGCAGCAGCTCGTCGTAGCCCCGCCTCCGACCGCCGTCGCCTCCGGCCCCGCCTCCGCCTCCAGCCCGATTTTGTTGGCCCCCTCCCCTCCAGTTTTTCTCCTTCTTCCTCTTCTCCTCCTTCTTCCTCCTTCTTCCTCTGATTTTCTTCTTCTGAAAAAAAAAAAATTCAAAAACGACGTCCTTTTTTGAATTCGGGGGCTCAAATTCAAGCTACCAATCACTACTCTATAATAAATTTGGGATGTGTGAGTGAATAATAAACAAGTTTTAAAGGCTTAAGCTTTGTTCATGCTCTTTGCATATGTTTAATTTTTGATCATTTGTTCTTATAATAGTAATATAATTATTTATTCAATTTTGCTTAGTGTAGGCTTGTTAATCGTCTTAGACATATAATATCTTAATTACAATTAACCAAGCATCACAGCAGACATCATGACCCCAACATGAGTCACATTTGAGGTCATTCCAGGGTCTAAAACCTTGTTTGGATACAGTTCTTTTTACCTAACTGTTGACTTTGATTTTTTGTTTAATCTTTCACAAAAAGTAATTTCTTTCAAAGAACTTCAGCTACTCCAAACGGCCCCTAATTCATGCATGTCCAAAACTTCTTTATGAAAATGGGTTGTGCTGACTGGTATAGATAATACCAATTTTTTGATCCAAGAGGTGAAATTAGTTCTTGATTAATATTCATCATTAAGAAACAAACTTTGAAACCAGTTGTAAATTTGGATATTTAGGTCTAACCTAGCTGGTATTCAGAGTTTACTATGTGAATTATTGCCATTAAAATTAAAAAAATTAAGAAAAACAAAACTATCACGTCTTTGAAGTGAATTTATGACTAATGCAAGTGCCCTATACCAAACTTGAGAGAGTACTTGCATAGTTGAAAATAATTGATTATTGATAAAGATATGAATAATGTAATTCAATTAGCCATTTATAATTTGCAAAAACAACCCATAAGAACAAGAAATGAACTGTTTAATTAAAAAAATGCCTCATTATTGATGATAACATGTATACACACATGTTTGTCTGTGTGTACTTGTACCATACGTGTCTATGCTATATATATATATAGTACAGATATTGCAACTAGGTTTAGGACAATTTCTGTCACATTTGTATTTAATCACACAATCACCCAGCAGTAAGCCTAACTCTTATTGCATTCAAGGTGTCAATTGATCCCATTGAATGGTAAAAAAAATCACTAAAAAAAGAAAAATTTATTTTTATATATTTATGTTAAAAGTTGAACTCATTGTCTTCGAAAAATCATTATGTGTGCAATTAAAAAAATCATAAGTATGTTATAAATAGTTGAGAGGTATTCTTTTATTATTTTAATTAAAGAAAACTGAATAATGGCATAACTGTTATTGTAACTACTCTTATGAACATTTTGGAAATGAAAAAAATGTGACATCTACAATATCTAGGAAATTCTATTTGCACACTATCATATCTCACTATTTGTCATTTTTTCCATTCCCATTATATCCCTTAAGCAAATTACTCTTTGGACATAACTCCAAAGTTCACTTCTCTTTCACCACCACCGGCCACTGCCACTGCCACTGCCATCGCCACTTCCGGCACCACACTGCCACTCCTAGCTCTCTCTCTCTCTCACTCAATTGGAGGTATGCCCGTCGGAGTGTGAAGTAGGCTATAAGGGTCGCGAGAGATAGGTAACGCGATCGCAAGGGAGAAGATTGCAATTGCGGGTATTATAGAGGGGTGGGAATCATGATGGTCAACAACGAAGGTGGAGAAGGAGGCAAGGGGGGGACGCTTTGAAAAGGGAGAATAACTAGGGGTGGTTCGCCAAAGGAGAGTAGCTAATGTGATGTCCTAGGTCTCGAACCCGACTTGAGCGCACCCTTAGGACTTGTCGTTTTCCTTTTTAGAACATTGAGTGGCGGTGTTGCATCGGTGTTTGGGACTTTGAACTTGTTTAACCTTTCTTGATGTTGAGACAAGTTAAAATTTTTGAGTTTTGGACATGAAGACAGGACCGGAGGTTGGTAATACCTTGAAATCAAGCTTAGAGCCACCTCGTAAACATTCCACGTGTGTAGGGGTGAGTGTCACACGTGCAGAAGAGAGGAACAGAGTTGGATTTCATTCTAGAAAAAAAGCACGTGTGGGCACGTGCAAAGGGGGCGCTGCATGTGCGAAAATATTTAGTTTAGCTCCGAAAATTGAACCACTTTTTATAAAATCAAATCTCCTTTCTCACTCTCTCATCAATTTTTCATCTCTCTCTCTCTCTCTCTCTCTCTCTCTCTCTCTCTCTCTCTCTCTCTCCATATATATATATATATATATTCATCTTCTCCCATCCCTCTCTACAAAACCCACCTACTTCCAACTTTTTTCTAAGATTTCTCATAAACTATCAAGATTTAGATAGATGTTCTTGAGGCTACTTTGGAGAACACCTAGCTTCGATTTGTGTGGTTGAGATCAATTTTCGGCACCGTTAATTTTAGGGTTTTTCTCTCTTCTTCTTCCTAGAGCTTGAGGTAGGGATTTCTCTAATTTTTGTTTAATGTAATTGTTGTATATGGATATGTGGTATCTTATATTGCATAAAAGCAAGACTTTGATGAGTATTTTTCGAAAATCATGAAGATGAGATTTAGGGTTTTGGATTGAGGTGTTGAACGTTTTGATTTCTTATTTAATATAGTATATTGGTGCTATTAGAACATGTTTATGATGTTTAGAATAGAAAGCCCTAATTTTAAGTTAATGATTTCGTGAGATGTAATTGAGTTATTGTTATGTGAATGTGAAATTGATATTAATATTAATTAATTGGAGATATTATTGATAAAGGTAAATAAAAGACAATCAGATTAGTTGATTTAAGTTATGGTTATTGAAAATTAGAAACAAGAGAGAATGTTGTCTAAGTATTGAGTTGTAGGTTGTCATGGTAATTTGGGAAGATGATAGATAAATAGAAATAATGGAAGTTGGAATATAGAAATCAAGTGTTGGTTGTACGTTCTTAAATACTTGAGAAATGTAAATCGTATATTGAATTAAATTCATTGGGAATGTGTATATCTGCTCTTGATTGATTATACTTTAATATTGTTAAAACAAGTGAATTCATTAGAGCTCAAACCAATGTTTGATATTATTTTTTAAAAGTGGAATTGAGAATATGAGGAATTAAATTTGAAGTACAATTAGATTGGAAGTAACGGGAATCATGAAGAGCTTTGGAAATGTTATAATTAATGACGAATAATCGAGTTATGAGTTTATTCTTGCGTGGTTGGGATTGTAAGTGTGGATTGTGTTGTCAATGGAAGTATATTTTATATATTGTTTAGAGTTATCTGCTTTGACAGTTAGCGGAAGATTGCATTACTTGCTGTAGAATGGCTATGGAATTAGGTGAATTGAAATCTTTTATTGCTCAATAATTTTGTTGGCTAGTTTGTAATGGAAGTGTTATGATTATGTTGAGTATGTAATGAAAGTGCTATATTGAGATCCCAGTTCTTTCCGATTAGCAATTCGAATAAGAGATACCAATTTCTTTCCAACTAGCGCCTAGTAAAATGGTTACGCTTCGAATCATGGGTACCAAGTTCTCTCCAGCTAACGCCTGATAAAGTGGAAAGTTATGGCTTAATGAAGCTGGATTGTCTTATGTGATAGTTTAATTTTGTTCTTAATTATGTATATATGTTGTGATTTGCAAGGTGCACTATTTGCCTTCTGTGCCAGTGGCTGGTGAAATATGGGAGTATGTGTTGTTATTATTGTTATTTACATTTGAGTACATGTTGTGATAGGTGCCCCATTTGCCCTTGTGCTTATGGCCATAATATAGCGATCTCAATTTTGACCCGTCACTGGTGGTAGTCTGGACTCGGGTTTATGGTTTCTGAATGTTGTTCATTGTCGTTTTTCCCTTAATTCCCCTTAAATTTGGTTATTGGATTGTAGTTGTGCATTTGGAACAGGTTGGTTGCTTGTTTTTTCAAACCTTTGTTGTCCAGATTTTTGCTCCTCCACTCAAGCGGGATTTGTAATTTTTGTTCCTCCGCTCGAGCGGCACTTCCTGGGCTCGAGCGGGATTTGAGAACTCTCAGTACCTTGCACGTCTACAAAAGTACTGGAGGAATGTTTTCTACGCTCGAGCGGCATTTCCTGCGCTCGAGCGGGTGGGCGCTCGAGCGATTTGTCTGTTGTCTGCAAAAGTACTAGATATGTGTGTTTTGCGCTCAAGCGGGCCACTTTTGCACTTGAGCGAAACAAATTTTTGTGTCTGACGCTCGAGCGTCAACTCTTCCGCTCGAGCAAACTGTGCGTATATCAGATCGCGAAAGTGAGTTTTTATATCACTTTTTCAGATCTTTTCTTCCAAAAACCCTAAAGTGAGACATACACACTCTCTCTCTACATTTTCTCCTAGATCCGTTGATCTCTCCGCCCTAGTGTTTTTGGGAAAAAGGTAGAGCATCTTGAGAGCTCCGTTTTGATCCGATTGGAGTTTGGTTTTGGCGTCGTGGAAGTTTCATCCTTGCTCCATTGATTTTCTAAACTTGAGGTAGGGACTCTCTACATCTTAATATGAGTTTTAACTTGGTTATAGGTTGTTGTATGAAAATTATGAGATTTGGGGATGTTTTGAGCAAACCTAGGGTTTGGGTTCAAGTATGAAAAGAGGGATTTCTATGTGGGTGTTACATAAATGATTATGGGGTTTGAATATGAAATCATCTTGTGTTAAAATAGTTGATTTGGGTCTTTGAGTTAATATTTGAAAAATGAGGAGTTTTGGCCTAAAATGTCTTGAATAATTATTTTGTACAAACAATGAAATTGGTATGTCAAAGGTGAAATTGGGAGAATATATACATGAATAGTGTTATTGGATTTGTTTATCACTCACCTATAGAAATTTAATGATTTATCTGTTATGGAGATTGTATATCTGTTTAGAAATATCTGCTTTGAGGTATCGGTGGAGAATAGTCATGATTGTTGTATACATCGTATGTGGATTAGGCGAATTAAAACTAATCCATTAACCATTGTCATTAAATATGATTATGAATGATATACATTACATATGTATGATATTCGGGAGGAAAAAGGGGATGGACTCCATTGAACTAAATTGGCCTGTGTGTCTAGGGTGAAAGTCCCGAAAACCATTTATATACATGGGTGCCAATTCCCCCGGACGAAATTTTCATAAAATGGTAAATAGAAGCAAATGTATTTGTATAATGATTTTATCTGTTGGAAACTTGTGAGGTGCAAGCTCTGTTGACGGGTTAAATGCAGTAGCTGTATCTATCGAACCAAAATGAATGAGCTAAGATGTAAGTTTGGCATACCATGGTTGTGGGAAAAGTTACACAGATTTTGTCATAGAATAATGAAGCCGTGCATTATATTTACATCTTGTTAATTCTCATATATTGTGTTAATATGTTTCTACTGGGTTTTGGCTCACCCTTCTTGGGAACCATTTTCAGGTGTTGGAGACATGCCTCCATCGAAACAGTAGTTTGGGGAGACTCGGAGCAAGAGCTTCCTTTTTGTTTTATTTATTTTGTATAGCTATGAGCTAAATTGTATTGAGTTAGACTCTTCTTTTGTTGTAACCAAGTATTGTCTTGAAAAGGTGTAAGCCCATAGGACATTTATTTTTGTAGGTTATTAACTATTAGTACATGCTATAGATTCAAGATGAACACTAATGAATGTCTACTGCATGTGTTGACCTTTTGTAATACGAACTCTGATGAATGAAAGCATATCATTTCTATTAACATTTTGTTATAAGGATCGAATTTATTGTTATAATTTGGGGGCGTTACACATAAATTATGGGATATGTCTTTGAGAGTACTGTGATTTGGTGTGTGACTTGATAGATTATTGTGAGTTACTTGAAAATCACTAGATTGCGTTTGCTCTTAACTTGTTTTGGTTGTTCAATCTTAAGAAAGTCAGAATATTTTGGAAATGGTTTGTAAATATTGAAAATGATGGATTTTCATAAATTTTTAAAAAACAAATGGAAGTTGAGGAATTTGATTTTTTTTTTTTTTTTTTTTTTTTTTTTTGAAATGTCAATTGAATGGCTTTTGAATAAGAGTATACCTATTTATATGTATATTTTGATATCAAAAAATGAACCCTAGTGATATATGTATTTACATGGAGTATTCATGATCATATACATATATTGTACTACATTAATTAGAATTATTGGGATTCATACTCGACTATATGTTTGTCCCACGTTATTGAAAATTTTTTAGGAGCAAAGATGAATAATTAATTGGCAGTTATGAGTTTCCGGTCACAGGGCCATTTATATGTCAGCAGAACGCTGTTATATTCGTTAAGGGTCAAGCCCCTTTATTTTCATAGTACTTGTAAGCCTAAGGGCATTTCGATCAAATGTAATCTATCGTTGTATCATGTGTATAAACGAAAGAGAGAACAACTAATGTTATTTACATTATGGTTGTAACTTCCTCATATTTCTTGTGAAATTAGATAATAATAATAATAAATATGATAATATTATTTGAGTAATAAAAGGCGAGGCATTACAGCTAGGAAGGATGTGGCAATGGCAACAACAGTTAGAGAGGATGTGGCAATGGTGGGTGGTCAAGTTAGGCTCAAGGTTAAAGTTTGAAATTGGAGAAGATGCATATTTGGTTCCAGAAAATTAAGTTTATTTTTCAAAAAATAGAATTTTTTATTTTTCGTATTTTTTTGTTTTTAGTAAAAAAAAAATTTAATATTTTATGCAAATATTTTATTTTTTAGATACACATAATCTAAATATGCTTAAAAATTATAATATTTATGAAAAAAAGGCTTTAAAAAATTCACCAAAACAAAAAATACAAAAAAAAAAATGAAAATTCAATACATTTTCATATTTTGTTGTATTCAATGAATTTTTTTGAAAAGTTTGTACAATTTTTTTTACTTTTTAAGTGTATTAAGTAATTGTTTGGTTTGTGCTAAAATAGCACATGCTATTTTAGCACATCATCTTATCTGAGTCACATCACTTCTTATTTAAGTTACATCATCTCTCTATCACATCACTTCAAACCCAACTCATATTTCATATTTTTTTTATAAAAAGTCAAAAAGTATAGTAATTTGGCACTTACCAAACAACCCCTAAGATTAAGTGAATCTAAAAAAAATTGATTAAAATATTTTTAAAAAATCATTAAAAATATAAAAGTACTAATTAAAAACTCAAAAAACTGTTTTAAAAACTGAAAATCAAACAGGGTGAAATGATTTATATTGAGTAAAAATAAAAAATTAAAATGAAGTCTGGTGTATACTGAGATGGGATGCAGTGTGAAAATAAAACATATAATAGTATAGATATGGGTGATTCTATTTATACACTACTAATACTTTTAGTGCACATCATTACTTAGTACACACATAAAATAATTTTTAAAATTTAAAAATATCTTAATTCACACCTTAACTATCCATTACTAATCCTATATTAATACACCACTAATTATTTAAATATACACTATTACACCCACCAAAGACTTTTCATTTTGACCACTACACACAACAAAAACCCCACAATCTTCATAATAGAGACCATCTTCGCCGATCTTGATCTTCATCACCGATAGAGGTTTCATTTGGCATCTATCTTCGTCAGTGTTGATCTCCGTAGTTAGTGTTAAACTCCCATCGTACCTCATCTCATCATCTCGTCGTTTCAGATCGCCAACAAAGTGTTTCAATTTCAACATTGTTACATTGAGTGGGTATAGAATTATAATTCATCAAATCAGTCATGTTCATGAACATAGAATTGAACAAATTTAATGTGTTAAAAAATGTATATCTGAACAACTAATAAATGTTCAATTTATTTTAATCAAACTAACTTAGAATGTTCAATTTTTTTTATGTATAAACATTTAATATTTGATAATAATTTGAACAAAATTATTTTCTTTAAATATAAATAATCGACCATTGTGTAAAAGTTCAACTTTGGTTATCCGAGCACGCTGAACAAACTCATCTTCCCAACATATAAACAAGATAAATAAAAAAAACTAAAAAACCAAGTCATGAAGTAACCTTTTCAATGTTCAAATCAACGTTTTCAATATTTATATCATAACCAACCATCTCAGTGTCATCCATGGTGTGCAAATCTTTGAAACTAAGTAATTTCAATGTTCTTAAACCCTAAATCTTCAAAGACATATGTTTTGAGTTTGAAAAATAAGTATAATGAAGAAGAGAATGAAGTGAGCTAATTGATAATGAATGATATCATGAGTGTATGTTAGTGGTGAAGATAATGAAGAAATACAATATTTATACGTTAAAATCCTAAACCCAATAGAGATGATGGTACGTAAAGAGTATTTTGTATTTTTAAACATGAAATTTTTGAATAGGTAAAATATGGCCCACGTTGTCCTTAATGGTCATTTCCTTAGAAGATATTATTCAAATATAAATTTAATCTATTAATAGTATATACTATTAATGGTGTGTAAATAGAATCACCCTATAGATATTAGGGCACTCGGTCCATAAATCCAAATTTGAATTTTCTTTGTCTAGAGGCCCACATTCTAAAACGTTATGTCCATAAGGACAAACTCCAGTAAAATGACCAAATACTCCCACCAAACCCATTTTTATCTCTATTTCTCACTTTCAATCCTCCACAGCTCAAATCTCTTTCTCTCTCTCTCTGCCACATCGGCAACAATGCCTCCACCGCCGTGCTGCCTCTTACGGGGTGGAAGACATGATGTTGAAAATGGACCCGTCTTCACCATCTTCATATCCGCCACACTACCAACACTACCGTCTTCACCATCTTCGTACCTTTCTTAGACGACGAAGACGCCGCAGATGAAAAATGCATCCACTACCCCAACACTCGTAGTTCTGCCTTCTAATCGACAACTCTCTCCGTCCTTTCAAAGTCAGTTTCATCATTCTCTGCTTTTTGTTTTTTCATCACAATTTGTTTACTCTTTTTCTTGCATAGTGAGAGAACATATTTGCATTCGCAGTTTGTTAATTTTTCTTGCATATGATTCTTGTCTATCATTGTTGAAGAAAAGAAAAAAAAACTCACACAGATAAATTCAATAGTGTTTTGGATCTAGACCCTAAGAAGGGTAATAGGGCAGATAGTACTACAAATTCACACAAATAGAATTGAATTGTTGAATTGTTAAACAGATATATCAAGAATAATCTATCTATTTAATTTTTTTGACTACTTGTTGAATTGTTATTTTAACAGATAAAACTTTTTTTTGAACAGATAAAAAAAATTCAATAGACAGTTTCAACGGATAAGAATTTTTTAGTAGATAAATTTCAACATATTCATTTTAACAAATCATGTTTATTTTTCAAGTTATTTTTCTTTTTTTCCTTTTTTCTTTTTTTCTTGGCTCAAATCTAGTTGTTGTTGATGATGAAATAGATTGATAACTTAAAAAAATAAAAAATAAAAAAAGATAAGACAAATATGTTCAAAATTTAAACAAATAAAAAACTAAACAGATAATAAAATTTTGAACAGATAGAATTTTTTTTGAATAAATAGGGTTTGGTTTGCACGGATCTATACAAATAAGAGAAATATATATATATATATATATAAATGAATGTATGTATGTATGTATGTATGTATGTATGTAATATGCACAGATAAGAAATAGACAAACAACAAAAATTGGCTCGGTATTTCAACAGATCACTCTTTGAATTTCAACAGATGGAATTTTATTTAGACAAATATTTAAACAGATAAGAGATTTTCAATTGAAAAAGTTTTTAAAAAAAATAAATAGATAGGGTAAAAAATTTGACCAGAGGAGGAAAAAATTTGAACAAATAGTCAACAAAAATTTGAATAGATAAAAAAAAGTCTAGTGATAAAATTGAAACAAAATGTCTTACATGACTTCTTACCAAACTATTTCACAAAATGTAAATCTCTCACTAATAAAAAAATATTCACAAAATCTAACGAAAAGTCAAACAGATAAAAAAAAGTCTAGGGGTAAAATTGAAAACAAAATATCTTCTAAGATTGCTCACCAAATCATTTCATAAAGTCTAAATCTCTCACCAATAAAAAATGTGTACTAATCTAATGTCATAAACACTTTTTAAATTAAAGACATTCTTTTTTTTGTCTTTTTTTTTTTTTTTAGGGTAGCCTTTAAAAGAGTAAGTGGGTTAGGTACCCTTAACCGGTATTTGCGGAGAAAATTTGATTCCAAAGAGAGAGAATTGTGTTGTGGTTGGTCTGGTTCACTGGTGGGTAGGTGGCCTAGCCTCCATTCAAGCTCAACCTCCTTGTAGTTGAACACCTTTATTTCTGAATTTTTTTTTTTTTTTTTTGGTCTAAACTGGTGAAGACTCTTTTTTAATGGTGTCACGCTCCTCGTGAGTGATTATTTAATAAATTTAAAGTGTTATTTCATATCATTTATCATTTAATAAGTGTTGAGTTCTCAACAAAAAATTATTGAGTTCTAATCTTAATTAATAAATATCAAATTGAAATACTACATGAATTTACCCCATGATCACCATTTAATTCTTTCCTCGTGTGACCACTTGAACTTGATTTCTACAGTACAAGGAAAACATTCCCTTGTCCTTGTTTTCTTCATCTCAACAAACTATCTATGGGTTGGTTTGGAAAGTGGATTGGCTTTTTGACTTTCTTGACTATTTTAGTTTGAGCTAAAAAGTTTAGTTTGGGAATGACTTTTTGACTTTTTGGCTTTTTTAACTTTTTTTTGCAAGAGAAGAGTGTAATGATTATGAGTTGAATGTGATGTTTTGTTTGTTGTGACTAAAATAACCTATTTTGTCTTTTGTGACTATTTTAGCCACAAATCATCTTCTTTTTATTTTTCCTTTTCTTTTTCTTTTCGTATGTTTTGAAATTTAATATAATATGATAGTATGATACAATGGAACCAAAAGTCTTTTATTAAAAAAAATTATAAAGTAGTTTTATTAAAATAAAAATAACAACATACAGATTAAGAAAAATAAAAATAACAAGATTTTAAAGGGCCAAATAAACAATCTAGCAAGAATTACTAATAACAAAATATAAAGCCAGCAAAAAAAAAAGCTACGATTTAGAGAAAAAAAAAAAAAAAAAAACAACAACAACAACAACACTAATCTTCTTACAAATGTGATTTGGAAAAGCAAAATCGACACTTCGGTCACCACCAGAAGTTAGAGTTGAAGAGGAAGAATATTCACAATAGTATGGGAGGAGTATTGAGAAAAGAGGCAACTGTTGTGGATGTCGAAAATCTAAAAATTTATGCCTAAAATCAAGAGAAAAACTCTCAAACCCCTCTTCCTAGGCATAAAAAAACTCTGATCTACACTTTGAAAATGTTTTGGATACTCACCGAAAACACACCAGAGAGTCGTTGGTGGTGTGCTGGAAATCACCTAGAGAGAGGCTCTCCAACACCCCTCTCTAATAGAAACCAAAAGTTAAAATGTTATTCAAATTGTTATTGATCAACTCTATCAAGTATGTGACAGAATAAATTTGCTCGCTTAAACTCTACCAAGTTCAAGCCTGCCATACACTTTAGACTATCCAAGTGTTGAATCCTCACCCACCTTAAACACATATACGTCCAATGCTTTGTCAAGCAAAAACAAACTCATCATCCTAAATGCCACAAGCAGACTTGACGTCTCAAGTGCACCAAGCATGGCTCATGTGGCTTCATAATACCAAACTCACATATGAGAAAGGCGCTCACCCAAGGTACGTGTATATGCTACACAAGACATCTAGCCACACATGTATATGCTAGCTAAGGTCCTTGACCTATCTAATAAGCTTCAATGCATGTAGGTATCTTGTTGCGCACGTCTTGAACAGACAGTAGCATATTAATTTCAAAATCGTAACCAAAATGGAAAACTATTTTCTTTCGAAAAATAACATTTCCATTGAAACAGAGTACAATATGCTATCTGAAGTTCAAATCGAAACTATTAAGGCCTCATTTAGTGTTTCCTTTTACTTTTTCTTTTTTCCCGAAAGCAGTGTTGTCAATAATTTTCAAAATAAGTTTTCACTCTCCTCCCTCTCCCACCACTTGCAGCCATTACTCACTGCCACTAGTGGCCACCCTGCACCACTAACCTCTATTGTTTAACTCTACAACAAGCTCCAACCACCTTATGATGGGCTCCAACGATCGAACAATCACTGCAAGTGAGCTCCAGTCACCTTGTGATCTCCAACACCACCCTGGCCAACCCCATTGCCAACCACCACATCCATCCATTATCCACCACTTGCTACCATCTCTGACAACTCACCAAACACGTTCACTATTTTTATTTTCATTTGAATTCAAAAGTCAGATACACCAAAAAAAAAAAAAAAAAAAAAAAAAAAAAAAAAAAAAAAAAAAAAAATTTACAAAAAAGAAAAACAAAACAAAATAAAAACTTGCGTCTTTTTCCCTGACCAGGGGAGACTGGGAATGAGACCCTAGGAATCAAACCCAAGTCATGTGCATGGCTCAAGCAGTCCGTTTTCACTCACACCATCGGCATTTGCTCGGGTTCTTAATTGTCAACCCAGTTCTAAAATTCATACCAAAAACCTACAAGGTTTGAGATGCACACGTTGGTCTTACCATGTTGCAAAATAACGTAAATCATTAACTCTTCATTTTCCAAACAAACAAGTAAATGACATTTAACAACGAAAATAAGAATACAACAAAAACTGCAATTAAGAACTGGTTTGTCCATGCCCGTCTTGCTATCATCAGCTGCCATATAATTTGCAGAGACTAAAATTTCATATATAGAAAAAAAAAAAAAAAAAAAAAAAAAAAAAAAAGAAGAAGAAAAAAAATATAGAGGAGCTCATTCATTTACATGCATACATATTTACAGCAGTCGGGGTCAACAAGAAAAAATTTAACCAAAAAAAAAATTATATTCACTGACCTCTATTGAGCTTTTAAAATGGCTAAGTAGAAAGTAAGCACCCAAAAGAAATTTATTCTCCGCTGCTACCATCAAAGTCATTCGCCGAAAAATGTGTTGCCATCTCAAGCGTTATTCTACCAGTCTTCGAGCCATTCTGGAGTATTAAGCTCTTCCACATCTTGGTGTGGTGAAAGATGAGAAGCTCCACACTCCTCAGAATGACTTTCCAAGTGTTGAGCTAGACGCGAGATAATCTCATGTGGAACAGGGAAGCTGCCATCTGTAATTGCTTCCCAATCAACATCATCAAACCATGGATGAGATTTGACAGAATCAGCACCATGGCTTCCAAGTCTTGTGGTTTCATCAACTTCAAGTAACTGAATGAACGTATTTGTAGGCATAAGATCAATGCCGCAGGAAAAATATAATACAATTAGACACATTTGTTTGCCGGATAAGGGAGGGGGATCCATGGGATCCATTTATCCCACATTTGGTAGTACAATTTCACAATGGGACAGTGCCAAAACCACTTGCTGGTCTTTCCAAACAGACAGCTTGAAGAAAAGAAGAAAAAAAAAGGTCAAATAGACTCGGAAATAAAAGAGATAGTGAAACCCTTTCCCACCATTGATTCTGTCCTAGTACTACTACTCTTTCATCGTTGTTGGTTCTTTTGACATAACATTCTTGGGCACCTCCAATCCGGTAGGTCGGTCACCCTGTAGCGAGTGTTGGGCAATAATTCAATCCCACGAGGGGTGGGATAAAATAAAAACTTAACACTCAGTTTGGATTGGGTGATCTTTTGAGAAATGTTTAACTCTTTTCTCATCTGTGGTTGATAAGTTAGGTGAGAAATTGTGAGAAATGATGAGAAAAAGAACTCTCTTATTTTATAGGCTTTATTTCTCACCAAAAGTGGCGAGATTTGGTGATAAACAAACTGATTGATTGTGTAATTTTCATAATAATGAGATTGCCCATTAAAATACAAAAGGAAAAAAAGAAATCTCACCCATATCCTTATACTACATATTTTACTTTCTTACTTATCCAAATGTTATAGGGAGAAAAAAAAAATCATTTCCTGTTTTCTTTTTTATTTTTATTTTTATTTTTTTTTCTCACCTAGGTGAGAGACCATAATAATTTCTTTTCTTTTCTCATCCCACGATCCAAATGGAGGGTAAGGACCTCCACAATCCTCCTTATTCCATGTGGCTCAATAGTCCTATCCTCCCTTATCCTATCTGGCAACCAAACATGGTAGGGAAATAGCAAATATAAATCTAGTGTAGAGTTACCTTGGTGATGAGATCAACAGCTTCAAGGCTCAGAGTCCCGGGCAGAGTTAGCTGTCCTTTTGCAATCTTTGCAAATGTTTCAAGCTCACTTTCTCTCCATGATCCAAACGGCATTTCACCTAGTAACATGAAATAGATCAGGACTCCCAATGCCCACCTGCACAATTTCAGCTACCAAGTTTGAGGCCCTGCAGGCAGTTCTGAGATACAAGATCAGAATGAACGAAAGAAAAACCAGGATATGCATAAACACATGGTTGTTAGCAGTGGCAGACACAGGAATTGTACATAGCAGGGGCCAACTTATACGCGTTTAAAATGGACAATAAAATTTTAATTATTTTATTATTAGTAAAGCCATTGTATGTAAATCATATTAAAATATCTAATTCTATAAACATAAATTTTAAAATTTTCATTAACTATGCAAATAAAAATTTATTTTAAGAAAATATTGAGATAGACACAAAAATAAAATAAAATGCATCAAAAGAGGGTTTTATATAAATAGTTTTCCACATTTTATAAGATAAAAAAGAAATACACGAGTACTTTTTTCAAATTCATAAATAATAATAAAAAAATCAATATGTCTAGGCTTCCGATTTTTCAGCTCTCATTTTTCAATAATCCTATGATCATATGATATTATATGATATGCTATCACTATATCATTTTGATAAATTTTTTTTTTTTTTTTTTTTTTTTTTTTTGGGACCAGGTAGGATGTTGATAAGTTAGTAGAATTACATTTACAATGTTATATAGCATTATTATTATTTTTTTATATAAATAATCAAATTTTATTAAAAAAGCATCAAAACGATGCAAAGAATACATAAAGAACAAAACCCCAAAAAGGGCCCAAAACAAAACTAGCAAATCAAATCCTCCACAGACACACAAACACACCAAAAAAAAAAAATTTGGTTGAGAGCCACATCTCGATTGATGGACAGTAGCTTAAAGGGTTTTTATTTCTGCTAATTGAAGTTTTCAAAATTGTGGCTTTGGATTGCCGGGGGGGGGGGGTGGTGGTGGTGGTTTGAAGGGCCAAAATATCAGTCCAGTAAATTTACATGAAAAAATTGTAACCTTGCAGGGGCCCACGCCTTGGGTCCACCAGTGGTTATTAGAATCTTATGATTAACGATTTGATTCATTTGATTTGATATGAGTTTCAACCAAAACAATTTGATTCATATTATTGAATCTTTCAATTCAATTGTGATTCCCTACAATTCATTACGATTCACTATAATTCACTATATGATTCACAATTTTAGTAAAACGATTCACAATTCAATTTGCAATTTGACAACAATGCATACACATAACAGAGTTAAGCCAAATCCTAAAAAAATTACTGCAAAATGCAGATGCATGAATTAGTTTGTTATGCCAGGAAAGCACGAGCCGGCTATGATGACATGTTATGTTGCTCAGATGAAAACAAAAATATGAGGTTCCAGGAGTACAAAGGATGCAGATATATAGGAAAGGAAACAATAGAAGCTAAACCATTTGTGTAGGAAGGTAAAATGTTGTTCCAACAAAATATATTCATAGAACTATGTGGTGTGAAAGTAACTTTAATGACCTAGGAACATTTATAGGCAATTGAGTATGCTTTCTCACGCACAAGAAGAAGCGAGGAATGGAATTCAAGAACGTGATGAGGCAAGCAGAGATTGAGGGAGGCAACACAGTTTGAGGGTGAATTTTCTACAGGTATATGGTCAAACATAGAGTAGGAGATGACAAGGTTTACGAAGGTATGACACTTGAGTCAACAGATGGGAGAAGGGCCATATTAGAGAGAGGAGATATTTTTGATAACTCGTATCATCCCCACAACGTGGCAACACGTGTAGTGTTATGAATTATTGTAAACATGATGATAATTGGTAATCTCAAGCCACTTAGGAATTCAATGTAGTACAAAGACAAAGAAGACATGCCATACTTTAGTTATGCCATGAGCCATATTGGTCCTGGACTTCAACAACACATCAACAGTGTGCCCTGTAAAAGTTAATGTAAGGCTTGATGCCATGGTTCTCGCAGAGCTACTATTTGATGCTTCAATTGCAGAAGTTACCTTCATAATGGTTAATTCATTTATATGTAACATTCTAGATAATGGTTACAAGTATTTTCCAAATTCCCAAAAGGTATTTTTTGACGAATACACTTAAGCATATTCAATGGAAGCACCATACCATAACTGAGTGAGATCAATTTACCTGGAATGCAGATCATTCTAGGCTATGGACGGGAACGTGGTGCACCACATGCTCTACATACTATAGGATAGGTTTATGTAGACCACATTATTGGAATGTATTAAGGTACTTCAAAAATATGAGAGTGACTTTCTATTATGAAAAAAAAAATAAAAATAGACAGTTGATGAAACAAAATCTATTACAAGATATTTATACTCATTTTTGAAGTTTTTCTAATATCCAAATTAGTAACATAAAAGCACATTCTAAGTGTATCTTATATAAGTTGCACCCGATGCTTTTACGGCTTCCTTGTTTAGATATTACCCTACCACAACTCCACTGTATGTAGATTTCAATCCAATGTAATTAGTATGTTATTTTTGTTAGGAAAATACCGACGACTGTTGAAATCTGTCTGACCCACCCAATCCAAACCGACCATTTGTGGACAGTTTCACCACCAATTTCGGTTGGCAACAGTTGACGTTACAAAATATTTTGATTTTTCTAGATTTAAAGAACTAAAAATCAGTCTACCCAACCCACCCGATGTATTAAAAGATACTTCTAGCCACGTGTTTGTTCTTTACTAGTTGAAGATATTAAATTATAGTTTTATTTCATCTACCGAGATAACCTATGGAGCAAGCATCATTACTACAACTTGTTCAACTTTTCAGCTAAACTTCATAATTACACATTTAACTCTTCAGCTGGACTTCATCATTACACATTTCAACTGCTCATTTCCCACGTCTCTTTGAATACTTTAGTTGTTGAAGAAGTTTAGTTGGTATAATAGAAACTCTTTTTTTTATTTTACATGATAGTTTCTGGCCCTTGCCGTATCACTGCCGTTTCACCTTCTCTTTTGCCATTGGAGGTCGCTTCGCTGTCACCACTGCTGGCGGTCAGAGACTGCTTAACCTACATCTTCAGATATTTCTTTGTCGCCGCTTCTCAGTCTCAGATCTGCCTCTCTCACTCCTCTTTGTCTCTCTGCTCTCTCACCCTTCACCTCTCCCCCTTAATCCTCATTTCTTAAGCCCCTCCACGTCTGGGGAAAAAATTTCCGGTTAGAAATGCTATTTTAATTTTTTGGTTATTAGGTTTAACTCTCTGGTGGACGAGTTGGTTTTGACACTCGACCGACCAATAGCTCAAAACCGAACATATTCGGGTCGCGTGACGGGTATATAGTGAACCCAAACCAATCCAACCCGACCCATGAACACCCCTACCAAGGAAATAAATTGGGAAAATGTTTGGATAGTCTTGGGTAACTAAATATAGTAAATTAAAATGAGTCAGGGTACTAGTTCTTTTATAACCCCATGAGTCAAATTGATCAATTAACAAACTATTTTATATATGTTTTCAGTTACATGTTGTACCCTGCATAAACATGTTCTTCAAAACATTTCCTAACACTCCAAGCAGAAAGAGAAGTAAAAACAAAAAAGATTTCCTAACACAGCATTCCATTCTAAAATATTACTTTTACCATAAGCAGGATTGTACATAACCAAGTAATGGGATATGTTGCTTTGAGTTCCTTGTGCTCTCCCTTGCACACAACTTCCATTAGAAATCTTTCTGATGGAAACAAAATCAAAAGTTGGCTTCTTTTCATATTGTTTCTTTTTTTCTAATTATGACTGTTTCTTGTAGTACTACACAAACCATGATGTGACAGACTACAATGTATGGTATTAAGATGAACCTAAGAGGTATATATACTTGTTACATACCAGTCAGCAGGGAGACCATGACCTTTTCCCTGGACTATCTCTGGAGCCAAAGAGTCTGCCATCCCACATATAGTGAATGTTCTTTCACCTGATAACTTCTTCCCAAATCTGAAGTCCACAAGCTACAACACAGCAAAAGGTTACAAATTTATTAAGCACAATGTTGTTCAATTATGAAGCACAGACACCTATCTGGAGGTCACGTACTAGTATCCGACACGTGTCAAACACGGACACTTGTTGGACATGCTGGAGGAAGTGTCTCATTTTTTTTTTCTTCCAGTCGGACACACTGGGGACAGGCGACGAATACATTGGGAACACACTAGGGACATTAGGTGTCGCATTTTTTTTATTTCATTTTTTTACCAGAATACCCGAGGTTGATGAATTTTATGGGAATAAATATTTAACATAGAATAAATATATAATATTCAAATAAATGATAAATATATAATAAGTATATAAAATTATATGTTTCCCAAATGTCCCCAGCATGTCATATCCGGCATTTTTTGAAAATTTGAGTTTCGGCGTGTCTGTGTCATGTCATTTATCCATGTTTGTGTTTATTAGCTGTTCAATTTATCCCTCAAGGAGTAAAAGAACAAGAGAAGCATTATGCAAAATTAAAAACATAGAAACAAATGACTGGAACCTGTAGATGTCCTGTCTGGTCAAACATTAGAACATCTGGAGATACACCTCTGTAAAGAACCCCATTCTGAAATTCAAACAAGTATATATGAAATAATTTTTCAAAACCAGTAGTACTAGTGTGTAACAGACTCAGGAATTGAAGCAACAGTCTATTATTTAGACAACGAACCTTGTGTAAATCTTCTAAGGCAGTGACAACAATGGCAGCACAGAATCGAGCCGATGCTTCATCAAGTGGGGTGTGAAGTATTGAAGCAATTGGACAAGCAATGCAGGTATTTAACAGTATGCCAGCGTGTGTCTGATCAGCACAGGTGCATAAAACCTGTGGTACACTACCTGAAGGGCTTACACTCTTCATCAGGTTCTTTTCTCTTAAAACCAGTGCTTCGTTTCCAAGACTTCTGATTTTTTGCTTCGAAAATCTCTTCAGGCTAAGCAAATTTTCTGATAGATTGAGAAAGACAAGATAACAAAAATAAAAATGTTTTAATCGCTACTTGACTAATATATTTTTCCATAATTCCTGCAAACCATCTAATACACATCAGCCCTTTCCGAAGCAAGTAAATAGTTAGCTTTATAAGGTTGGTGACCCAAGTCAAAGCAACCTTCAGGCTTCACTGCACTTGTCCTTGACAATATTACTATCAATATACAGAAAGGAAACCAACCTGAATCTCTCAAAAGTACAAGCCCGATCTCACTACAGTCGGTGGAATATAAACACTTTCTCCACGCCTACCAAAGTTACCAGTATGCAAATTAAAATGCCTGTCGCTTTCCATAACAAGGTCACAATAACATGTAGAATTAATTACGTTTTACCTCCTTCAACTAACACTGAATATCACCTTACCTCCCCTCAACTTTAAAACCGTATATTTAGAACCCTGATAGTTGAGGAGTCTAAATGTACAGTTTTAAAGGTGAAGGGGGCTAAGGTGATATTCAGTGATAGTTGAAGGGGTAAAGTGTGTATGACAGAAGAGATTTGAAAACCCTTACCAAATCTGAGAGCTTCACCTTCCCAAGAGTAGAAGGATCAATCCTTCTGAATTCATTGGACACACCCAAGGAATAGTCCCTCGATCTACATAATGTCAATCAGTAGAATTGGGATTATAAAGTAATTTTAGTCAAAGGCACGAAACAATGTAGTATAAAAAGTAACACTGACATTTTCCATTTAAAGTAACAATGATTTTTCATCATTAATTTTGTTAGTGAAGATATTAGATACATGAGATTACTACATACTTGTGATCATCCTGTGAAAGCTTTGCCAGAGGGCCAACGACAGAGTCAAACTTTTCTTTTGTCAATACAGAACATACCACGTCACCCACAGCAACTGCACTCACCAGGCCAATGTGCTCACTGATAAGCGTCCACTCACCAAAATAACTTCCCTCATCCTTCTGCACCAGAAGCTCTTTATTGTTCTGCATATCATTGTCCTGCTTTGAGCTGTCAGCCACGAGACTGCCCGTGTTCGGTTTATTAATTACTTCCGAATCAACAGTAATTCTAACTTGTCCCTTCTCGATAATGTACAATCCCAAGAAAGCCTCATCCTTCATACACGGCAAAATGTAAGGGAAGGAAGATTAAAAAAAAAAATAAGACAATTAATTCGAAATAGAATATTTACCCTATCAGCTATTATCTGCCCATCAGAAAAGGAAACTTCAGAAAGAGATTCTGCAATGTGACTCAGCTGTAAGATTGTCAACCTCGAGAGCAGATCTACTGATCGAAGCAACTTCAATGATGATAAATTTGAAAATTCTGACATAAGAATTCCTCGAAAATCTTCCCTTTTTAAAGCCCAAAGAGTTCCACTTGTCACAGCACGGACAGAGGCCTGGAGTGGTTTGTTATTCCTAAGTGAAATGTACCGGAGGAAACCACATACAGTAAGAATGAAACTACCATGGTTAACATTAACAAATTCAAGGAAATCACGATCCTAAATGTTCACAATAAGTCATGAAATGAACCATGTTTCTTAGAAAATAATTATGGATCTAAGATCACCAGAGTTGTATTTGTCTGAGGACACTAGAAATAATCCTGATCAAAACATGTCTGCAATCATTTCTGATTTAAATTATGCTGGACCTTTTGATCTTAGGTACCAATAAAGAGTATGTAAAGTCAACCCATCAATGATTAGGTGGGATCCACAAATGTAGTGGCTGATGATTCGCTTTCGCTTATTCAAAGGGCTAATTATTTATACACCATTTTACTCATTATGTAAACATGAACGGCATTTTTGGAAAATATGATACTGACACTTAAATCCAGATACAGGAAAATTATTAATGGAGAGAGTTTTACTCGTTTAAGTAAACATGAACGGCATTTATGGAAAATATGCTACAGACAATTAAATCCAGATACAGGTATTAATGGAGAGAAAGAGAACTCACATTAGTGCCAGCTCTCCAAATGATGATAATCTTTCAGCTGTATACAGATGCAGAACCCTTGGAACCTCTCCATCTTTTTCTTCCTGCTATTTATGATATCTTATTAACATCGTAACTAAAGAAATTTACAGGGAATAAGCTGCAACATAAAATCAGAAATATTCTCCTCCAGAAAACATGTATTTCATAAGAAGACAACTATCTAGGACAACTAGGAATGTCATTTACTGAACATTTCAGAAGACAATTTTAAGAATCAAATAAAAAGAAGCCAAGGCAACATCTAAAAATTAGTAAATGTAGCAGTTGAATCCAATAAAATAAATTATAACCTGGGTTGCCAAAACCTCGAATTCTCCACTGCCAACAACATAAAAACAGTCACCTTCACCACCCTGCAAAATATGACTTGTTACACCTCTATAGTCAATAAATACAAATTTGCCTTTACGAATTTATATTAAAAATTAAATAAAAAACTAGGACAAGGATAGCAAAAAGTTATATTGATGTGATTAGGGATATATATGAAGGTGTGGTAACCACTATTAGATCACCTGTTGGAGAAACAAGTGAATTTACAATTACTATAGTATTACACCAAGGATCAACTTTAATTCCTTACCTTTTCGCTTTAGTTATTGACGAGTTGACGCGCAATATTCAGGATGATGTGCCATGGTGTATGCTTTTTGCATATGATATCGTGTTAGTGGATAAGACTAGAGAAGGAGTTAACACTAAGTTGGAGATTTGAAGAAAAGCATTTGAATCTAAAGGATTTAGGATAAGCAGAACTAAGAGAGACTATATAAAGTGTAATTTTAGTAATAGTCATAATGGAAGCAGAAAAAAAGTGAAGATTGAGAATCAAGAACTACTTAAGAATGAACATTTTCATTATTTAGGATCGATTATCTCAACCACTAGGGAAATTGGAGCGGGTGTGGTCCACAAAATTAAGACGGGTTGGCTTAAGTGGAAGAGTGAGTCTGGAGTACTGTGTAATAAACGAGTACCCATTAGACTAAAAGGGAAATTCTATAAAACGGCTATTAGACCAGCGATGTTATATGGGACGGAATGTTGGGCAACTAAGAAACAACACGTAGATAAGACAAGTGTTGCTGAGATGAGGATACTAAAGTGAATGTGTGGCAAGATTAGAAAAAATAATGTTAAAAATGAGTATATTCGAGAATAGGTAGGAGTAAAACCGATAGAAGATAAGTTGAGAGAGAATAGATTGAGATGGTTTGGTCATATACAACGGAGACCAGCAGAGACAGTAGTGAAGAGATGCGATACAGTGACGGCAGATGGTAGTGTTAGGGGAAGGGGTAGACCTAGATTGACGTGGACTAGTGTACTAAATAGAGATAAGAATCTCCTTAATTTGACTAACGAAATGGCCTTGGATAGAGTCGAGTGTAGAAGAAGGATTCATGCAACCGACCCCCATTTGATGGGACTTAAGGCTTGGTTTGATTTGGTTTCATGTTCTAATATACAAATATAAATAGCTTGGTGAGTCATTAGTCTTCGTTTAGAACTATACATGTGCTGGCATGTGCATGAATAACCATTTGCCACTTCAATTCATATATTTTGAGTTCAGATACTGAATGAACCTTGAAAGAGCCATCTTCCTAAATGATAATAATCATGAATAAATTAACCTCTGAAGAAGAAAATATGTATTTTCTCTTCTAGTGAAACCTCAATGCTTGGAAATGGTATATTTATTTTGCTACGTCATTCTCACATAATCTAATTGATGATGTTAGATCTCCATCCACCACTAACACCTATAGAGCACTGCTATGCATCACAATGGAATTTCATGACTCACACTGAAGTCACATCTTAATTTAGTTTCAAGCCAAAGTAAACATCCCTTCTAAATTAAATGTGCCGTTCCACATCAGTCAGAATATGTGGCATTTCAGTAACATCCAATACGTAAAATAAAACAGCTAAAGATGTCTATGATGTTAAAAAGTAAAATAAGAATCAAAATATAACTAACCTGTTGCACTACAATTTCTCCTGGTTGAACCTCAACTCTTTGCATGCAATCCAGCAAAACATGACGCTGAGAATCAGTTAGCTTTCTGAATAGAAAATGATCATGCAATGCCTGTTCAATTTGTGCCTGCAATATATGGCGTGAATTAATGAAGAACCAATAGAGGTTAACAATAAGGAATCGCTACCCGAAAGAAAAAGAAGAGGTATAGATTTTTCTTTTGTACAAAACCAATTGAAATATAAAAAGAATAATTTACAGAAAGAAGGTTTACTTCTTCTTCCCAGGTCTTCCTGTGGGCAGGAGATGGAGGAACCCAGATTTGCCCATTCTCTAGGGAACTTTCAATAACACGGAGACGTGCCCGTGATAAATCATGCCTAGCACGATTGATTCTCGAACTCCAGCTTAAGGTTGAAGGAGACTCTGACCCTGTGGCCTCAACAATTTGAGGGATAGGGGGTCGTAAAACGGCATCTGGACTTGCTGACTGGCCAACAGAACACTGGCACAAAAGAACACATCATAAATTTAATAAAACCTAGATCATGAAGCACAACAAAGCAAAATGAAAGAGTTACACTTAATAAATTGTGGACAAGAAGCTCTCTTACATCAGTTAACCCATTAACATGAACAACTATCACAGTAATGTCATCTGTCCGAGTTTCATATTGCAGCCAAAGTCGATAAGATTCAGCAACTATTGCAGCACAAGCATCACGTGGATCCTTATATTTTGCAACCTGGAAATTAAGTAGCAGAATAAGTGACTTTGATGGTTAGTGGCAAGAAAGAAGAGGGGCAAAATTTGACTGTTGCCTTACATCTAGTTGACGAGGAATGGAAACCCACAAATTTTAAAGAGAAAAAGTTCAAACATATAATAAAAATTATCCAAAAACAGACAGTAAACAAAAGAATCCTCCATAAACAGAATAAGACTAACAACCTTCATTGTGCACATCGAGATATCATATGAAAGCAAAATGATGTCATCCTAAACTGACTCGATGATAAAAATGAAAATGGTAATCATGCCGGCATGCAAGCATGCCATCTCCATAACGCATACAACAAAATTTACTCAGCTAGTAGAGATATAATCAGTCCAGTTTAGGAAAGCGGAGGCATAAGACATATTTGTGTAGTCCACCCTGATTTGGACACCCTAACGCTGTGTTTGGTTAGAGGATTTGGAAAGGGAAAGGGAAAAGTTTGGTGAAATGTGAATAAAATATACCTACATTTCACCTAATTTCACACATCTTTTCCCTTTCCCTCTCCAAGTCCCTCCTCAAATCCCTCAACCAAACACAGCATAAGGAAAAAAATAATTTCACTTTTCTGATTCGCATCCATGACACATGCAAAACACCGTTAGGAACCAACATCCGTGTCTTAAAAAGTTGTGAAGATATTACAGAATTTGTATTTGTTGTGGGTTTAAAATGGTATGGACAAAGGTGGGTACTACAAATAATCCACAAAAAAAATCATAGAAATTTCAGATTTTCTAGCAAAACCTTCATATTTTTTAAATTTTTTTGTAATTTTAAGGCTATATTTGGATCATTGATTTGGATAAGGATTTGAAATGAAAAGGAAAAGGAAAAGGAAAAGGCCAGGAAAATGTGAATAAAATATAAGTTAAATTTTTTCTCCATTTCCCTCACCTTTTTCTTTACCTTTCCAGATCCTTACCCAAATCTATGATCCGAACACAGCCTAAAATAATCTTACTTTCACAGAAGGCTAATAAGAAAGCAAAAAATAATAATGAACCAAGAAAACAGATTGTTTTGGTGTGTACAGAAAGACGTTTGAAAGATCAGAAAATTCTGAACCACTGAAAAAAGTAAAATATCATCTTTATTAGTCAGGACATAGGTACTTGAGGTGGACATCATTCGACATTCAGCGCTCATCTTCCTTCTGAAAGTATCATGCATAGCAAAAAGCATTAAACATTTAAAAGTTAAAAGAAACAAAGTGACTGTGTAGAACCAGTAAATGAGAACCACTCTAGGGTTTCAAATGTATCTCTCAATAAATATTCATTCATTCAAAGGTAAGTTTCTTCCTTACATAATCCCATATATATAAATGTTCCACAACCAAATAGGGTAAAATTCATTTTACCCCCTTGTGGTTTGAGCCAAAATCACTTTACCCTCCTATGGTTCAAATATAGCCAAAAAGCTCCCATGTGATTTTGGACTAAAATGCAACCATTAAAACCGTTACTAATATATGTAAAATAACTATAATGCCCTCAAATCCTATACTTGTTTTGTTATTTTCTTTCTCTCTCGTCTCTCATACACATAATTTATAATGTCTAACATCAATTTAATTAAATCACAATAATTATAGTTTTTAATTATTCATTGTAATTCTTAATTTTTTATTCTAATTTTAATATAATTATTTTTTAGATCACAATTAATCCTAAATATTTAATTATCTATTGTAATTTCTAACTTTTTAATCTAATTTAATTATATTTTATATCACAATTAATCCCAAATCATTAATTATTTATTGTAATTTTTTAACATGTTAATCTAATTTTAATTTAATCATATTTTAGATTAATTCTTAATTATTATTTATTTTTATATTTTTATTTAATTATATTGTAAATAAATTCTTAATTATATTTTAGATTTTAGATCAATCCTTAAGTATATTTTAATTTATTTTATTTTAATTAACATACTAATCTAATTTTAGGTATAGAGAAAATTAGGATAAAGTTGTGTTTTTATTGTATTAATTTCTTAATTTTTTTCTGAAAACCAAACCCACTCTAAAAAATGGTATGTGTGATGACACCTTCTGTTAGTTTGGATGAAAAACTTAACGGTGGCACTCTAGTCCAAAACCACATGGGGGCTTTCTAGTTATATTTGAACCATAGGGGGGTAAAGTGCTCTAGCCCCAAACCACGAGGGGATAAAATGAATTTAACCCAATAAGAAAACTAAGGAAAAATGATAAATAATTAAAATTAGAAACAAATCCTAAAAATTCAAAGCTGTCAATTGGTGCCTCGCGCCTAAAATACATCTTCACTCCTTTCCTTTCTTGATCCCCATCACTGAGACTTGTAGCAAAACCATTTGAGAAACAAGTGTCGATCACACTGACCCTTTTTCATAGTCCACCAAAATCCAGGAAGTAGGACAATATACTCTACCATTAGACAAATGATTATCATGCCTCTCTCAGCCTTCATCACTGAACAGCCTTCAACTTATCCTAGTGACACAATTTAATTACTGTGCTCAAAAGATGTTAGGTAACTTTCTTTTATCTTGTTATGCCAACTGGATGATCACCGAAGCTCAGAACATAACGCAGTGTTATACACCAAGTTTTACGTGTACTACACTATCTATTGTTTTGACTCTTGATCCTACCTGGCCTTTATCCTCGAGCTCACCTCGAAACAACCTTCAGTCTTGCCATTTGAGGTGGATTACATGAATCCCATGTCTCCTTTCTAGTCCATCTGGAATCATGGCTTCTGCTAAACCCCAAATCCTCTTGATGTTAAACCTTTTGTCATTTCCATATATGTCTCTGACACTAACCCAATCATTTCTCTACCAGTTATAGTTCCATAATCATCGTCCTTGACTTTAATGTATCTACTTGAACACCATTATCTCCTCCCCTGAAACCTACTATATTAGACCTTATATTCATTGTGACACATAACAGATACTTGCACCATAACGCTTGTTATGCATCCTTTGAACATGAGCAGCCTCAAATTAATCATCCCCATACAGATCTCAATGATCATGACACTTCAACAAGGGGTATAACTCTATTTAGTGTGAATTGAACCCCCCACATTAGTTGTTTATTGTCTTGAATGACAAGTGCAAATTACAATAATTGTCAAGTCGAACTTAACATACAATATTTCCTTATCAATGGATACACTTGCAACTAATGAAATTATGAAATATGATACAAATTTGATATCTAAAATTTTTATGATATTGTAACTCAAAAATTACTGAATCCTACATTTTACATAACATATCCTCACGTCATTAATATTAGGCAACATTTTTTGCCAAAAAAAAACAAAAAAACAAAAGACCTCCCATTTTAACATCTGAAAGAAAAAAAGGAGAGTGAGAGAGAGACTGAAGCAATACCTGTACTGCTAACCTAATATGCTAGGAGAATTAAGATAAATGAAAACTAAACCAAATGATTCACAAATTGTAGCTAAACAAATTTGACAAGATGCACAAGGATAATATCGGCTATTCCATATGGTAATTTCGAATTTTCATTTTTAAGGTAATTACAAAGCTTAAAATACAATGTAATACTCACATCTAGACCCAAAAAATATCAATGCAAGTCTGACGAGGATGGTTTTGAAAATCTGAAATTATCTTGTAATTCTTCGATTAATGCAATTGATGCATCATGGAGGCCAAAAGTTTTAAGCTATCCATCACCAAATTCCCAACACTAAATTATTTGGCATATCTAGCTCAAAATTAACCATAAACATTGAAAAATAGGATTTACAATAAAAGAAGGGAAGTGTAATTCCCACTCCACTTCTTTATAAATACACTATTGTCTTTTATTATGCAAGGGAATAGTGTCAAATTTGGACACTAAGGACAAGTTTTAGAGTGCATTTATCAAGAAATGGAGTGAGAAGTGGGGATAATAATTCCCTAAAAAAATCCTGAAAGATCATTATGCGATATTTTATCCTTACCATCACCAACATAATTAAGTTTGTATCATGCTATAAAAGTTTAGGATTGAGTCAGAGATCTGAAGAAAATAGTATAACCAAGAAATTGCGGAAATTATACATCACCAAAGTATTTATTACATCTCCAAAATTGGGAAAATGTCTAACATCAATTGTGTCCCCCATTCAATTTTATGATTGAATTTTCCAAAATGACTATACTTCTCAAATTCAATAACACCTCCAGGCTCCAGTAGTGAAAAATCCCCAAATCTCAAGTCAGGAGCCGTAGCTCAGTGAAATCTCAAGGAAGCATATTAATGCTTGCGATTGAGAGTTCACATTAACAACAGGATAAAACTATATCATTGAGACCAACTATGTAGCATAAAAGATTAGCAGCATCTAAACAGAAACATAAGAAAAGGATACCTCACCATGTCAACCACAGTTTGGCTAGAAAGGAACTCGAACACCCCATCGCTGGCAATTACAAAAAAAGGATGATCTTGTTTGAGCTCCAAAACAACAATTTCTGGGTTTGCCACAACCCCAATTGTCTCAGCAATAGAATCACCTATACTTCGTGTAAAGGCCGTACCAGGATACATCCCATTTTCCACCCAAAGTCTAGGAGGATCACCATCATCACCTTCTTCAGTACCCCAACACTGCACATCTGGGTTCTTCAGCCCTTCAATCTGATCCAAAGTAAGAACTCTTGCTCCACAAAGCTTAACCCGTTCAAGTTCATCCACCCGAAATGGAGTTTGATCTATCGATAGGTCAACTGCTACAACATCCTTCCCTCTTCTCTCAGCTATAACAGCCCTAGAATCACCTGAATTAGCTACGTAGATTGTCCGACCACGAACCAATATGGTAATTGCAGTTGTCCCACTCATACTATCATCCAAACTGTCAGCGTGCAACTGTGAATTTGTTGCCAAGAATGCAGCATGACATGCCTCAACTGCATCTGTACGAAACCGACTATTCCGAAGCAAATTTTCACATAACCTCCTCTTCACAAACTGTGAGCATTGAGCCCCGAATTCTCCATGCCCATCAAAAACCCCAAAGAAATTGTCATCAGGGTTGGTCCCAAATGGAGTGTGGATGCAAAAACTGTCTTGATTAGCTTTATCAAGAGCGTCAGGGTAATACCCTCTCTGAGACAAATATGAGTATCGTAATTCATAGTTCCCTGATGGAACGGTAACCGTCCGTGATCCCTCTGGAGGGAGAAACTGAGATGAAACCCTAGAAAGTCTGGTGATGCCTGCTTCAGAATCCCTAGTTATACTGAGCTCATTCAATTGATCTCTAAATTCTCCTTCTTGCCCAACTGAAGAATCAGGTGAGAACACAGGAAACTCACTTGCCCTCACATTTTGGCTTTCTTTAGCCTTGACATCTTTAGGTGTGCATATCTCACCAATGCAAGACCTTGAATAAACACAACCCATCACTGAAACCACCACAAAAAGAAAAACCCAGATACAAGAATTGCCTAAAGCTCATCAGTTTCAACTTCAACTCAGTTGAATCTATCAACAAGAATCAATCACAGTGCTCTGCTTCAACAAAAAGCAACCCCAATCGAAGAATTCGACAACCAAATGTGCCTGATTGGTAAAGTAATTCTCTCAGGTAATCTTCCAAACAGCAAACTCGAGAGAATCAAAGCCGAATCTGATAAAAATGCAAGAGAATTCATCAGATTCCAGTAAAACCTTATCTGTTCACATGACTGATTAAATTAAATTACAGCTTCAAGAATGAACTACTGACGAAAAATCAGACAAAACCCACAAAAACCCAGAAATGAAAATTAATAAAAAAAAGAAAAATTGAAGATTGTGGCCGAAAACTAAAGAATTTTATACAAACACAAATGAAGTTACGTATTTGATCCACTGTTCTGAAGAACAGTTAAGGGGAAAAAAATAGAGTACTAGTTAAGAAGATATATACAAACATAATTACATAACTAACATACGGATTTGTGGGTAACTGAATGGAGAAAAGTCATCAAGAAAGAAAACAGAGACTTACCCAGTAGCAGAAACTCAGAGAAAATGCAACTCAGCTGGTGAGAGCACTGAGGATGGAGTTGATCGGAGGAGGAGAGAGAGTGGTACAGTGTGTGGTTTGCGATGTGGACAGAGCTGAAAATTTGGGGTGGTTCGAAGATTGAAGGATTGAAGATAGAGAGATGAAAGACGTGTATACAGTGAGTGCATGTGTGGAAGGTCAGGGCCTCAGCTTTTTGTTTGTAGGGACTGGATTTCTCCCACGCGCTTACTTCACCCACGCTCCAAACTTGCTAGTAGGGATAATAATAAGCTGTTGGCAAAACCCTTTTTTTTTTTTTTGGCAACCCAGGGGTGGGTGGCATTGTGGTTAAGGCTTGGGAGTTAAACCCTAAGATCACAGGTTCAATTCCCCTCTCCCCTAGGCCAATCTCTTGGGCGAAGCACAGTTGGTTAGAAGCTTGGACCTCAAGTTGTCTTAGTGTGGGTTCAATACTCTCCCGCTATACGAGTCTTGACTTAAGCGGAGCTTATCTTGGAAGGTTGGGGCAAGTTCTCAAGTTATAGTCTCCTCGCTCGGAAGACTTAAGCGGAGCTTATCTTGGAAGGTTGGGGCAAGTTCTCAAGTTATAGTCTCCTCGTTCGGAACGGCTAACAGGACCTCTGGACTTAAGTGGAGCTTATCTTGGGAGGTTGGCTAACAGGACCTCTGGACTTAAGCGGAGCTTATCTTGGGAGGTTGGGGTAAGTTCTCAAGTTGTAGTCTCCTCGCTCGGAATAGCTAACAAGACCTCTGGACCTCTGCAAGGGGCGCTGCCTTGGACCTGCGGGAGGGTAGGGAGGATTTTTTTAGTTGCTTCTTTATACATGGTGGAAGGTTGGGGCAAGTTTTCAAGTTATAGTCTCCTCGCTCAGAAGACTTAAGCGGAGCTTATCTTTGAAGGTTGGGGCAAGTTCTCAAGTTATAGTCTCCTCGCTCGGAACGGCTAACAGGACCTCTGGACTTAAGCGGAGCTTATCTTGGGAGGTTGGCTAACAGGACCTCTGGACTTAAGCGGAGCTTATCTTAGGAGGTTGGGGCAAGTTCTCAAGTTATAGTCTCCTCGCTCGGAACGGCTAACAGGACCTCTGGACCTCTACAAGGGGCGCTGCCTTGGACCTACGGGAGGGTAGGGAGGATTTTTTTAGTTGCTTCTTTATGCATGGTTTGGAAAATAGGTTGATTTTTTTATTTTTTTTATTTATTTTTTTATTTTTTGATTATTTTAGTTTGGAGTTAAAAAGTCTTGTTTGAGAAGGACTTCTAACTTTTTTAACTTTTTTTTAAGAGAAAAAATGTAATGATTATAGGTTAAATATGATATTTTATCTTATTAAACTAAAAAACTTATTTTATTTTTTATAACTATTTTAGCCAAAAAAAATCCCCCCAAACTCTCTTCCCAAACCATGCCTTAGAGTTGGGATTTTTTTAATTTGAGATTAAAGTGTTGGTTTGGGTTGATTTTTTAATTTTTTTCTACATTTGTGAGAAAAAAAAATGATTATGATTTAAATATAATATTTTTACTTATTAATTTTTTAACATATTTTAACTTGTAGTGGCTAATTAGTCTCAACCCAACCTAGTCCACCTAGCCAAATTAAGCCTAAAGAAACTTAGGCCATAAGTCTAATTTTAAAATTTTTGAAGCAATAATACGAGTGTTTGTGGTTTGGTTGCGGTCGGAAAATTTTTAATCTGTCATCTATCCGTTAAATTAGTAAATTAAAAAAAATCAATCTGCATCCGTCTGCCAAATTGACGGACGCGGATTGACGAATTGATGTGAATCAGTTTAGTGAATTAAACTTTTACAAATTTTGAACATAATACAATAATTTGTCAACTTTTTTTTTGGATAACAATCCAACTTAACATAGCCAAAAGATTATTAAGTAAATTGTCAAATACCAATAATAAATACAAATAAGAAAACCGTGCATTATCAAAACTATTTCATTATTTTTTTTTTATTCAAAATCTATTTAATTTTAATTTTTTTTAAATGACAAAATTAACCTTATATTTTTTACACAAAATATCAAATATCAACATTTTCCATTTGATAAAAGGATTTTCAAATTAAAAATAAATTAAAAACACAACACGATATCTAAACTCTTTTTCAATTGAAAATACAAATAGAATATCTAAACAAATTGAAAATACAAAGTTTATAAATTATTAAGGGTGCTCGAGGTTTGGCGGTTCGGTTGCGGCCAAAGGAATCTCAAATTCGCCATCCGTCCAAAACTAAACGGATTGGAAAAAATCAATCCGTAACCGTCCGTTTGTAATCACGTATCCGTCTAAAATACGGCGGATCGATTTGGTTCGATCGATTTGGACATATTGGAATATCTGCTGTTCACCCCTAAACAATAGCATGAACTCTATTATTTTGAGTCAAAAGGATAAAATAATGGATTAGTTGGTGATAAATTCAATATAAAGAGAGTATAAGGTATTAGGTTCAAGAGATATTTTTTTGTTGATGAAAGATTTATATTTTGTAAAATAGTTTTTGAGAAGTCCTGCAAAATATTTTTTTTTCTAATTTTACTCCTTGATTTTTTTTTAAATTGTTTGACTTTTCATTAACCATCTGTTGACATTATTTTATATCTGTTAAAATTCTTATTTGTTCAAATTTTTTATCTATTTTTTTTATAAAAAAAAAAAATTATGTGTTCAAATTGTTTTTCCCTTATCTATTTAAATCTATCTCAATGAATCAACTATAACATTTATGCACCCGAATGACAACACAAAACACTAGACATAGATCAAAGAGCAATTTAAACTCTGCTAAGGCATCAAAGCTAAAATTCAAGATAGGCCGATAAAATAATAATAAATAAATAAATGAATTAGAGGGTTATGATCTTCAAATCTGATTAGTTTCATAAAGGGCTTAGGCATCATCACAAACAGTTGCTGCGTAATGGAAGATATGAGATGAATTTGGAAATATGATCTTCAAATATGATATGATATGAGATCAATGTTAACAAATTAAGGCAAAATCGAAGGAAACAAAATTATCTTTCCACGCAGCAACATGACCTCCCGCTTCCCAGTCACGGACAAGGCCCTAGACGTCGATATTAGTAGTGGTGAAGTAAGGAGCACTATGGTTGAATAACAACCCCGTCGACGGCAAGTGGAGGAGGGAGATCAAGATGGCGCCTGAAACGAAAAGGACAATGGCGAGGATCGGAGGAAGTAGATCGCAATCTCGTAGTGGATTTATGGTCGAGCGGTTCCAGATCTCCGGCATCACTACCAAATCTACGCTAAGGAGGAAGGGGCGGCGATGGTGGCAACAACATTGCTGTAGAGGTTCTGATCGACGTGGGAGAGAGGAAAGAGGAGAGAGACTATTTGGTTAGGTCTGGTTTGGAAAACAAATATATATGGGGGTAGTTTGGTCATTTTGAAATAATTTGTTCTTGTGCATAAAGTATTTTAGGGAGTTTCTATTTGCACACACCCTTTTCACTCCCACACACTTAATTATATTTATTTTTATTACAATTTTATCCCTAAGTGAAATTACTATTATGAACATCACACAAAATTCAAATAAACACACATTCTCATTGCATATCTACATCTACTTCCCCGTTGAAACTATTGAAGCCCACAAGTCCATGGTAGCTACTACATTCTTCCATACTCCGTTTGCTAAACCTTTACATTCCATCTTCATCCTTTCAAACCCTTCATTGTTAGCTTCCATTCATTAGTTTACACACACTAAACACTCTCATTCTTGATTCTTAGCTTTTAATTAGTTTACACACTAAATCTCATCCTCATTCATCATTGTTATGGAAGATTTCCCTTCTGAAAATTTAGATTTTCAAAAACAAATAAATGTTTATGAGAAAGGTAGACAAGGAAATGTGAGTTTTGCTATGTGAAAGTCGCTTTTTTTTTTTGTTTTTTTTTTTCAGCGTCTTTCGGATAACTAGGGCCGAAATATATCAATTTATTTGGTAGTCTACTACCGAAATAATTATGTAATTTCGGAAGTTGTCGTCCGAAATAATTTAAAATTTTCAACATTCAACTTCCGAACCGGTAAAAATAATTCAGACAACTACATTCGAACAGTTTCATTTTGTTCAACACTTTACTTCCGAATGAAGTAAAAAAAAAAAATTTCCATTTTATATTCCAAATTCATAATTGCATACTAAATTTGCAATTTCAAATTGCAAATTTGTTTTTATAATACCATTTCAAATTTGTAATGTTATACAAAAGATGTAGGAATATGTCTCAACTCAAGGAAGTTAGGTTTGCGCGGATAGTTTGTTGGATTACACTACTCAATTCACAACCGAACCGGTTCACTCTACGAAATTATTATGATTGCGTTTTGAATTGCTCAAAAAATGTAAATGTTTTATAATATTTATTTGACTTTGTAGGTATTCAAAAGTAAGGATGAATTGCTCAACTAGGTAAGTGAAGTTGGAAAGAGAAATGGTTTGGTCATTGTAATCAAAACATCAGACTATGGTGGAGGGAAAAAAAGACCCAGTATGTATCTTGCCTGTGAGATAAGTGCCCAATATAGAACAACAAAGAAGTTAAAACATTATGGCAACAACACATCAAGAATAACCGGTATGAAGAAGTGTGGCTGTCCTTTTGATATGAGGGCTCACAGGTTTACCACAAATGATGAATGGACATTGACCATAGTATGCGGATTGCATAACCATCCACCTACGAAGCACCTTAAGGGACATTCATATACGGGGAGGCTGTCAAAGGATGAGAAAGCATTGTTAATGGATATGTCAAAGAGCATGATTAGGCCAAAAGAGATCGTAGTAACCTTGAAACAACGAGATGCCCTCAATGTAAACACACTTAAAACCATTTACAATGTACGCCATCAAAACAAGGTGGTAGAGAGAGCTAGAAGATCATAGATGCAACACTTATTGGGTGAATTGGCCAAGTATAATTACATTGATTGCCATCGATGTGAAGAGTCCACGATGACTGTGACAGACTTGTTTTGGGCACATCCTACCAGTTTGGACTTATTTTGGTCTTTCCCACGTATATTGATTATGGATTGCACATATAAAACCAACATATATCGTTTTCCTCTTCTTGAAATTGTGGGAGTGACATCAACTGAAATGACTTTCTCGGTAGTTTTCGCATACTTACAGTCTGAGAGGGCTGATAACTATGCGTGGGTGTTAGCTACATTGTGTGATGTCATGGATGGTTTTGTTTTGCCAGCGATTATTGTCACTGATATAGAGCTAGCCTTAATGAATGCCATTTATTATGTCGTTGGCATATCAGTAAGAATGTATTGACCAAATGCAAGAAAATGTTTGAGACAAAGTAGAAATGGGAGAAGTTCAACCATAAGTGGAACTCTTTAGTATATTCATCTTCTGAAATTTAATATGATGAGCATCTTAGATCATTACTTAAGGAATTCAGTACTTATCCCGATGTAGTGGAGAATTGGGTAAAGAGGCATCTTCCACGGCAATGTCAGGTATATCATCACCTTCAACTCGTCTTTAGCTTCAGTTCCGACTTTGACTGGCATTGGGGATATCATATTCTACTGAAACTAGATCACGACCTCGAACACAACCACGACCACGACCCCGACCCCGACCCCAACCTCATCCTCGCCCACGCCCTCGTCCCCGTTCATGGTCAACATCCAATTTATGAAGTCATCTATTTGAAGCAGCAGGTGGGACACGTTGTTGACATTCAGAATCCATATTATCTACAAAAATTAATATATTTAATGAGTATACAATTGTAAAAAAGAATATACAAAAGAGGGGGGAAAAAGAAAAAAAAATCCGTTCGGAAGTTGAAAACCGAAAATATCTATTTTGTTCAGAAGTTGAAAACTGAAAAACCAAATTCATTTCGGAAGTTTAATGTTATCCGAATTAAACATATTCGGAAGTTGAATGTCGAAAGAATAAAAAAATTTCGGAATTCTACTGTTGAAATAAATGATAATTTTCGGAATGCTACTTCCGAACAAATTGTTTATTTTCGAAAAACCAGTTCCAAATGAGGAACAAATTGCTCATTTCGGTGGGCTATGCATTCGTTCGTTTCGAAAATGGTAAAAACAAACCCTACATTACAAATGAAATAGGAATGAGGATTGAAATAAGTAAAATAACCTAAGTTCTCCAAATGTGAAAAATTCCTTCAATGGTTCGATGAGATATCTTCAATGCTTCAATGAGATGTCTTCAATGGATGGATGCAGCTTTTGGGGACGAAAGGTAGACTGTGAGAAATGGACGTGTGTAAGAGACGGGGTTGACAGTGGAATGGGTGTGTTTTTGCACCGTTCAGAGAGCTGGGTTTGGGGGTCTAGTTAGTGTGTATGTGTGTGTATGAGGGTAAATGTAGAATAAAAGGTGTGTGCAGTGAGCAAAATAATTTGGGATTAATTTTTTAGGTGTGTGTAGTGAGAAGGATGTGCAAAGAGTGGAAATGGTGTGTACAAATAGAAGCTCCCAGTATTTTAGATAGTGGACCTTTAGACAAAGAAAATCCAAAATTGAATTTATAAACCAAGTGCTCTAAAATAATTTGAATTTATTTTTATATTTTAGATCGGGTATGGAATGAGTTTGTACCAAGTCCTTTCCCTGTATCATGTTGAGGGTAGGGGCAAATTGAGTTGTTGGCGGAGACAAATTTATTTTAAGGGTAAATTGCGCTTCGCTCATTTGTGTTTGGTGATTTTATCACTGTAGTTTTTAAATTTTATTTTTTCTCACTTTGGTCTTTCATATTTTAGGTTTTTCTTAATTTACTTTTAAAGTTAACTTTTATTAAAAATTAGAAAGAAAATGAAAAATTGATAGTTACGTGATATAAAAATATTTTATTATATATAACCCACACTTTTGAAACAAACTAAAACTCGAACATAATAATTTATGTTTTATGTTATGTGATAGTTATCGTCACATTTTCTATTTAATTTTTAATAAAAATTAATTTTATGAGTAAATTGAGAAAAACTAAAATAGTTCATAAAAAATTTGTTAATTTATATAATTTTTGTTTCTTTTTTTGTTAAAATAAAAACAAAAGAATAATGTTATATGCACCAATGAGTGCGCTAACTAGTGTACCAATTGATGATGTGACATAATTTAAAATATTTTTTATATTTGTAATTTGTATAATGAATAGAATCAATAATAATATCATAATTAATATTAATTAATACACTAATTTATGTATGTACCACTACTCAAAACAAAAATATGTTTACTGCAGTAGTGTGGGGTGGGTTTGATTTGAAGTTTGCTTCATAAATAAGTATGTGACAATTAAAGTAGCTATTGTATGCATTGAGCTATCTAAATAATTGGGCCTAATGTCACTTATTATGAATTGAATGCCATAGTTCGAACACAACACTAATATTCCAAAAATAAATAATAAATAATGTTTAGTTTCATCTTTAGAATATTTTTTTAGAAAATACTAAAAGTATTAGTTTGGTTGAAATAAGCATCAAAAATATTTTTTAATTTAAAAAAAAAGAAAAAATAATATGAAAATTATAAATCTTTTTATTTTATTTTTTCATTAAAATATAATTTAAAAACAAAACATAATCTTTTCAAATTTAATAATGGTCAATTTCCATGTGATTCATTGACATGAAGAACGCTATGTTTCATTTTTTGGTAAATTACATAATCACCTTTTGAGATTTGTTTAAAATATAAGTTGTCGCATGTGATTCTAAAAATTACATTCCACCCCTTAAAACTTTTAATTTTATAACAAATAATCATTTTGTTAATAAATTATCAAGTCAAATAATAGTTTTTTAATAATGTTAGAAAAAATATATTTCAATAAATAATTTAAGTAATTTTATTATTGTATAGGAGGGCAGTTAAAAATTTGGGCAAATTACCAAAAAAAAAAAAAAGAGTCCTAATGTTTCGCGTGTTTTTCAAATTAATTCTCAAGGTTTCAATTTCATCAATTTAAACCCTAAACTTCTTATTTACTCTCTGTTGTTTTAATTTACTCGATTTTGACATGGATCAAATTGACACATCGTGTAACTACAAGGATCAAATTGACACATCGTTTGAGTTTCCGTCCACCAAACATAACGGCTATTATTTGTTGGACCAATATGACATAATTCGTTAAATTAAGGGACAAAATCGAATAAATTAAAACAACAAAGACCAAATTAATATATCGTATAAACTATATGGATCATTTGCATAAGTTACCCTAAATAATAATATTTTTTTTAAGTGCCAACAAAAAAATAATAATAAAATTTTATAGCAATTCCATGATGAAATAGAATGGTCATTCCTTAAGTTAGAGGAAGGATTGGGCATTCTCACATTTTGTTGGAATAATCATTCCAATAGAATAACTATTCTCACTTAAATAAGGTGTACCAAATAAAGCAAAAAAAATGTAAAACTAGAATGGACATTTCATTGCAGCTCATTCTATCATACCAAACACGCTTTAAACAAACATAGCCTAAAAATGACTATATAATTTTTCAAAATTTCCCCCATTCTATCGTTTTAGAATTTTCTAAGGTTTTAGAATTAGTCAATATTCACGTGATTGAATCACATTATATCATTTTCAATTTAGGTGTATTGAAATCTTGAGTTCTAAGAGAATTTGCAATCACTTATCACCTTTTTTTTTTTATATTTAATTTGAGCAAAAATCTTAATTTTATATGACCTATTTCAACTCTTTTATCAAATTTTCATCATTTTTTTAAAAAAATAATTATTCTCTTATCCTAAATTTCCTCCTCCTTTTTTTTTTTTTAAAATCAAATTTGATCATAAAAAATAAAATAAAAAATCATTTTCAATGTTTATCTTTTTAAATTTTCATCAAACTCAAATTGGGTGAAGGGTTTGATGAATTCTTAATTTGACCGGAAAAAATGTTTCTCATTTGATTTGATAAACAGTTAATGAATTCATTAGAAATAATTTTTTAACACTTTTTTTTTTATCAAATTTAAATTTAATAAAAGAAGGAAGTTAAGGATTTGAGATGTTCCAAATGACCCCAAAAAAAAAAAAAAAAAAAAATCATAATTGCCATATGTACCTCAAGAGGTTGATCAGCCAAGGTCCTAACATGATAAATCCTTTATATGAAATTTTACAAAAGAAAGTTTCATATTATTCTATGAAATTTTACATAATTAATTTAAGTGCTGGGCTTAGTTTCACCTTATGAATCTAGCTTGTTCTCTACAGTGAGATTGTTCAACACTTTCGGATATAAATGACTTAGTTCAATTGTAGCGTCAAAATTGTTCACCTTATTTGATTGAGTTTCCAAGGTTGTTTATAAAATAAAAATTAGTTTGGTAAAATAAAATAAACCAATTACACCAAGATTCATTAATTATTAGTGAATCAACAATACGATAAATCTAAACTTAATTACTTAGAAATTATTCAAAATTATCATCTTGTGGTTCAAATTTATTTTATATATAGATCTCATACCATACAAATTTAATCTCCACCACATAACCACGCATCCAAAAAAATGTGGGTAGATAAGTCTATGATCCCAAACTTATTCTTAGTGAATATGAAGAGATTGAAAAGTACAAATCCATGAATAGGTGGATAAATTGATATTTTCTAATAATTGAAGAGATCTTGGTATAATTAATCTAAAAGAAAAACATCCGTCATTTTCATATAATTTTCTCTTGTTTTAAACAAAAATTATTTTACCTAAAAAATTTAAAATTTATTTATTTATCTGTAAACACCAGCCTTAATACTAATTTTACCGTCTTCTCTAACATTTGAAACTCTAATTCTAGCCACTACCTCCATTTTCACTTCAAGCAACCCCTATGTTGTTTGTTTGTCACCGCTTAGTCTCATTCCTACCTTCCATCTCCCATTTCCGACCCTTTCTTACTCTTCTTGGTAGCCACTTCTCTTTTGACACACCATCCTAGCCCTTCAGAACCTGTTCTCACCTTCTCTAGCCCATTCTCTCACTATTTTGTTGCCTCGTCACCTCTCTTCCTTTGTCTATTTTTTCTTCTTCTTTTTATGTACTTGCAAACTCTTTCTCACTCTTTCATGATCTCTCTCTCTCTCCCTCTCCAAAGGGTTGGCATAGGAATGAAAGATAAGGATAGGAGTTGTTGAGGGATGATGAGGAGAGTGATTGGGGGTGGAAAGAAGGAAATAGCGAGGGTGGAAAGTGTTAGGGAAAGTAGATGATTTCTCACAAATAAATCAATCAATGGGAATAAAAACTAATGCAGAAAAATTAAATCAATAACGACACAAGAATTTTTTCGTAGTTCCCTCAATGTGAGGTACGTCCATGAGATCGAAATTCAATTTTACTATCAATTAAAGAGTTTCCAAACGATTACAAACGAGACACGAATGATCTCACAAAACCACTCTTATGTGAATTCCAAATAATCACAAATAAACAACAGGAAAGACCTCACCAAATAGACGAACAAAAATCTTCAAAACAAGATTATAGAAGACCCAAAATAACGAACCAAAACCAACACCTTCATTGCGGAGCTAGAGTTGTCAAAACATCCAAACAAAGTGAAGTAAAGCAAAATACACACAGCCACTATATCAATGGAACCACCAATTGAACTTTTACAAAGTTCTATGTTGCCACCCAAAACCAAACCCACTGAAAGATGTATATATCAATCTTTAGCAGTCGCTATATCCTTTGGGAAAAACAAAGACAATATTTATATATCGTTGAATCTTGAGCTTTGTACCAAAACCCTAGTTGCTACAAAACTGAATATTAAATACCCATTGGGCCTCCAGAAGTTAGATATAATATATTAAAAATATATTTAGATATACTAAATATTTTAATAAATCAATTGGTCCCATACTCCCACAAAGAGGTATTCCTAACAATTCTTCCCCTACTGACTTAGGTGGAGACATCGACCATACCCGCTAAAGTTCGACACTTCAAATGTTTGTCCTTGGGCAAAGTCTTAGTCAACATATTCGAAATATTATCATCCGTGTGAACCTTTTCGAGTTGCAACAATTTTGAATCTAACACATCACGAATCCAATGGTATTTCACATCAATGTATTTCGATCTCAAATGAAAAGTAAAATTTTTACTCAAATGAATAGCACTTTGACTATCACAATAAGGCACATACCTTTCTTGCTTCAAACCCAACTTTTGCAAAAAAAATTCAACCATAACTCTTCCTTGCAAGCTTTTGTAATGGCAATAAATTTAGCTTCGGTAGTTGAGAGAGTAACACATTTTTGTAATTTAAATTACCATGCCATAGCTCCCCCTACAAATGTTATCAAATATCCTAAAGTAGATTTCCTAGAATCAACATCACCGGCCATGTCAGAATCTGTGAACCAATCAAGCATTGGTTTACCATCCCCAAAACACAAACACACATTCGAAGTCCTTCGAAGATATCTGAGAATCCACTTAACCGCTGCTCAATGTTCTTTACTTGGATTAGAGAGAAAACGACTCACCACACCAATGGCGTGAGCAATATCCAACCTTGTACAAAACATGGTATACATCAAAGAACCAACCGCTGAAGCATAAGAAATTTTCTGCATCTCTTCCTTGTCTTTCTCACTTGTAGGATATTGATTCGAACTAAGCTTGAAGTGACCCGCAAGTGAACAACCAACCGACTTTGTTTTATCCATATTGAACCTCTTAAGAACTTTTTCAATGTAGTTTTCTTGAGACAAACCAAATCAGCCACTTTTTGCGATTACGAACAATTTTCACACCAGCATTTGCTTTGCCGGCCCCAAATCTTTCATAACAAAAGACTCGCTCAACTTCAATTTCAACCTGTTAATCGTAGTGTAATCTTAACCCGCAATTAACATGTCATCAACATAAAGCAAAAGAATAATAAATTTACCATCCGAAAATTTTTTCACAAACACATAATGGTCCAAAGTGATGTTAGAAAAACCATTATTCATCATGAAAGAGTCAAATTTTTTGTACCATTGTCGCGGGGCTTGCTTGAGGCCATACAAACTTTTCTTCAATTTGTAAACAAATTTCTCTTTCCCTTTCTCTACAAAACCTTCCGGTTGCTCCGTATAAATTTCTTCTTCAAGGTCACTATGAAGAAATGCGGTCTTCACATCAAGTTGCTCAACCTCAAGGTTCATATTTGCGGCCATGCCAAGTACAACCCGAATAGAAGACATATTCACAACGGGCGAGAAAATCTCATCAAAATCAATACATTTCTTTTGCCCAAAGCCTTTCACCAGAAGGCGTGTTTTGTACCTCAGATTCTTGCCATCATTCTTCAATTTGAAGACTCATTTATTTTTAGAATTTTTCTCCCCTTAGGCAACTTCACTAAATCATAAGTGTGATTTTCAAGTAAGGAATTCATCTCATCTTCCATGGCCTTTTTCCAATTATCTTTTTTTGCATGCTCAATTGCTTCTTGGTAGCTTTCGGGCTCTCCTTGATCAGAAATCAACACAAATTCATTGGGATGATACTTTCTCGAAGGTTGCCGGTCCCTTGTAGATTTTCTCAACTCAAGTTGTGGTGGCGGTTCTTGAGTTAGATGCTCTTTCTCAATTTCAAGCTCAACTTCATTTGGAGTAACATCATCATCTATATCTTCAAGAGATGGCTGCACATCTCTCCCATTTTCATCATCAACTGAAGATAAAGGAGATGGATCCATGTCAATGAGATCACTAGTTTTTGGCTCCGGTTGATCACCTTTGCGAAAGTCTTCAATTATTTGGTCTCCAACAAACACAACATCATGGCTTCAAATGATTTTCTTGTCGATCGGATCCCACAATCTATAACCAAATTCATCACGCCCATAGCCAAGAAAAATGCATTGTCTTGACTTACTATCAAGCTTGGACCTTTCATCCTTTGGAATGTGAACAAAAGCTAGGCAACCAAACACTCTCAAGTGCTCATAAGACACATCTTTGCCGGTCCAAACTCTTTCAGGAACATCACCATTCAAAGGATAAGAAGGAGACAAATTGATCACATCAACAGTTGTCCTCATTGTCTCACCCCAAAAAGATCTTGGCAATTTAGCATGTGAAAGCAGACACCTTGTTCTTTCCACAATGGTGGGATTCATCCTCTTAGCAACACCATTTTGTTGAGGAGTCTTCTTAAATGTCTTTTGGTGCTGAATACCTTGGCTGCGACAATACTCATCAAATGGCCCAATGTATTCACCACCATTGTCTGTTCGGATGCACTTCAATTTATGCCTTGTTTCTCTTTCAACCATGGCCTAAAAATGTTTAAATACATCTAGAACTTGATCTTTAGTTTTTAGTATAAAAGCCCAAACTTTTCTTGAATAATCATCAATGAAAGTAACAAAATAAAGTGCACCACTATGTGTTCTAACTTTTAAAGGACCACAAACATCCGAATGAATCAACTCTAAAACATTTTCTTTTCTAGATGCAATATTTTTATGAAAGAAACTCTATGTTGTTTACCCGCCAAACAGTGAACACAAGTTTTAAGATTTGTACCTTTCAAACCGGGTAGAAGCTCTTTCTTGAACAAAACTTGTAGCCCTTTTTCACTCATGTGCCCAAGCCGCTTGTGCTATAATTCAGTAGAAATATCATCTTCAAGTGCATTGACAACACCTTTACAAATTTTTCCTTGCATCAAATAAAGTGTATGAGTCTTCTTGCACTTAGCCACCACCAAAGAACCCTTTGTAAGCTTTCATATTCCATCACCAAATTTGTTGTTGTAGCCTTAATCATCTAGCTTCCTAGTAGAGATCAAATTGAGGCGAATGTCGGGAACATGCCTCACATCTTTAAGCAATAACTTGCAGCCCAAATTTGTTTCCAAGCAAATATAACCCATGCCAATAATTTTGGACAAACCTTCATTACCTATTCGAACACAACCATAATCTCCTTTGGTGTAGGTAGTGAATAAATCAACTTGAGAAGTCACATAAAAAGAAGCACCGGAATCAATCACTCAATTGCTCTCTTGGCCCCACAAAATTGATACAATCATCTTCACAAACAACCATAAGATCATCGGTAGTAACCGCCATTGTGTCTTTTTTTTTTTTATCCACACTTTTGTCACGCCTTTTCTCCTTGTTCTTGAGCTTTCGGCATTCCCGCTTCATGTGCCATTTCTCATGGCAATAATAGCACTCCATGTCTTTCTTTGAAAAAGAACCATCTCTTGATTTGTCATGGCTTTGATCACGATCATGAGGAGTCTTGCTCCTCCCCCTTGTTTTGTTTCGGCCTCTCACAACAAATGCTTCCGAATGAGAGGAACCTGTTGATTTTTTTCTAGTTTCTTCATTCAACAAGCTACTAGTGACTTGGCTCATTGTGATAACTCCATCGGCGCCGAATTACTAACCGTCATAACCAAAGTCTCCCAACTTTCAGGTGAAGAACTAAGTAGCATCAAAGCCTGCAACTCATTATCAAAAACAATTTTCATAGAAACAAGTTGGTTAACAATACTCTTTATTTCATTCAAATGTTCCGGAATAGGACTGCCATCTTTATATTTTAAATTAATCAACTTACGAAACAGAAAAGGTTTATTTGTGGCTGATTTCCTGTCATAAAAGCCTTTTAATTTTTTTCATAAATCATGTGTTGAAATTTCAGTAGCAACATAATGAAACACACTGTTATCAATCCATTGAGGAATAACACCAATGGCTTTTCGATTAAGCATCTTTCATTCATCATCTTTCATACCCTTAGGTTTGCCAGTATCATCCTCAATGGGTCTATACAAATATTTACAAAATAATAGGTCATTCATTTTAGTTTTCCACGTTACCCAATTACTTCCATTAAAGCTAGACATACGACCCACATTTTCCTCCATTGATTTACACAAATAAATAAACCCAAATAAAACGTAAGCTCTGATACCAGTTGTTAGGAAAATAAGATGATTTCCCACAAATAAATCAATCAATAGGAATAAAAACTAATGCGAAAAAATTAAATCAATAACGACACAAGAATTTTTACGTGGTTCCCTCAATGTGAGGTACATCCAAGGGATCGAAATTTGATTTCACTATCAACCAAAGAGTTTCCAAATGATTATAAACGAGACACGAATGGTCTCACAAAACCACCCTTAGGTGAATTCCAAATAATTACAAATAAATAAGAGGAAAAACCTCACCAAATAGACGAACAAAAATCTTCGAAACAAGATTGTAGAAGACCCAAAATAATGAACCAAAACCAACACCTTCACTGCGGAGTCAGAGTTGTCAAAACGTCCAAACAAAGTGAAGCAAAGCAAAATACACACAGCCACTATATCAATGGAACCACCAATTGAACTTTTACAAAGTTCTATGTTGCCACCCAAAACCAAACCCACCGAAAGATGTATATATCAATCTCTAGCAGTCGCTATATCCTTCGGGAAAAATAAAGACAATATTTATATATATTGTTGAATCTTGGGCTTTGTACCAAAACCCTAACTGCTACCAAACTGAATATTAAATACACATTGGGCCTCCAAAAGTTAGACATAATACATTAAAAATATATTCTAACCAACACCAAACCAAACTAAATATTTTAATAAACCAATTGGGTCCCATACTCCCATACGGAGGTATACCCAACAGAAAGGAACTGGAGTGGCAACCGAAGCTAGAAATGGGTAAAGGTATGGTTAAGGTTTAAGTTTGAGAGGTTAAAAGATTGTGATAAAATTACATTTTTTTGATAAATTAAATTGTAATAAAAAAAATTATGAAGGACTTGGCGAAAAAAAATGGAATAATTATTAGAAGGTATTATTTTTGCTTACCGTATGCTTTAATTTCTTTTACGAAAAATGTTATATATAGCATTATTTCTTACTTTATTTTATCACTTTAAGACACAAATGACTGACTCCCATATGCATTTATGAATATGATATTGTATAAAATGAGTATTTAGATAAAAATTAAACAAATTCAAATTTATAAATTGAATTACAAAACAGAAATAATAGGACTAAATAGAAATTACAACTTGAAGAACAAAGAATTAAAACAAAAACAAGTTCTAGAAATAAAATAAAAATAAGAAAGCAAACTGAAGCTTGTAATTACACATTTTTCTTAAAACAAATTCGCCGTCTCACCAATGGATGCTAGAGGAACATCGACGTTTGTTTTCTAGGATACGACGATTAAAACCAGCTACAAGAGGGCACCTTCTAAGTGGCTTCGGCGAACAGAATTACAGGAGCACTTTCTCACAAAAGAAGAACAATATAGGAGGCAAAATTGTAGAGTAACAAGAAGACAAGAATTTTTTGGGGAAAAAACCCAAAGGAGAGTGGTCTCTATTTATACACAAGGGGGAGAGAGGATGTGTTCTCAGTCATGAAGGCTAACAACCAATGCAGAATTCAACTCTATAAAACTGATGGAATAAAACCACCACAAGTATAAAGGTTACAAACTCTATATACACATGTGTGTATATCTACAGCAGCCACCACCATCTGACCTAGTTAGAAAAAGAATAAGATGGGTGAGTTACCAACCCAGCAAGCCTCAAGCCTCAAGCCTCAAGTCCAACCCCAAGATCCAAGGACCATGAACCACGGACCTGGACCCAGTCTGGTCTGGACAGGCGGCACATGCGTGTGCTTGTGGCACTCTGCATAACCAATTTGGACCATAGTCTTAGCCCAAGCACATCCTTGAAGGATCCATAATTCCCTTTCTTTAGAAAATTTGGATGTCCCAAAAGGCTCACACCCTTAGGAAAAATTAGGAATTTAAATACCCATCAATACTTTCCTTTATAATTAATGTGGGATAGGTGGTTACAACCCCAGTACCTCATTTATGAGGCTAACTTTAAGACAAATTCTCATTCAATTCTCAATGATTTTTTGTCATTCTTTCTGTGATGTAAAGATCTTATTGAAAAGAATTTAGATCCACTTAAACCTACCTTAACCGGCGGTTAGGACCCACTTTAACTTTGCATTAAAGTCAGTGAAAAACCATTATTTTTCAACAATCTCCCATATGAATAAAAATTTATGGAATAAAGAAAAACTGACAATGCACAATAATAAAGACTCAAAGAGAGAGAGAGTACACGGAATAACCCTTGCATCAGAAAAAGGTAGCTTTTAGCTTTGAACCTCTCTTAGTGAAAGTCTATCAGATTTATTAGCTAATCAGTGAACACGAAGTCTTGAATTGTCTTGCCATTTGTGTAAACTGAGACAACAGACTTCACACATGTATTATGTCAACCATCATTCTGTTATTACTGTTATGTTCTGTTTAGCCTTGAACATTTGCCTAGTTCAGTGAATGGTTTTTAAAGAATTAGGCCTTATCAATTCTTAAAGAAGTGGCCACAATTCACGCTCACATAGGTGACTCTTCTTGAGTATCCTGTTATATCTTGTTTGATTTCTCAACACATAAGAGTCATTAAAAGCTTAGCTTAATTTCAAAACTCACAGGCATCACTGTTTAAAGGAATGACAGAAGGTCGCACCTTCTTAGTGATATACAACCGTTACACGTAATTAGGTTTGTCCCATTGAACTTAGATCTTGAGATCTCCAGTCAACTAAGTTAGGTTTTCATTCTGGTAACACCTACCACTAAAGGCCTCAATCCTATTCCTTTCGACGATTGCTCTACCAACACTCGACGTAACTCTTTGGTTAACAGATCTGTAATATTGTTCTTAGACTTCACATAGTCTATAGAGACAACCCCATTCGAGAGTAGCTATCGTATATAATTATGTCTACGATGAATGTGTCTAGACTTTCCATTATACACATTAGTTTGTGTCCATCCAATAGCTAATTAGTTATCACAATGTATACAAATAACTGGCACAAGTTTTGACCAACATGGAATATATTCGATGAAATAGCGGAGCCATTCAGCTTCTTTTGTTGCCTTGTCTAAAGCAGTAAACTCTGATTCCATTATTGATCTTGATATACACGTTTGCTTGGAAGATTTCCAAGACACAGTTGCCCCTCCAAAGGTGAACACATATTCACTAGTGGATTTCGAGTCCTTTATATCCGATATCCAATTTGCGTCACTATAACCTTCCAGTACTGCTAGATATTTGGTATAATATAGCCTATAATCTTGGGTGTAATGTAAATACCTTAACACTCGCACAATGACCTTCCAATGAGTAGCATTAGGATTAGTCAGGTATTTGCTAAGGCTGCTAACCAAGTAGGCTATATCTAGCCTCATACAACTTATTAGATTCATCAAACTACTAGTGACTTGAGAATATTTTAGCTGCGAGACACCGTCACCAAAATTCTTGGTCAAATGTAGACTCAAGTCTACAGGTGTCATTGAGACATTCATATCTAAACCACTAAACTTCTCAAGTATCTTATCGACATAATGAGATTAAGAAAGTACAATCCCACTAGATTTTCTGGTAATCTTAATACCCAGAATAACATATGAAATGCCCATATCCTTTGTGTCAAACTTAGAGTTTAACAACTTCTTGGTACTTCTAATCAATTCATTATTACTACAAACTATAACGGTTCCAGTTTAGACCTGACCCTTTTCATGTTCTTAGATCCGAAATTCCATATCTTTAATTGTTGTTTATAACCTTTCACTCTTATTGTTAATTGAGTCTGGTTGTTTGGGAGTTATTGGTTGTGTTTGAAATGAGTTGGGAGTTAGTTATTCAACAGAGTTGTTGTCTATTTCACTTTGGGTTTGCTCAAGCAGTCTTTTCTTCGCTGGAGCAATCTTTAAGATCTCTCAATATTTTTGTAAACCTGTAGAACTTCTAGGAATGGGTGATCTTCGCTTGAGCGGTCTTTTGCAGGTATGAACTTCTAGGAGGGGGTCATTGTGTACTCGAGCGGTGTCACTTATTGTGTCTAACACTCGAGCGGTGGTTTGGTCGCTCAAGCGGTTCATGCGTATATTATATTGGGAAAAGGAAATTTTTGTTACTTTTTCACTTTCTCTATCTCTCTCTAAAATACTTCAAACCTTAATTTCTTCACTCTCTCTCTTTCTCTCTCTAGTTCTTGCCTTAAAACCCCCAAATACTTATAATCCATTGATTTCTCCACTTTAGTTCCTTGGAGAAAAAGGTAAAGCTTGTTGAAAGTTTTGTTTTAATCGGAGAGAATCTCGTTTTCGGCCTAGTCAAACTTCCACCCTTGCTCTCCTCCTCGTCTACTCTTGATGTAGGGATTTCTTCAACATTTGGTATGATTCTTATCTTAGTTATTTGCTCATTGAAAAAGTTTAATGTTTTTGAGATTTTGGGTTAAATCTAAGGTTTGATCTTAAAATGTAAAAGAGGAGTTTTTCGAATAAACTCTTGAAAAAGGTTATGGGAGTGTATAAAATGTTGGGTTGTGTTGAAATATTGGAATTTCCTTACTTAAATGCAATTTTGAAAGTAAAAGAGGTTTTGTTTGAAAATCATTGATATTTTGAATTATGAAATAAAAGGGAAAGAATGTTGGGTTTTGAAAAAATAAGAGGAATGTATCTGTTGATGATGAAAGTGGAGTTGGATATATATTATCACTTTCATTTTGAAAATATATATTATCTATTGTTAGAAAATTATCCATTGAGTAAAAATATCGGTTTTGGGCTATCGGTGGAAGATAGCTTTGATTATTGTAGAAATTGCATGAGAATTAGATGAATTGAAACTAATTACTCATACATTTTGCATTGAGCATTGTTTCACATTTAAATATTGAAAATGTATTGTTTTGAGAAAAATGGGTGTATACCTTGGTGAATCTGGTTAGGGGGTTTGGTTGTGGTTATTATGTTGGCTTGTGTGTTCTTGGAGAAAGTCTAGAAACCCGTGCAGTTAGGTGCCGATTCTTCTAGTTAGTACCGGTAAAATGGCTTTGGTAGTACTTATATAGCATACTAGTAGACATGTACCTATAGAGATTCTCAATATTTTGTATCTACTGCCCTGTGTAGCTCGACTTTTCGTGCTCCTTTCGGATACGACTAGCCCTACAGTTCGAACTCCCCTGCTTTTGAATCTGATCTCACAAGTGCAATGTGAAATAGATAAACACAAAAGAGTCCAAATCCGACAATTTTTTTGGAAAATCAATTTTGAATCAAAATGCCAAAAATGGATTGCTTTGCCAGATATAGAGTCACCACCTAAATATTTTGGAAAATTTAGGAAACCCATGACTCATGCCAAAGGCCACGTGTGCGTCATCACCAATATTGTCTCGGCTCGAGAACTTAGTTACGAGAGGGAAAGGTCATGAATTGAGCACCCCACTCACCCGATCAAAGATCGGCCTATACTAATTATGATCTGATTCTTATTTACATTATATGCTGTTGTTCCGATTTATTAGACTAACTTACTATGTGACACACACAAGTATAGACTAATTGGCAAAAATTAGAACATTTGATTTCAAGTTTGTTTTTTGAAAATTGTTTCGAATATGTACCACTTGAAAAAGTGATCTCATATGCACATTTACTGAAATTATTCCAATTTAAGCAATTAGCCTTCATTCACAGGCATTCAAGCAGATATAGCATTTAAGCACTTAGCCTCATGGTATCACGCTAGACATGGCAACAATCACATACATGCGATATGCTAAAGCAATAAAAGCTTATCCCAATTTCCGAGGCGAGCCAAAAGAGAGAAAATAGTTAGAAAAATTCATGATCCTAACTAATGCAATATGCTTAATGCAACACATGTAGTATGCAATTAATAGGCTCGGCTACTAGTATGGCATGTGGATCAATTTGATAGCATGCAGTTTAAGCACGTTTTCAAAAAAGTAATAAATAACAATGCTTTGTTAGAATGATGAATCGAGCCTCGATTCATGCAAGACAAATGGATGCAAACATGGGAAATGCTAAAAGAAACACGATGTGCTACACTATCCATCATAAGCGGATAAATAAAAGGGAGAAAGACTTGGAGTTGGAAGACATACACATTATTACATATTTTGCCCTCACACAGGAGGGTTCGAATGAATGAACTAGCTAATTACTACGAATTAACCAACTATTACAAACCAAATGAAGTAAATTAACTATACTAGCTAATTATTACAGCACCACGAATTAACTGACTACTTTAACTAATTAAATAAGTACAACAAAAAATTAACTATCTATTCTACTTAGTTTAATACAAAAACTAACTAGCTAATTACAATGCACAATTAATTAGCTAATTAATTAACTATTATAAGCCCTGAGGAATGAGTGTTGATCCATGCATGCACGCGAATTTTCACTCAAAAAAGTCCCATGTTTTGCTGCCAGAATGCCTCTGTTGCACAGTTAGAAAATTGCACATGCTTTCTACCTCAGCCTCTGCTCTGCTCCACTGGACAAAAGGACACTGCCCGCTTGGAAAAAGTGGCCGGCAACCCAGAAGTAGTGGCCGGCCACCCACTAAAAGTGGGTTGTCATCTAGTAAAAGTGGTCTGCCGGCCATTATTGTTGGTTTTTCCCTGTAGTAACAAAGGACAAACACAGCACAAACCAGAGTATTCTCAGGGGATGTTTGTCCACCTTGCCTCTCCTTATCAGCAAACAGGTCAAAGAAGAGGTAGGCTTGATTCGCAAGCCATTAATCGGTGCAATTGCATTGCATGATGACTTATGAATTAAAGGACACAATTTCAATAAATGGTAAGAAAAGACCAACAAAAACCTCCTCCCTATCATGGATTGATCAAGAGAAGTTGTTGACCTTAGACACTTGAACCATTTCATCACTAACAAGTATGAAATGAATCAAGTCTCCATGTGTTCAATTAACGTCCAATTAAACACAAAACCTTTTATTATCTGATTCCATTTTAATCCAAGTTTTATTTCTTCATTGTAATTACCTTTCATTCTTTAATTCATTGAGTCCAATAATGAACTTTAAGTCCACTAATGGAGAGAAGTACCAAACCAAATGTTGTTTTAGGCAAGAAAGAGATATCATGCCGTTGGTGATGAACCCCCAAAGGGATTAAACCATTAAGCACAATAACTTCAATCTCAAGCTTAAACAAACAATCGATTTGAAACCACTCTCAAAGCAACAGAAAAACCAAGAAATTGGGGAGGTTGCAGAGATGCTTAGAGGTGAACACAAGTATGGAAAGCAAGAAATAAAGGCTATCAACTCAAATAGGTTGGTGGCTAAGGCCTAAACCACCAAGCCTATGAAGACCATTACACTACAAGCATACTATACAAAGCATAAATGAAGCCAACTCACAAAAACAGTCCTAAAATAGTCCAAAAAAATAATGGAATTAAGACAAAAACAACTACAACAACTAGTTAAAATATTGAAGAATTTAAACTAGCACATAAGCACAAGGAGGGGAGGCTAACCCCTCCACTTTTGGGAATTCAAAACATGATTTTAGCTCCTGAAAATTAGTGGTAAAAAGCTTAATAAAAGATAATGAGAAAGTGGGAAATACAAAGGCAAAGACCTTAGAAGCATGGTTCAAAGAAGGGTTATCATCCCCTCTACCTTTAATGGCCTTAAACCACAAGTTTCAGCCTAAAAAGACACGCAATAAACAGCTCAAAAATAGCAAGAAAAGATAGAAAACAAGTAGTGTAAAAATGGTACAAAGGCACTAGAATGTATACCTCTTGAAGAAGAATGATCCCTTGAGTTACAAACCACTAATTTCACACTCTCAAATGCCTCAAGAGATAAAATTCAAGCCCAAATCACCTCAGTAAGGAACTCTCTAGGTTTGGTTTAGAGTGTTTGAGCAAAGGCTATGTAAGTTGCAAGAGAGTGAGATAATTGTAGAGAGAGAGAGAATTTTTCAAAATTTTGCTTTTCCAAAAATAATTTCACTCTTAAATTTTTCCAACATTCAAACCAAGAGGGAAGGTCATCTATATATAGAAAACCATATGCCTATCTCGAAAATATCTATATACATACAGCTGGAATGTGTGGACTCGCCTTTTTTCGAGCCCTGCCTTTTGGAAAGGGTTGAAAAGAAGGCCTCACAGTTCGGACTCCTGCGGTTCTGAATCTAGTCTCACAAGTGTAATGTGAAACTGATAAAAACCAAAAAATCCAATCCGGTAAATCTTTTTGGAAAATTGATTTTCAATCAAATAATGCCAAAATTGGACTACTTTGCCAGATACAGAGTCGTCACCTAAATATTTTGTTTTGGAGAAATTTAAGAAACCTTGACTCGTGCCAAAGGCCACGTGTCCATCATCACCAAAGTTGCCTCGACTCGGGAACTTAAATACGAGAGGGGAAGGTCCTGAAATGAGCACCCCCACTCGCCCGATCAAAGATCGGCCTCTACTAATCATGATATGATTTTTTATAAACATTATGTGCTCTTGTTTCGTTTATTAAACTAGCTTTACTATGTGACGCACACAAGCAAGTATAGATTAGTCGTAAGACTTGGAGCAATTCAACTCACATTTGTTTGCGAAAATGGTTTGAATTTGCCACTCTCAAGTGGGCTTAAAAGATGCGAATTTGCCACCAAACATAGTGGGCTTAAAACGGGATTTTGCCACAACAAAGTGGGCTTAAAACAAACATTCGTTGAATCATTCCAACTCAAACAACAAACCTTCACCCACAGACATTCATGTAGGTTATCATTTAAGCACATAGCCTCACGGCAAGCATACGAAACATGGCAATATAGCAATCACACTCATGCAAGTATGCTAAAGCATAAAGACTTACTGAGTACTCCAAGCCAAAACAAAAACTAGTTAGAAAGAGGCATGATCCTAACTATGCAAGATGCCTAATGTAACACATGCAATATGCAATTAATAGGCTCGACTACTAATATGGCATATGAAGCGATTTGAACAACATGTGATTAAACACGTATTCAAAGAAGATATTGAAATGACGATGCAATTAGAATGATGCGCCGAGCCTCGGTGCATGCAATACAAATGAACGAATGCAAACATGCAAGCATAAGGTATGCTAATTGAAAATGTCCCTAATCTAACTATCAAAAAAGGTTAAATAAAAGGGAGAAAGACATGGGGTTGGAAAACATACACACACTCACACACACTTATTACAACATTATGCCCTCTCGAAGGAGGGTCCGAATGAAACTACCTAAGCTATGCTACTTAAGTTAATTATTGCAAACTTGAAATGAATTAACTAATTATTCTAAGCTAATTAATTATTACAAACCGGAATCGAATAGCTAGTTACACTAACTAATTAATTACACCACTTGAATTAACTAGCTATTCTAAGCTAACTAAAGCAATTAAATAATTAACTATCTAAGCTAATTAAATATTACAACACAATTAATTTATGCTAATTAAGCCAATTGAATGCATTTGATACAAGCACTACAGAAGATGGATGGAGGTTGCATGCACATCACTTGAAAGACATTTTGTCTGCCCAGATTGCCTCTGTTCCACCTTCAGCCATTACCTCTGTTTCTGCAGAATTGCCTCGCTGACCAAATACCAAGGGCCAGCCGTGCATTGGTTTTTGGTACAGTTCTGTTCCTGTGCTCTGAGGTGAAACAGGGCAGATGGAGCATTTTCAAGCTCTGTTTGCCCTTTTTCCCTTCTCTATCATAGGAAAGGCCTCAAGAGAAAAAAGGAATCATTTCTAAAGACATCAATGAGCAATTGATTGCTTGATGCTTTAGGACATGATTTTGGACAAAATCAATAAATGAAATGCAAATGACCACCCTTCCCTTTTTGTCATGAAATGAACTCAAAAAGGGACGTCGAGACGCTTCAAGAACATCAAAACGCCATGGATTGACGCATGATGACACTTGACACAAGAAGCTTGGCATAACGTCCGGCTAAGTTCAAGTTTTTCAAGCCATTTTCTTTAAGTGTGTTAAACCAAATTTTAAGCCAATTTGCTTTAGTCATATCCATTCATTAGCCCATTTGTCCATGGTGAAGTTAAGTCCTTTAATCAAGAAATAATGTCAAACGAGAGGTTTCTCTAAAACATGAGAGAAAGGCTACACCGTTGACAATGAATCTCTTAAGAGATTAAGCCATTAAGTGTAGGCCATTCTTACATGTTTCGAGCAACCTCGATTGGTTGAAATCATTCTCAAATACAAATGATAGATAGTTGATTGATTGGTTAGAGTGAGACACTTAACAAGGAAATAAAGCAAAGAAAGCATTACAATAGGCTATGTAGGCCAACTTGTGAGACAACACATGAACTAACCAAAGCATGAAATAATTTTAAGGGCCATGGAATCACCAAAACAGCCCCTAAAAGGGTAAAAACAGTGACCAAATAACACATGAAAAGCTTAATAATGAAGAAGATAATCAAAGCTAGTGAACAAAGGTAAGGAGGGGTGGCTAACCCCTCCATTTTTGAAGCTTCAAAACATGATTTTTAGCCTTCTCAAGCCTCTGAAAATTAGTTTGAAAACCCAAAAAGTGAGAGTGAAAAGGAGAAGGTTTGAGTTATGGATAAAGGTGTAGAGAGAGCTACCCTTCTGGTAACTCTCCAAACCCAACTCCAACACTCCAAACAAGTCCAAAAGCAACCAAAATAGCAAGAATGATGGTGTAGATGATAAAAATGAAAGCAAGAAAGAAGGATACAAGCTTATACCTTTCAAGAAACAAACTTGTTCTTGGAGCTTCAACCTTGATTCCTATGCACTCTCTAGTTTGAATTATGCTTTCTCAAGATCAACCAAGGCCTTAGGATGATCAAACCAGGTTGTGTATGGTGGAGATGAACAAGCTAAGTTAGCTCAAAGCTTGTTTGCCAAGGAAGAAGGAGGAGCAAAGGCTCTCTATGTGTATATATCTCTTCTTGATATTTTTTCAACCCTCAAAACAATCCCAAAGCCTTCATTTTATAGAATTCGAGCTCAGTAGGTGGCAAATATCTTCAAAAATGGATAGCTGGCTGCCTCTCGCCCAGAATAGTGTTTAATACCATCGAAGGCCGGCTGGCCATTCAATACCCATGGCCAGCCATCACCAATGCACGGCCGGGCCTTGATGGCCTCCCCTATTTTTTTGGTTCAAACTCAGCTCATGGAGGGAAAAGGTCCAAAAATAAAGCTCATAGGTTCAAACAAAGTAAATGTTGAAGACTTGAGGTTATTTCTAGAGCCTGATTGATTCCGAATTGCTACGAATTCGCAATTCAACTTTCATCATTGAGTGCATTGAATCAAGCATCTGAGTCTCGCGGGCAGTCAAAAATTGGGTATCTATAGAATGGTGCATGCACATGGGGGGACAGTTGGTTGAAAATATTTGATTTTTTGCACTAGTGGCTGGCAGGCCACATTAGTGGGCGACATGCCACACTAGTGGGTCTGCCGGTCCCTGAATGCACAGGCATAAAAAAAACACTATTTTGGTCCAAAACAAGGCACAAGGTTTGTAGGTTCAACATTGAGGTTTCCTGCTGAGGAAGTCAAGTATTTGACAATATTCATCATTGAGTGATCAATCAGTGACACCCAAGTCTTAAGGGCTGTCAAAAATGGGGTGTCTACTGTTGCCCCTCTTTGACAGAGCTCGAAGTCATGAAATGACGTGAGTGAATGTCAAAGCCTGAAGACGACCTATTTTGACAAGGCCGTAAGACTTGGGTAAACAAACAAAATGCAGATACAGTTGGTTGAACCCGAGGGTTGCCTACGTAGCCCTTTGCAAGGAATCAAACCAGTGTAGTTTAGGGGTAAGATGAAAATGATACACAATATAACGAAATAATACAAATGATATGTAGAGCAATGCAATAATATAATCAAACCACAAGCAGTGCTTACCACACAAATACCATAAAGGGATGGAGATGCAAAATCAAACTACATTTTATATATAAAAGAAGTGGGCACAACCAAACGATGCCTAACACAGGATAAGTGCTTACATCCTCAATACTGGCCTCAGCGCAGCATGGATGCTTACACATAACAGAACCATGTTTCAACGTAAAAGGGGTGCGAGCACATGCAAAACTATGTTTTTTGCAGAAAGAAAAAGAGTACAAGTAATTGGGCGGTATGATATAAGTGAGGAATAATCTATTGGGGAAAGATAATGATCCTAAATCTTGAATACAACAAGACAAAGTACGATGCAATGGATGCAGTGAATAAGGTGCGCAAGTCGAACCACATCTTACCTAGAAAAGGCCTGGACACAAAACAAACCTCATCTAACACAGAAAAGGTGTTGACACCCCCAATACTGGCCTCAGCACAGCATGGGTACTTACACATGATAGAACCATGTTTCAATGAGGAAAAAGTATGAGCATATGTTGAACTAAGCTTAACATGGAAAGGATGCAGGCGATAAAACGAATAGTGTAGTAAATGCAAGCAATAAATCCTATATGCAATGTGATAGAAGTACTAGATACTAATGGATATGATGTAGTAGCTAGGAAGTGATTCTTTAGAAAATACCTGGCAGGGGCAATTGGCGATGACTCACCTCATGCTGTTGGGGATCTTCTGCTTTTTCTTGGTTTCAAGACTTCTTTCTTCATCTTGCGCTTCCAAACCACAGGTACTACTTTTCTCCCTGACTACGTTTGCAACTTTCCCTATTCTCCAACAGGGTGACAGACTAGGTTGGTTCAATATCCAGAATTGAGGCGCATACAAGCTACCTTAACCTATGGGGCTATCATACAGATTTCAAGCCGAGGATACACCCCTAGGTATTTAATCCAGACTTTAGTCTCAGAAATTTTGAACCTTTGCGTTCTAGGCCTCAGCCATTCGAACTCTAATTTCCACCGTCTCAGTTGATCTCCTAGGAACTCACTACAAACACAGTCAGACGGCTATACCAGATCGCCTAAAGCCATTCGGGCATGACAAACACCAAAGGAATTGCACCTCTAGAGGATTTAAGGTCTTCTAGACCAAGTGAGTGCACAAGACAGTGCAAGTAAGGTGCACAAAATAGTACGGTAGAAGGCATAAAAATAATGTGATGCAAGGTGCACAAAACAGTGTGATACAAGGTGAATGCACAAAATAGTATGATACAGGGTGCACAAAATAGTGCGATACAAAGTGCACAAAATAGTGCGATACAAAGTGAATGCACAAAACAGTGCGATCTCAAGGTGCACAAAACAGTGCGAATAAGGGTGAATGAATGCACAAAACAGTGCTATATGAGTGCACAAGACAGTGCGATGCAACGTGCACAAAATAGTGTGATACAAGCTGCATGCACGAAACAATGCGATGCAGGGTGAATGCACAAAACAGTGCTAAATGGGTGCACAAGACAGTGTGATACGGGGTGCACAAGATAGCGCAATGCAGGTGCACAAGACATTCCGGGTGAGGGTGCACAAGACAGTGCGATGCAAGTTGAATGCACAAAACAGTGCGATGCAGGGTGCACAAGATAATGCGATGTAAGTGTACAAGACAGTGCGAGTGAGGGTGCACAAGACAGTGTGATGTAGGGTGAATGCACAAAACAGTGCGATCTCAAGGTGAATGCACAAAATAGTGTGATGCAAAGTGCACAAGACAGTGCGAGTGAGGGTGCACAAGACAGTGCGATGTAGGGTGAATGCACAAAACAGTGCGATCTCAAGGTGAATGCACAAAACAGTGCGATACAAAGATGAATGCACAAAATAGTGCGATGCAAAGTGTACAAAACAGTGCAATACAAGGTGCACAAAACAATGCTATACAAGGGGTGCAATATAAGAAAAATGCACAAAATAGTGCTATATGGGTGCACAAAACAGTGTAATGCAAGATGATAAACAAAACAGTGCCATGTAAGTTGCAATAAATGTAACTGAAAAAAGCACTGTGAAAGGTAACTCTTTTAAGTACAGAACAAAGTCAAGAGCAAGAGCAACCAATCACGCAGTTCAACCCTACCAGAGTATAGAAGCATGCAGGCATAATCGAAAGCACATGTATTAATCAGGGGGAAGATGGTAATCCCAAGAGAGTTTTGAAATGGTCGGAGACAACTTTCGAAAGCTGAATCATATCAAAATAATCATGGAGGTGAGCCCACCCTAATCGAGGGAAAAGTGCCTAACAAGTGGCTCTAAGCGGATGGAGAGAAAGGTTGGGTTCATGCCCCTTGTTCAATTGATGACCCGATCAGATGCACTGAAAATTGCCCCTAGTCTAGCCACTGGCCACTATTTTCAACATTATGTAGGCACATGTAATGGGGATCATTAGATCCTGGAACAGTTGCCAACCAATCAGACTTATGCTTCTCTTCTGTTCTAACATGTTGAGAACTTACTTCAGTCCCCTCCAAAGCAGTGACAAATTCCTCATATACACTTTGCAATTATCATGAACGTGATGCCCCATTGTATGGGCACTCTCAGCTTGTTTATAAATTCCACACATGGACATGTTTTCGAGTTTGAAGCAAACACTCGTGTATGGAATTTTGACCATGCCACTTTGTTGAACTTTTGAGCGACAGACTCGCTAGGGTGACTCGATGAAGAGTGCCTTTGAGCGACATACATGTTATGGTGACTTCGATGAATAGCGACATGCTATGGTGATTTGATGAAGAGCGCAAACCAAGACAAATACCAAGAGTGACACAACAGAACTCACAACTGACCCAAAAGTAGAAAAAGACTCAAGGTAACTGATCATTGATAGTGCCCCTAATATTACTTATGCTCTCTTTAAAACTCAATTTTGATTCCTTTTTTTGCTCAAGTTAGAGATTCTACTGATAAGTTCAAGTATTGAAAATTGCTCTACTTGTTGATTGAAGCTAGTTCCTTCTTACCCAATGCAAGTATATGATATGCACAACAGTCGGTGTAGCTCATGGATTGATGCGAAGTTGACAATGTGAATTGGGCAAGGTGATCGAGCTGAGATGAATGAGATGGATATGGTTGAGACCGAACTTCAAGATGAATTTGCCTACGTATCCCAAGAATGGGAATCAGCTCAACGTAGTTCATGGCTAAGGTTCACTCAGGTGTTGACACTCTTCTTTTGCGCTCTAACTTTTGCCAAAGTCACCCCTTCAGGGTTTTCAACCTTGAGAGCTATATTTATTTGATTTCTCATTTTTCATGCTCTAATTTTTGCCTAGGTCACCCTTTCAGGTTTTCAGCCCAGCGAGCCTCTCAAGGATAGCGTTACAACACTTGTGGTGAATTTGATCAATAGCCATCCTTGCCCTAACACTGGAACTGGCTTTGCCTTGATTTGAGCTTGGTTCTCTATTCTCTTATGCATGTTTTCTTCTTTTCTCTTGCTCCATTTTCAGAGTTGGTTTTTCTTGCAATGTGGTACTTCCTCGCATTAGCTTCCCCGGATTCAGACAAAAGTGACCTTCCTCACAGTTGCTTGGATTTCATTCCAATGGATACCCCTAGCTTGAGAGTTGACTTCTTTTTCTTTTTTTCTTTTCTTTTTGAAATAATGAAAACACCAGGAGAGAAATTCTATGATTTGTGAGGTTTGAAAGCCACCTTGTACTTCAGGTCTGAAAGCTACCTTATGTCTCCCAAAATGATCGCCTAACAGCGAAGAGAATCCCTGGGACAAATTAGAATACCACGCGTAATTCTAAACTTATCTTCGCAAGTTTTGCAAAAGAAACGACTTAAAATTTTGAAATCATGAATGACTTTACGTCGATAAGTCAGAATTCACTCAAACCATTCGGGGGATCCTTATTAACACTCGAGCTCATTAACAAAATCTCATTCAAAAAACAAATTCAAAGCCTTTTTCTAATTGTAAAAGGTCACACATGCATCACTATAGGCATAATAAAATGATCAGAAACTTGACTCCCACTTTCTTATAAAGATGAAGACCTGAGGGTACATGAGAGCGACTCAAAGGAAAAGACTCAACGCAAGAAAAGACAAAGAAAATAACACTTACAACACAACTATTTGCAAGACACAACTCAAAACAAAATAAGCATTTCTAAGACAAAAGGGGGTTTCCCTTTTCCAAGTTCATCTGTAGAATGTCAAAAACAACTTCAAGTAGCCCACGAGAAGATCCAGACATGCCTTCAATTCAACAATACGAACATCTACACCCAGAAGGATTGATTATTGACTTTCAAACCGAGTCTCACAGATTGAACCTGACAATTACATTGTCCCCACACATCTTCTTGACCGAAACAATTGTTTTATACACCATGCCCCTAGTTCAGAAGGTCCTTCCCAAGTGCTTTCGACAATTAGCCTAGCTGAGACTGAGATTCATCATTCCAACCACTAGTGCTGGCATCACTGTTTCATCAAGCTCGAGTAAACTTGATCGAGTAAACTTTCTATCTCTTCAAAGATTTTGTTCTTTTTGCTCAAATCGGAATCAGAAGATTCAGGAATGAACACAATGGGTTTGGGCTCATTGGCGAGTATGATGTGTTGGCTAGGGTAATGGTTGGTTGTTGACAAGCTGTGGGTGGGTTTTATGTTATGGAATGGCAATCTATTGCGGTCAGGGAGAGAGTTATTGACAGCTTTGGGATTTTCAGGTGGGGTGATGACCTTATTGTCAATCAAGTCTTAAATTTCGTGGCGAAGGCAGAAGCAACAATCAGTATGATGACCGTACTGTTGATGAAACGTGCAATATTGGGTAGGGTCATGTGTAGGTGGGAGAAGATTAGGGACAGGTCAAGGATTGAGTAGTTTGAGATACCCTTTCTCTATCAGTACCTTCAATGCACAGGTTAGGCTCATACATGGAATTGGGTGAAGGTTCATTTTTTGGAGGAGGAATCATTAGGTTTAGAAACATTGGCAAATGGGTTGGCGGGTGTTAGTCAGATATTCATGGACTTGGGACTGAAATCAGGATGGGTGTTTCTGGTAAAGCATCCCTTTCCATTGTTTGTCCCTTGATTCAAAATGCTCTCAACCTGAGCGATAAAAGTGTCATCCACAGTCTTTGTAACAACTTCAAGCACTTGCTACTTGTTCAACCCTTTGACCTTCAAAGTCTCAATAGCCTACCGAAGATGTGCATAGGGATCAATACTTGTCCCAGCCTTATTCTTGCGACTTGCTTTTGCTTGGCCAAGGGATTGGGTGGCTATATCGAAGCGAGACCCATTTGATCTGTCATCACCTAGACTTGAGATAGCTTTGGGTTGGCCCTTTTCAACTGCAGCTCACCCCAGGATTGAGGAGCTTTGTGACGAGATCGAAACCCCAAATATTAAATCTGCCACCGTTCCTTGAAGGTCTTCAATCATTCCCAACATCTCAGCAGTAGTGGGTTCGGCCATTTGGTGCTCTTGGCGTACCCGAACTAGATTAGGTGCATTAATCATGCACAAATCGGTACTTTCTGGAATGAACACCTGAGGCTTGGGTAAATAGGCCGGGGTGATGTATATGCTGGGGTTGAAGGTAAGAAGTAGTGTATGGATGAGGTTAAGGTGGGGATGAGTGTGGACGCGCCCCGAGGGCTTCCGTGCCACAGTTCGGGCTCAAATTGTCACAGTTCTTAATTTGATCTCACAATGTGTGATGTGAGACTGATAGATCACCAAAGAGTCCAAACCCGGCAAATCGTTTTGGAAAATTGATTTTTAAGAAAGAAGCGCCAAACATGGACTGCTTTGCCAGATACAGAGTCGCCACCTAAATATTTTATTTTGGGGGAATTTAGAAAACCCTGACTCGTGCCTAAGGCCACGTGTCCGTCATTACCAAAGCTGCCTCAGCTCAGGAACTTGGGTACGATTGGGGAATGTCATCTATGAGCACCCCCGCTCGCCCAATCAAAGATCGGCCTGTACTAAACATGATATCTTGTTTTTTAAAACACATGCGTTCTTATTCCGGTTATTAGCTAATCTTACTATGTGATGCGCACAGCAAACAAGTATAGACTAGATTACCTAATTTGGAACAAAGTATTGCATATTCGTTTGTTTGAAAATGGTTTGAAGTTTGCTATTCGTGAGTAGGCTAAATCGAAGATTTCAATTAATTGTTCCAATTCAAGTAATCTAACCTTCACCCACAGGCATTCAGGCAATTATATCACATAAGCAATTAGCCTCATGGCAAGCATGCTGTCATGTTTAACACTTACATACATGCAAGATGCTGAAGCATATACACTTACAGTGTACTCCGAGCCAAAACAAGGAACATGTTAGTAATCAAATGTATAATCTAAGTCCATGTTAAGATGGCTAATGTATCGCAGGCAAAATGCAACTAGAAATAGGCTCGGCTATTCTAAAATGGCATGTGAGATGCGACAATTCGATACATGTATTCAATTTAGAATTGAAAATACAATGCAGTTAGTATGATGCGTCGAGCCCAGTGCATGCAATACAGATGAATGATGCAAACATGCATAGCATAAGGATGCTAATTAAAACGTGCCCTCGAACTAACCATCGTAAGCGGTTAAGTAAAGGGAGAAAGAAGTGGAGGTTGGGAGACATGCATCACACACACGCACGCTTATTACACAATTACGCCCTCTCGATGGAGAGACCGAAAGAATAATGCAAATTAACTAACTAACAAGCTGATTAATTAAGTACACAACACCTAACTAATTTAAACGAATTAATTAAGCTACTGAAAGCAGTAAAGCAGCCTCAGGAAGAGGGACGAATGCATGCATACTCGGTTTCGCTCGGAAATCCATCGCCATGTCATGTTGCCTCTGTTTACACTACTCTGCACCTCTGAAGACTTTGCAAGTCCCAAAGATGCTTTTGAACCACCTTCTGAGCACTGTGGGATATCACCGGCCAGAAGTAAAGGCCACCGGCCAAGGGGAACTGATCGTCGACCACTTGTAGGGATATCGACCAACAATGCATAGCCGGCCGGCACTGAAGATGGCCGACTGGCCATCTCTTCCTGCAGAAACCTATTTTGCTGCAGCAGAGGACAGACAGAACATGGCTATGCATTTTCAAGGAAATGTTTGCACCACCACCCTCCTTATCATGTTTGAGACTCAAAGGAGTATGGTTCCCGACCCTCGGGCCATCAATCACGCATTTCAATGCATGATGGCCCAAGGTGCCAAGTGCGCATTTTAATGTCAAATGAAATGCACACAAAACACATGAAGGACCCCCAACCTCTATCATGGTTTATCAAGGGGGCAAGGGATGCATGCTTAATGCTATGCAACCAAGGCATGCAAGCAAGCTAATGCAATGTTACCTAACATGCACTCAAACACGCAAGAATATGTGACAACATATCAAGCAAGAGACAAAATGCAAGCTAACAAGCATGCAAAATGCGACTTAAATATGTGAATATGCAAGGCATGTAACAACATTCAAGCATATAACAACAGGTGAGGCAAGCATGCAACTAATATGCAATAGGCATACAACCTAAACATGTAAGCTAGTGTGGCATGCAACAGAATGCAATGGGGTTAGCATGCAACAACATGCAATATACTAATATGCAACAAGCATGTTATGGGCCAAGTACACAACAAGGCACGATTGAACGAGCATGCTACAACATGCAATTCATCAAATATGCAACATGCATGTGACAACATACAAGGCAAGCATGCAACAACATGCGGGGATGGACTTAAACCAAAATGGACAGCTCTCTAATAGGTCCAAATCAGCGGCCAAAATAATGCGACAAAGGCATGGAATACACATACAAACATGCATGCTAATGGTCCACTACTTTAAGCATAAAAGAGCAACTTTTAAGCAAACTTAAAAGAAATGAAAAGCATGCAAATGTGACAACATTGCATGCTCTGAAATGAGGCTAGTAGTGATGCCAAATCACATAGGCAAATCATGACCAAAGCATGCACAAGGCTTAAAGCCTAAGATTAGTGAAAGGACTTGAACCAAAGCTACACAAATCAAAGAGCATATGGCAAGCATGACCCAAAACAGTCCTAAAGCATACTAAAGTGAGCCTAAAACATGCAATGACCAAAGCCAAAACAAGCTAAAACACAATGCGAAAAACAAGAGGCATGCAAGGCTATGAAAGAGGTGTTACACTACACCTAATACAACCAAACATGGTATGATTTAAACAACCAAAAAATAGAGTCATGGCATGTCAAAATGAGCCCAAAAACCCACTTAGATGGCATCCCAAAAACCTAAGCATGGTGGCATACACAATGGACCATTCAAGAGGCATAAAACACAAACTCTTCAAAGCATTAAAGGAGTGATAAATGCAAGTATTTGAGCATACTATATGGACTGAAATAACATGGCAAGTGATGCCAAACCACTGAAATGGCCCAGGTAAAGCATGTCAAAGGATTCAATGCTCAAAGCCTACAAGCTAGATTACATGGTGGCTATACAAAGCAAGTGATGGACGCCCAAGACAACCAAAATCAGACCTCAAGCATACCAAAACATGGATAAAAGCTTCTTGAAGTCGAGCCAAAATCATGCTAGAAAGACATGTTACAACATGGTGCATGTTAAGGCAAATCATGGGATTACAAGACAAGTATACAAAGCATGCATGGTATGTCTAAACCAAGTTAAAACAGTCCTATATCATGGCAAAACAAAGCCTAATATATACTGAAATGAAGCTAAAACAAGCTAAGTACACATGCTACAAACATAAGCCATTTATGCAAGCATGAAAGACAACAAGGAGAGGGGATGGCCCTCTCCTTCTTGGGACCTCAAAACACCATCCCCACCACTGAAATCCCTCTGGATTTTAGTGGTGAGGAGGCCAATACAAGGTGGTCCCGGGGCTCACAAAGAAGGGGACAAAAAGAGGCCAAACAAGGCCTAAGAGGGGGTAAACAACCCCAAACACCAAAGTAATCTTAAACAACTATTTTAAGCACTTAAAAACAGAACTTTTATCAGTTATAAGTTAAGCTTAAAAATAGATGCAAGATAGGCTAAAAGCTTGTGCAAAAATGGGGAATAAAGAGGGTAGTTTCTCACCCTTGAAGAACCTCTTCAAGAACAAAGCTCCAGCAGGTTTTTTGAGGTCAAACCAACCCAAGAACACTGAAATCAACCTCCTAGCACCTCACCAACCAAGGATGGTGTTCTAGTGTGTGTTTGTGTGCAATAGTAAGACAATATTACTATTTTGAGCACAAAACAAGGCTAAACAAGGAAGTATAGATACAATCCTATATCTATCCTCTCAAGAACCAATTTTTCTGAACTCCAAAGGAGGGAGGAGGGGTTCTCTCTTTATAGAGGCTCAAATTCTAAGGCTTCCAAGAGAAGCCAAGCAAAGAGCAAATCCCTCCATACACGTGTATGGAGGGGGTTAATTGTGGATGTCAGCTGCACCAGCTGGCATAAAATATCTGCATAAAGCAGATGAATAGGGTTCGGCCACCAAAAATGGCCGATCGACGAACACAAGTGCCGGCCGACCAAATATAGTGCCGACCGGCCAACACTCTTGGCCGGTGGCAAGAAAAAAGGGCCGATGGCCTTATGCCATGGCCGGTGGGTTGACGGGATGGCAAACAAGTCACCCTCTTCCCTTAGAAGCAAAAACACAAGTGTTTGGTCCATGACCAAGCACAAAACAGGTAAGTTGAGAGATCTTGAGGCAAGGTGCACAGCCGAGACCTCCAGAAACCCAAAACGAACACGAACACGAACATGGATGATCATCGAGTGTTCAAACGATGACATCCAAGTTTTGAGGACAGTCAAAAATGGGGTGTCTACAGGGATGATATACTTGGTCATGGATGGGAAATGGGTTGGTGGTAACATTGGGGTCTTGAGGTGGAGTTATCGTCTGGTTGTCGATGAGATTCTGAACCTCATGACGAAGGCGGTAGCAATGATCGGTGCCATAACCACGCTGCTGATGATACGCATAGTATTTGGTGGGGTTATGTCTAGCAAGGAGTGAATCAGGAAGAGGTTGCGGATCAAGGGCTTTGAGATACCTTTTTCTTATCAGGACTTTTAGTGCGCTAGTTAGGCTTATATAAAGGGGGTGAAAGTTCTACCTTGAGCTTGGGTTGGGCTGGCTATTTGTGGTTGGATTTGGCAAAAGGGTCAGTAGTTTTGGGATTGGTGGCGACGGTATTGATTTCAGTGGGTTCATGAATAGTGCTATTGCTAGCATTGGTACTCCCGAAAGACACCCTCCTTATTGGTTCGCCTGTTTTAGGAATAATCCCCTTGTTAAATGCACTATTAATCTGCACCCTTAATTCTGCATCCCTAATTCATGCAAATTTTTGAAAGGGAATAGTGGAGCAACTATTAACTTTTGTAACATATCAGGCTCAAGGTTCTGCACCATTGTCCACATTTGGTCCCTCTCAGAAGGTCGATCTGTCATTTGTACGGCATTTGCTCTCCACCTTGCAACAAATTCCACAAAAGGTTCTTCAGGATTCGGGTGGGTTGCTTCAAGCTTTTGGGGTGGTCATTTCAATTTGGGTATTGTAAGAATACTGATTGACAAATACCTCAGCCAAATCTTTCCAATTCTCTTCACTTTATCCTCCAACTTAGCGTACCAAGTGGCCGCTATACCCGACAGGGTTCTTCTATATAGAGAGAGTTTCTGCGGCTTAGTCAGACCCATCGATTTCAGGACGTCCAAGAAAAGCCATATATGTACCATAGGATCTCCAGACCCGTCGAAACCATTAATGTGTGGCATTTTAAATCTGTTTGGGAGCCTTATGGCAGCCTTAGCGTACACATCCTCAATGTCGGGAATGGAGTTAAATCCCTATGCCTTTTTGAATTGCTTCTCAAGGTTAATAATATTTAACAAGATCAGGTTGAGATCATTAATATCAAGGGGATAAAGCCCCTCATTAGGCTACACTAGGAGTTTGAAAACTCGAGCTTGAGCTAACCCTTCTCGGGGATCCAGACCTTGCAAATCTTCAACTAGCGGAGGTGGGTCAAAGTTCGACTAGGGGCCCAGGACTGGATGTATAGTAGGTGCCCTAGATGGGCGTTGCATTTCAGCATTGGTCTCATCCTACATGGCAATTCCCTGGCTAAACGCCACTATCATGGCCACAACTTCTTCTAGACTCTGTGTCATCACGGATCTGCTGAGTTGGCAATCAGGGAAATAGATGGATGTAAGCTGAGAGTTGACTAACAAGGAATTCGACCCAGTTATACTTTGATGTATCTGAACTGGATTAGTTTAGACGGATTTGATTGGATTGGGCTTTTTTGAATGAGTCTTTTAGTATTGGATGGATCTTTTCTGAATTGGCCTTTTGGGGATCAGATGGGCTAGACCTTTGTTGAGTGGTTTTTTCTAAAATTGGATGGATTGTGATGGGTTAAGGTGGGTACTGCTCCTTCTTTGGCTCAAAGAAACCTAGCATTAAAAATGAATGCCTCATCAGATCAGGATACCAGGTATGCCAGTCAAAGCAAAGCAAGAAACAATTCTTGGCCCTGGTTCTGGTTTTGCCAAAAATTCACCCATATCAAACACAAACCCCTGGATTTCGACCCAAATTCTGATTCTGATATGACCCTCAAGTTTTCAAAAGAATCACCTCAAGATTAAGACTCTCCCAGGATTGCATCACGCATTTTCAAAGATTTCACATTTTGCACAAAAGCATTCAAAACACCCCTATGAGAGGTTAGGGTTTCCCTGTCCTAGTTTTTGGAGTGATCTAGGATTCACTATTTCAATCAAGCTGTTTCACGCAATCCTGCATAGGGGTGAGCATCATGTCCCATATTAGAACAGTCACTATGGCTTTACTATATGCAGCTAGGCCGATTGGTCAAAAGAGGTAGCTCAACAAGACTACCTAATATACCTCTCACACTTAACACCGAGAAGTGAAAGGAGGATCAAACGGTACAGCGGTAGTCCAGATCCAAGGGTTGTGTTCCCAACATAGCAGAGCCTACGACCGGTCAGCCTTTTGGCAAGCTTTTGGGCAAGCCTCCGGCAAACCGTCTAGGAATAGCAGATGGCAAACACAGTGACTTAAGCGCACTAATGCAAATGCAATGCAAAGAACATGTAAGTGTAGATAAAATTTCACATCATGAATTTCAAGTCAAGTTCTCTAAATCCCCAGCAGAGTCGCCAGAAACTGTGGCTCTATTTTTCGTGCTCCTTTCGAATATGACTAGCTCTACAATTCGGACTCCTGTGATTCTGAATCTGATCTCACAAGTGTAATGTGAAATAGACAAACACAAAAAAGTCCAAATCCGACAATTTTTTTAGAAAATCAATTTTGAATCAAAATGCCAAAAATGGACTGTTTTGCCAGATACAGAGTCGCCAACTAAATATTTTGGAAAATTTAGGAAACTCATGACTCGTGATAAAAGCCACGTGTCCATTATCACCAAGATTGTCTTAGCTCAAGAACTTAGGTACGAGAGGGGAAGGTCATGAATTAAACACCCACTCGTTCGATCAAAGATCAGCCTCTACTAATCATGATGTGATTCTTATTTACATTATATACTCTTGTTCCGATTTATTAAACTAACTTACTATGTGACGCACACAAGTATAGATTAATTTGCAAAAATTAGAACATTTAATTTCAAGTTTGTTTTTTGAAAATTGTTTCGAATAAGTACCACTTAAAAAAGTGATCTCATATGCATATTTACTCAAATTATTCCAATTCAAGCAATTAGCCTTCATCCACAAGCATTCAAGCAGATATAGCATTTAAGCACTTAGCCTCATGGTATCAGGCTAGACATGGCAACAATCACATACATGTGATATGCTAAAGCAATAAAAGCTTATCCCAATTCCCGAGGCGAGCCAAAAGAGATAAAATAGTTAGAAAAATGCATGATCCTAACTAATGCAATATGCCTAATGCAACACATGCAGTATGCAATTAATAGGCTCGGCTACTAGTATGGCATATGAATCAATTTGATAGCATGCAGTTTAAGCACGTTTTCAAAAAAGTAATAAATGACAATGCTTTGTTAGAATGATGAACCGAGCCTCGATTCATGCAAGACAAATGGATGCAAACATGGGAAATGCTAAAAGAAACATGATGTGCTACACTATCCATCATAAGCGGATAAATAAAAGGGAGAAAGACTTAGGGTTGGAAGACATACACATTATTACATATTTTGCCCTCACACAGGAGGGTCCGAATGAATGAACTAGCTAATTACTACGAATTAACCAACTATTACAAACCAAATGAAGTAAATTAACTATACTAGCTAATTATTATAGCACCATGAATTAACTAACTACTTTAACTAATTAAGTAACTACAACACAAAATTAACGATCTATTCTACTTAGTTTAATACAAAAACTAACTAGCTAATTACAATGCACAATTAATTAGCTAATTAATTAACTATTATAAGCCCTGAGGAATGAGGGTTGATCCATGCATGCACGCGAATTTCCACTGGAAAAAGTCCCATGTTTTGCTGCCAGAATGCCTCTGTTGCACAGTTAGAAAATTGAACATGCTTTCTACCTCAACCTCTGCTCTGCTCTATTGGAAAAAAGACACTGCCCGCCTGACAAAAGTGGCCGATAACCCAGAAGTAGTGGCCAGCCACGCACTAAAAGTGAGTTGCCGTCCAGTAAAAGTGGCCTGCCGGCCACTAATGTTGGTTCTTCCCTGCAGCAACAGAGGACAAACAGAGCATAAACCAGAGCATTCTCAGGAGATGTTTGTCCTCCATGCCTCTCCTTATCAACAAATAGGTCAAATGAGAGGTAGGCTTGATTCGCAAGCCATTAATCGGTGCAATTACATTGCATGATGACTTATGAATTAAAGGACACAATTTCAATAAATGGTAAGGGAAGACCAACAAAAACCTTCTCCCTATCATGGATTGATCAAGGGAAGTGGTTGACCTTGGAAACTTAAACCATTTCATCACTAATAAGTATGAAATGACTCAAGTCTCCATGTGTTCAATTAACGTTCGATTGAACACAAAACCTTTTATTATCTTGTTCCATTTTATTCCAAGTTTTATTACTTCATTGTAATTACCTTCCATTCCTTAATTCATTGAGTCCAATAATGAGCTTTAAGTCCACTAATGGAGAGAAGTACCAAACCAAATGTTGTTTTAGGCATGAAAGAGATGTCATGCCGTTGGTAATGAACCCCCAAAAGGATTAAACTATTAAGTACAACAACCCCAATCTCAAGTTTAAATAAACAATCGCTTTGAAACCACTTTCAAAGCAAAGGAAAAACCAAGAAATGGGGGAGATTGTAGAGATGCTTAGAGGTGAACACAAGTATGGAAAGCAAGAAATAAAGGCTATCAACTCAAATATATTGGTGGCTAAGGCCTAAACCACCAAGCCTATGAGGACCATTACACTACAAGCATATTATACAAAGCATGAATGAAGCTAACTCACAAAAACAGTCCAAAAAAATGCTGGAATTAAGACAAAAACAACTACAACAACTAGCTAAAATAGTGAAGAATTTAAACTAGCAGACAAGCACAAGGAGGAGAGGCTAACCCCTCCACTTTTGGGACTTCAAAACATGATTTTAGCCTTTGAAAAACCTCTAAAAATCAGTAGTAAAAAGCTCAAAAAAAGGTGATGAGAAGGTGGGAAACACAAAGGCAAAGGCCTTAGAAGTAAGGTTCAAAGAAAGGTTATCAACCCCTCTACCTTTAATGGCCTTAAACCACAAATTTTAGCCCAAAAAGATAGGTAATAAACATCTCAAAAACGGCAAGAAAAGATAGAAAACAAGTAGTGTAAAAATGGTACAAAGGCACTAGAATGTATACCTTTTGAAGAAGAATGATCCCTTTAGTTACAAACCACTAATTTCACACTCTCAAGTACCTCAAGAGCTAAAATTCAATCCCAAATCACCTCAGCAAGGAACTCTCTAGGTTTGGTTTAGAGTGTTTGAGCAGAGGCTATGTAAGTTGCAAAAGAGTGAGAGAATTGTAGAGAGAGAGAGAGAGAGAAAGAGAGAGAGAGAGAGAGAATTTTCTAAAATTTTGCTTTTTCAAAAATATTTTCTCACTCCTAAATTTTTCCAACATTCAAACCGAGAGGGAAGGTCATCTATATATAGAAAGCCATATGTCTATCTCGAAAATATCTGTATACATATAGCTGGAATGGTGCATGCACATAGAGGGACAGCTGGCAGAAAATATCTGATTTTTTGCACTAGTGGCCAACATGCCACATTAGTGGGCGGCATGCCACACTAGTGGGTCTGCAGGTCCCTGGATGCACAGGCCTAAAAAAAACACTATTTTGGTCCAAAACAAGGCACAAGGTTTGTAAGTTCAACACTGAGGTTTCCTGCTAAGGAAGTCAAGCATTTGACAAGCGTATACATTCATCATTGAGTGATCAATCAGTGGCACCCAAGTCTTAAGGGCCATCAAAAATGGGGTGTCTATACCCTGTTTTCTAATATAAAAGGGTATTTTTCATGAATTGATATATAATCTTGGCATTGCATTATTTTGAGATAGAAATGTAAAATGATTGGCAAATGACATGCATATACATCACCTTATGAATTCGTTAAGTTTTATACATTGCGTTAAAGTATATTTACTGGGCTTTAACTCACCCTATGTGGAAAATAACTTTCAGGTGCTGATGATATGCCTCTACCAAGGACATAGCTTGGGAAGACTTGGAGTCAAGAGCTTCTTTTGTTTCTTCTATGTAATTATTTTTGTACAAGCATTGGGCTTTATTTGTATTGGTTTAACTCACCTTTGATATAACCAAGTATTGGCTTGGAAAGATGCAACCATTAGGGCATAAACTTACTAGTATCTCCTTTTATTTTAATTTATGGAGACATGACATATGGTATAGATTCAAGATATAGGATTTGTGAATGTATATACGCATATGTCATCTTTTGTATGATTGAGGAGTATCAATGAAACATTAAATATATTGCAAGTACACATTTTACGGAATATTATGGTATGGGTTGTTATTATTATTTCAAGGTATTACACCAACAATATGCATGTTATTAACATATAGACACAAAATGACATAATATCTATCAGTGTTTTTAACATAAACACAGTTTTCACACTAGTTGATTCTAAACCCACTTAACAACATTGCATTGTCAAAATTCTCATGTCATTGTTTAGGAGCTTGCTTCAAACCATACATGGATTGGACAAGCTTACAGACTTTCCTCCTTTGCCTTGGAATTGAGAAGCCCACAGGTTACTCCCTGTAGATTTCTTCATTCAAATCTCCATTTAAGAAAGCTATCTTTATATCCATTTGATGCATTTATAAATTACGTAAAGCTGCTATCGCAATCACCATGCGAATGAATGTTATCCTGGTCATAGGTGAATACGTATCAAAATAATTTAGACATTCTCGCTGCCTATACCCTTTGATAACTAGCTTAACTTTACACTTATCAATCGACTTATTTGCCTTCATCTTTCTTTTAAAGATCCACTTACAGCCCAAAGGCTTACTACATGGGGGTAGGTCAACTAACTACCAGGTATGGTTCTGAAGGATAGAATCAATCTCACTTTTGATAGCTTCTTTCCACTAAGGACTTTCTGGAGAAGTCACTACTTCGTGGAAAGTCTAAGGCATATTCTCCAATATGTAAGTCAAGAAGTCTGAACTGGAGGACTTAGAAGTCCTAGCCCTTTTACTTTTTTATAGCTCATTTACTTCCTCAACTTGATCACTATCACTAGCAACTTCATCACTTTGCTTTAAGGAACTCGGATCTCTTTCTTGGTTTTGACAAGGAAATACGTCTTCAAAGAAAGATGCATTTCTTGACACCATGATGGTATTCTTGTGTATACCTAAGATATCATACTTGTGCATAAGAAACCGATATGCACTACTATTCTGTGCATAACCAATGAATATGCAATCCATAGATTTCAGGGCTATCCTAACCCGCTTGGGTGTAAACGCCATACTTTTGCAAGACACCTCCACATTTGTAAGAAATTATATGAAGGCTTGTGTGCTTTTCATAATTCATACGAGGTCTTATCCACATTTTTTCGAGGAACCTTATTCGGAATGTAATTCACGGAGAGAATTTGTGACACCCGAATATTTTAAATTTAATATTACAATAAATAGAACTCAAAAAATATATATATATATACATGTAATGACAATAATAATAAATAAATAAATAATAATAAATAAATGCATAATTTAGGAAATTGGAAATTTTATTGTTAAGGAAATACGTTGTGAAACACCACACATTAAATATTTTAGTAAGTGGTAAGTGATGTTTTATAGTTGGGTAGTGAGGTTTTTAGACGTGAACCTAACTTATAGTCATATATAATTTTAGGAGTCATTGTGGATTACGAAAGAAGGTAATAACCTTTAGAATATTAAAATGGTCAAAGTAAGTCTTAAGAGATTAGAATAGTAAATGGTCAAAGTAAGTCCTAAGAGATAAAATCAACAAGTTTAATAAATAAATAGATAAGGGTGAATCTACCAAGATTTACACGCGTCAACACTCGGAACCTTCCATAACTTATTACCCACGGATTACTTCCCTATAAATAGGGAGGATTGGCATGTTAAGGGCTGCAGTAAAAGAAAATGAAAGTAGAAAAGGAGGACGGCACGGGTGAGGGATCTTTGAGTGGTGGAAAGAAAGAATAAGACATTAATTTAAGGTGAGTTATATTATACCTTGAGCTAGTATAATATGTTTTAAATATGCCTTGAGTTACTATAATATAGTCTACGTATGTTTTGACTCACCATAATTTATTTTATACAAGTTATGTTTATAAATTATTATAAACTATATAAATATTTCAGTTACATGGTTTAATTTCTGAACCTTATTTGGTTAAAAAGAAACTCATGGATATGTTTGTGTATATTTTAAAGAATATTTGACTATAACCTTATAAACAATTATGTTGTGTAAGTACCACCACGGGAGTCCCACGCCTTGGGGGACTTAAATAATCATTAGTCCTTGTTTGATCACTTTGTGGTCCCCTGTTTGTCATGGATGCATTGACCCCTGTTCTGATTGTCACTCTAGTGACCCATGTTCTGTTCTATTCTGTACCGTGGTTATAGTTATTTATTTCAGTTTTGTCATTTAAATAATCTGTGTATTCAACTCAAATTATATTAATGTTTTAGTTTAAATAACTATCCATGGCTATTTTGTACCCTAATACTCACAGTATGATATTTCTCACTCTGCTATGTGCTTATAACTGTTATCCCTTTCAGATGACGAGGTTTAGCGGGATTCAGATGGGGAATGAATCGTTGTGTTGTTTTTTTTTATTTCTTTTTTTGATTTCTATCCGTTTTGTTTTTTTTTTTATCAAACTCTTGTAATACAATAAAGCTCAAATGACTATATTTGTTTCCTTTTAAATAAGCATTTGGTACCCAATTATTTTATTTTAATTTTTTCGCTTACGCTACGACTACAAAATTATTTGAATTATTTCATTTTTATCTTGTTACGACGCCGAGCTTTTGGGTACCGGGTTTGGGTTATGACAAAAGTGGTATCAGAGCAACAGTTTTTTTAAAAAAATAAAATTAAATAAATAAATAAATAAAAATATATATATAGTATAAGTTTTAAATTTTTTCTGTATAATTTTCACATTATTTGCAATTCACATTATTTAAATTGAATTTTTTTTAAAAAAAAATAAAAAAAGGGTAAAATAAAAAATATATATATATATATATTAAACTTGCATTATTTGGTGTTATGTGGTATGTCTAACGCAAATAAACCATGTTATATATATTTCTAGGCTAAGTTTTCTTGTATTGTAGGAAATGGCGAACCTAATGGAGTTATTTTGGTACGAGCCCCCAGAAGCTCATCTCCTCCCGAACCAATTAGAGGGCTGGGGTGACTCAAAGAGTCTTGTCAGGCAAGCCCATCCAACACTTGACCATCTCATGGGAAGACCCGTTTATTTGCAGGCTGACCCCGATGAGGATTTCTTATTCTGGAGACTTAGCCGAGGTAGCACTCGTGAAAGGTACATAGGACCGACCCACGTTGTTGGTCTTGCTCCGGACCTAGAACCGCCACATTTTCTGGTCGCACCTCTACCCGTAGGCTTTGCAGAGAGGAGGGGACCCGTATACCCTAGTAGCCACCTTCGCACTACGACACCTCCTCCACAGCACATTGCCTATACCCCAGCTGTGGACTTTATCGACGGTGCATCATACTTGGAGATACCGATACGGATTACTAGACGGGAATTTTGGGGTTATGATCACGGTGCTCCTATTTACATAGTCCAGGTGGTATGGAGCTGCTTTGGAGTAGAGCACAGTGGGTGGGAGTTTGAGTCCATCATGCAGAGTGAGTTTGCGGGGTTATTTCATGGGCCAGTTTTCCGGAGCCAGTTCTCCTGGTGGCCTAGCGGTCCATTCTAGACGTCTGACCAGAAAACCCTTATTGTGAGCTGACCATGATTAGTCTAATCTTTTTGTATCAGTAGGATTAGACATTAATTTGTGACCGCCAGACTAACGCCCTATGTATGGTAACAATGATGTATATATATGATATTAATGTGGTAATATTAACGTGAAGGTAAAACTAATATGTTATATATGAATGTGGTGATATTAATGTGATAGTAAAACTAATATGTTATATATGAATGTGGTGATAATAGAACTAATATGTTATATGTGACGTTGTATCAAAATTGTATCAATATGATGTCACGCTTATATCATTTTACCTTGTAGTAATGGCCAACAAAGGAAATGAAACTGGATCATCAGCCAGCGGTACCATCCCAATGGAACAAATCTTAGAAAGAGCAGTCACCAACTTTTTGTAGGCCTTACAAACCAACATAACCAATGGGACATTAGAGAGACGAGAAGAACCGACTATAATTAAACAATTTCAGGATTTGAAACCCACCACGTTTATTGGCAGTCCAAACCCACTAGTAGCAGAGGCTTGGGTCAGGGACATGGAGAAAATCTTTTGCGCACTACCTTGCACAGAAAAACAGAAGGTGACTTTTGCGACCTTCACCTTCAAAGGCGATGCACAAGAATGGTGGTTTTTTACCCTAGATAAGGAAGATATTGTGACTTGGGCGAGATTTTTAGAAGTATTCTATGAAAAGTACTTTCCAGATTCACTATAGAAACAAAAAGCGTCAGAATTCATACATCTAAGGCAAAGAACCATGACAGTGGCCGAATATGAAAGTAAGTTCACACAACTGGCCCAGTTCGCGACATATGTCATTCCCACCGAAGCTTGAAAGCCAGAAAATTTGAAGCAGGATTGGATCCTGAAATTAAGGACAGACTGGAGGTTTTGAAACTACCAACCTATGCGGCGGTGGTAGATCGAGCATACATTGCGGAAAAAGGGATTAAAGCCTTGCGTTCCGGGAAACCAAGCCAGAGGAAGCGATTTTGGGAAAGAGATAACAGAAGACCTAGTGTCGCATCTTCCAAGAGAGTAAATACGGGCACAACCAGTTCAAGCAATCAAGGTCCTACAAATCCCAGAGGTGGCATCATTCCAGCTTGCACTACTTGTGGAAGGACCCATTGGGGACAATGCCGTCAACATACGGAAGCATGCTTTAGATGTGGCTAAGTTGGTCACTTGCTGAGAGATTGTCCAAAGCTTACCAGTCCTACAGCTAGCCCCTCTACACCAGTTCAAAAACCCGTGATATCTGGAGGAGTGAGGAAGGACCAGAAACGCCAAGGAAGAGCTTTTGCCCTGATGCCTGGAAACCCAGAAGTTACTAAAAATGTTGTGTCAGGTACACTTTCTATTTGTGGTCACTTAGCCCATATCCTCTTTGACTCTGGTTCAACTCATTCTTTTGTTACACCACACTTTGCTACCAAGTTGGCATCAACACCCGAAGCCTTAGGACATGTACTATTCGTGTCTTTTCCTTCTGGAAACTCCGCCCTTAGTACTGATGTATACAAATCTTGTACTGTATCCTTAAAAGGTGAAACCTTACACATAGACTTGATACCCCTTTGCATTAGTACCTCTGATGTAATCTTAGGATTGGATTGGTTAGCTACCAACCGTGCCTCTATCGATTATAAAGCCAAAAAGGTCTTTCTCAGGTCGCCAAACCAACTCGAGCTTGTCTTCGAAGGAACTGGAGCCTCTTCCCCTCCATGTATTATATCCTTCATGACAGCCCAACGACTGCTAAGAAATGGTTGTTGTGGCTGTATCTGTTATGTGATTGATACTCAACAAGAGACCCCCACACTTGATGCAATCCCTGTGGTTCAAGAATTTCTGGATGTATTTCCTGAAGACCTGCCTGGCACCCTAGTTGATCGAGAAATCGAGTTCACCATTGAAACCCAACCTAGTACACAACCAATTTCAAAGATCCCTTACCGCATGTCCATGGCAGAATTGAAAGAACTAAAAACTCAACTCCAAGAACTACTGAACAAAGGCTTCATCCGACCAAGTACCTCACCATAGGGAGCTCCGGTACTGTTCGTAAAGAAAAAAGATGTACAATGAGGTTATGCATCGACTATCGAGAGCTAAATAAAGTCACTATCAAAAATCGGTACCCCCTGCCACGAATTGACGACTTGTTTGATCAACTGCAAGGTGCCCAAGTATTCTCAAAAATTGACTTGCGTTCTGGTTACCATCAACTAAAATTCAAAATGGAAAGCATCAAAAAGACTGCCTTCAGAACCCGTTACAGGCACTACGAGTTCCTCATCATGCCATTTGGCGTCACCAATGCTCCAGCGGCCTTTATGGACCTCATGAATCGAGTGTTCAAACCCTATCTTGACGAGTTCGTCATTGTCTTCATTAACGACATTCTCATATACTCCAAATCGCCAGAAAATCATGGACACCACTTGCGAAGAGTTCAACAGACATTACGTGATCACAAACTTTATGCCAAATTGAATAAATGCGAATTCTGGATCACTAGTGTACACTTCCTCGGTCACGTTATTAACAAAGATAGTATCTCAGTTGATCCCCAAAAGGTTGCAGCAAACATGGATTGGCCACGACCTACTAACGTATCAGAGATTCGAAGCTTCTTAGGCCTAGCCGGCTATTACCGGCGCTTTGTGCAAGATTTCTCGAAGATAGCTTCACCCTTGACCCAGCTAACTCAGAAGAACACACCCTTTGAATGGACGGACAAGCAGGAACGTTGCTTCCAAGAATTGAAGAACAGACTCGTGATGGCTCCGATACTAGCACTCCCCGCGAGAGCAGAAGGGTTTGTAATTTATAGTGATGCCTCATACAATGGTTTAGGTTGCGTTCTTATGCAAAATGGGTAGGTCATTGCTTATGCCTCCCGCCAACTAAAGACTCACGAAAGGAACTATCCAACTCATGATCTAGAATTGGCTGCGGTGATCTTCGCCCTCAAAATCTGGCATCATTATCTCTACGGAGTAGCCTGCGAGATCTACACTAATCACAAGAGTCTCAAATATCTGTTTACACAGAAGGAATTGAATATGAGGCAACGACGATGGCTAGAATTTATGAAGGACTACGACATAGAGATCCATCATCATCCCGGCAAAGCTAACGTAGTAGCAGACGCATTAAGTCGAAAAATGACCAAAAGTTTAGCATGTACCCTCGTTCCCCGCAAGATCCATAGGTTACTCACCAACATAATCGTGGAACCAGAGTTGATTGAAGAAATTAGAGCCCGCCAATGTGAAGATAAACTTTTGAAGAAAAAGTACGAGGAGCAAGGAAACGCGCCCGATCCTAACTTCACAATAAGCAATGGGATGCTAAAATTTCGAAATCGAATTTGCGTACCCGACCTTCCAGAACTCAAGAAAAAGATATTGGCAGAAGCTCATAGCTCGAGGTTTGCGATCCATCCTGGCAATACGAAGATGTATTACGATTTGCAGGAACATTTCTGGTGGACAAGAATGAAGAAAGACATAGCAAACCATGTCTCCAAATGCCTGCGTTGTCAACAAGTTAAAGTAGAGCATCAGAGACTTGCAGGAATGTTGCAACCACTCCCTATTCGCGAATGGAAATGAGAGCATATTACTATGGATTTCGTGGTCGGGCTACCACAATCAGTCTCGAAGAATGATGTAATATGGGTTATCGTAGATCGATTGACGAAGTCGGCGCATTTTCTACCAATCAGAATCATGTACTCCCTCTCTAAGTTCGCCACTCTCTACATTAAGGAAATCATTCGTTTGCACGGTGTAACATGCCCGCGAGGGACCTCGCTACATGTTCGGACTCGATTTTGTTGCGGTTCTAAATCTGAACCAAAGAGTCCAACTCTGGCAAATCGTTTTGAAGAAAAACAGATTTTTTGAAAGAAGTGCCAAACATGGACTGCTTTGCCAGATAACAGAGTCGCCACCTAAATATTTTTAAAATGGGAAATTTAGGAAACCCTGACTCGGTGCCAAAGGCCACGTGTCCGTCATCACCAAAGTTGCCTCGGCTCGGGAACTTGGGTACGATTGGGGAAGGTCACATCGTGAGCACCCCCGCTCGCCCGGTCAAAGACCGGCCTCTACTAACCATGATATCTGTTTTTGAAAACATTGTGAGTTCTTATTCCGGTTATTAGCCTAGATTACTATGTGATGCTCGCAGCAAACAAGTATAGACTGGGCCGTCTGAATTGGAACAAAACATTTCATGTTTGTTTGTTTGAAAATGGTGTGATGGTGCTACCCGCAGGTAGGCTAAAATGCGGATTTGCCACCCTCGGGTGGGCTTAGAAAACATGATTTTGCCACTATCTAGTGGGCTTAAAAACGAGCATTTGATGAATTACTCCAATTCAGATAACTCAACCTCCACCCACAGGCATTCAGGCAGTTATATCATATAAGCACATAGCCTCATGGCAAGCATGCTATTCATGGCAACACTCACACGCATGCAAGGATGCTAAAGCATAAAACTCACCGAGTACTCCAAGCCAAAACAAAAGCTCATTAGAAATTATGCATGATCCTAAATACACAGAAATGCCTAATGCAACACATGCAAAGATGCAAACTATAGCAGGCTCGGCTATTCTAAATATGGCATATGAGATGCAACAGCTATCAAGTACTCAACTTGGAATTGAAATACAGATGCAGTTTGTATGATGCGCCGAGCCCGGTGCGTGCAAAACAGATGAAGGATGCAAACATGTTGTCATGCTGTATGCTAATTGAAATATGCCCTATATCTAACCATTGTAAGCGGATAAATAAAAGGGAGAAAGAAATGGGGGTTGGAAGACATACATCACACTCACACACCCTTATTACAATTATGCCCTCGCGCAGAGGGTCCGAATAAATATACAGTCCGAATAAAAGAATAATACAGATTTCTAATTAATTGACAAATTAAGAAAAAACTGTAAACTGGCATGCAAGCCAGGGACTGCCTTGCTTCTGCTCCGGATAATGAAATGATGCATGCCCGGATGCCTTTGCGCGGAAATCCATGGCGGTGCCCCGATTAGCCTCTGTTTGCATTTTTCTCGAAATGCGTGCCAGACTCCGAAAAGTTGTTGATTCTTCATTTTGCTGCAACAGAGAGCAGGAAAGGGGCATAGCAATGTATTTCACAAATATATGCATGCCTCGATCCTCGTGCCACCAATCACGCATCTCGATGCATGATGGCCGAGGAGCCGAATTGCACAACTCAATATGGGATGAATGCATATGAATGCTACGACAAAACCTAGCTTCATCATGGGTAATCCGGAGTGTCGGTGACTTGGGAATTGAGACCCGTTCCGTCACTCAGGGTGCGAAACGTGCCTCGTTTCTCGTGCCCGGGCTAACGCCTATCCCGAACACGATGCAATATGCATGGTATGCATGAAATGCAGCTAACATGTGATATAGCATGCACAATGCTATGAAAGTGAGATGTCTCGAAATGCGTGCCCACGGGCACGCAAACCGAGGCGATGACATACAAGCATGAGATGACATGAAATATGGAATATAATGAGACTAAAATGAGATGTCTCGAAATGCGTGCCCACGGGCACGCAAACCGAGGCAATGGCATACGGAATGCAACAGGATTAAAAAGGCGTACACAATGCAAGATGGGCTTATACTAATATGGGAGAGCCTCAGCCACACCCACATAAGAGGCCATCGGATAAAAATGAAGTGCCTCGAAATGCGTGCACCTGGGCACGCAAACCGAGGCGGTGGCATACGCAATGCAAATGACATGGAAAATGCAAATTGGGCTTACACTAACATGAGAGGGCCTCAGCCGCACTCACATAAGATGCCGAGAGATGAAAATGAGGCGCCTCAAAATGCGTGCACACGGGCACGCAAACCGAGAAAATTCATGAATGCAATCTAAGATACAACCTGGTATGCACTATACTGGGAAAATGAGATGAAAATGAGATGCCTCGAAAAGCGTGCACGCGGGTACGCAAACCAAGGCCATGATGTGAGATGCGAATCGGATAAAACCAAAGTGCCTCAAAATGCGTGCACACGGGCGCGCAAACCGAGGCGATGATGTGAGATGCAAATTGGATAAAACCGAAGTGCCTCGAAATGCGTGCACACGGGCACGCAAACCGAGGCGATGATATGAAATGCAAATCGGATAAAACCGAAGTGCCTCGAAATGCGTGCACACGGGCACGCAAACCGAGGCGATGATAAAATGAGATGGAAATGCAAATTGGGCTTATACTCACATGAGTGAACCTCAGCCACACTCACATCAGATGCCGTCGGATAAAACGGAGGTGCCTCGAAGTGCGTGCCCACGGGCATGCAAACCGAGGCATGGCCTGAAGGCATGAAATGGCACGGGAAATGATATGCAAGCATGCAAACCAAATTTCAGCACCTAAATGAAGGGGAAAACAGCCCCGAAATGATACGAAATGACAACCAATGCATGAAATCATCCCGAAATGCGATATTAAGCCCCCGAAATGGCCTACAGCTACACTAAACATGCAAAATTGATACATGAAAGCAAAAGCAGTAGCAAGGCTGTCCCAAATATGGCATTTTTCCAGTACAAATCATTGATAAATAACAACCACAAGTATGATAAAAATGGCTTGCAAAAATGGGGGAAAAGAGGAGAATTACAAAGCAAGTGGTATCTACAATGCTCAAACTGAAAAACACAGTTCTACAACATTAAAGAGGAGCCAAAAATATGCATATTTACAGTAGATGACATCCCCCAATTCAGTGTGTAGATCTGCTAAACATAGCATGCAAAATAATGTGCCAAAAGGGGCTATAACATAAGGTACCAAAAGCATGCATCAATCAACCTTGGACCCTTAATAAAACTTGAAGAACAGAATAAAACAAGACACTTTCTAAGCCTGATGGAGGCCGAAAACAGAAGCTAAAATGGCCTAAACAAACATGCAATTTTACAGGAAATAAGGCCAATATAACATAAAGTACCAAAACCATTCACCAAATGGCTTAAGGTCCTTAACAAAACATGAAGAATAGACCAAAATAAGTCTCTTTCTAAGCCTGATGAAGGCTTAAATCAGAATTCAAATAAGCCTAACAAAGCATGCAAGATAGGCAAAGAACATGAATTCAAGGCAAGTGACATGTAGAGCAAGAAAACCAGGTTGAGCCCTTCTTCAATGTTGAAGAGGGGCTCAAAATAAGCACAATATCAGTAGGTTTCATGCTCCAACTCAGATCACAAGTAGGCCAAATAAAGCATGCAATTTTACGGTAAATTGGAAGAAATACAAAGCAAGTGCATGCTAGAATCACCAAACATGGTTGAGCCCTTCTTCAATATTGAAGAGGGGCTCAAAATAAGCCTACTAACAGTTTATAGTATGCTCGAAATCAGATCACTCAAAAGGCAAATAAAGCATGCAAATTAATGGCCTAAAGAATGGTATTGAAGGAACTATATCATGGAGACACCAAATGAAGTTGAGCCCTTCTACAATGTTGTAGAGGGGCTCAAAATAAGCACAAAATAAATAGGGGCCAAAGCCTAAAACAGAAAGGAAATAGGGTAAAGAATTGATGGAAGAAAATGCTAGAAAAAGGGATTTAAAGACTTACCCTTGAAGACAAGTCTTTTGCTTCTTCTTGCCTTAATGAAAGTTGCTTCTTGGCCTCTGGAAAACACCCCTTTGCTGCTGGAATGGAGGTGGTGATGGTGGAGCTTAGGGTTGATGAAGGAATTAGCTAGGAAGCTTGAAGTTTTTTAGGATTTTGAAGATGGAAATGAAGGTTTTGGGAGAGGGAGTCTTGAGGTGGATTTTTGTAACCCTAGGGAAGGAGGAGGGCAGCCCCTTTAATAGGCAAAAAAAGGTGTAAAAGGGGAGGGAAATGCACCCAAGCTTTCCCTCCCAAAATATCCCCCGGATGCCCGGGATATTTTGAAGAAATATCCGGACAGCTGGAAAGGGCTGGAAAGCAGAAAGCTGGCCGGCCAGGTAAATTTCTGGGAGGTGGCCGGCCGGCCACCCCACCTGGTCGGCCAGCCACTCACCCTGGCCGGCCGGCCATAGCCAAAAATTGAAGAGGAAAATTGCTGGCCGACCACCACTCCTTGGTGTCCTCCCAGGTGTGTAGAACAAGGTTCCAAGGTTGGAAATTGGCAACACTGAAGCAGGAGCCACAACATAGAGCTTGAAGAAGAGGCTCAAAAATGAAATCAACAATTGCTGGCCGACCAGTAGTTTTTAGGGTCCTCCCATGTGTGTAGAACAAGGTTCCAAGGTCGGAAATTGACAACACTGAAGCAGGAGTCACAACATAGAACTTGAAGGAGAGGCTCAAAAATGAAACTCTGAGTTTCTGGCCGACCATGCACTTTTAGGGTCCTCCAATGTCCCCTGATCACAAATATGTAGCTTTGGTTGGAAGAAAATACCCCTAGGGTGTTCAACATTGGCCCGGAAGTGAGCAAAACGGGCGCCGGAGGAGCGAAACTGGTTATCTGGGATAATTGCTGGCCTCCCACCCCCCAGTGATCTTCCTGGTGTTGAAACAGAGGTACCTGCCAAATTTGAACAAAAACTAAGGAGAAATGAACGCTCGGAGCCAAAACCGGGCAATTCGGGATCTCGAAAATGGGCTGCAGGTGCCGGAAGTGGTGTTCAGCAGCGAAGTGGGCATCTGCGACCCCAGTGTCCCTCGGAATGATAAAACAGAGGTGCATGCCAAAAACCGGAGAAATCGGAGATGGTTGGGTGGTCCCGAGCCGAGGCACACGGCCTGACGGCTCCGAAAACCGGGAACCGGGCCCCGAAATGGGCAAAATAGCCTACGGCCACGAAACGTAGCTCACGGCCACCGGGAGATAGTCTACGGGACCACTCCCTTCCCTCAAGAAAGAAAACAGAGAAAACCGAGTCTGGTTCGCAAACCGAGACAAGGCACAGAAGAGAGTTCGGAAGTCCGGAGGCAGGGCGCACGGCCGCGATTCTGAAACTTCTGAATGAGCACAGTATGCAACGTCACCAAGCGCTCAATCGGTGACGTCTGAGTCTTAAGGTCGGTCAAAAATGGGGTGTCTACACACGGCACCCCAGTTTCAATCGTATTTGATAGAGACCCCCGCTTCGTGTCACACTTCTGGAACAAATTACAAGAAGCTTTGGGAACCACTCTAAGGTTTAGCACGGCTTATCACCCACAAACTAATGGGAAATCTGAAAGGACGATCCAAACCTTGGAAGATATGTTGCGTTTGTGTGTGGTAGACCTCAAAGGAAACTGGGATGATCATCTACCTTTAGTGGAGTTCACGTATAATAATAGCTACCATGCAAGGATTGGAATGGCACCGTACGAGCCACTGTATGGAAGGAGATGTCGATCACCTCTATGTTGGACGGAAGTCGGAGACAGAAAATTATTAGGCCCCGAGATTGTGCAAATAACGAGCGATAAAATCGAACTCATCCAACAACGAATTCGCACTGCCCAGAGCCGCTAGAAAAGCTATGCAGATACACGGAGATGAGACTTAGAATTTCAAATAGGAGATCATGTGTCCCTTAAGATCTCACCGACAAGAGGGGTTATCCGATTTGGAAAGCGAGGAAAGTTAAGACCACGTTACATCGGCCCATTCGAGATATTCAAAAGGATTAGTCCTGTAGCATATCGTCTTGCGCTTCCACCCGAACTATCCAATGTCCATAATGTGTTTCACGTTTCAATGCTTCGTCGATATCTTCGAGATCTAGAGCATGTTGTCGATCATGAGAACTTAGAAGTTCAAGAAGATCTCTCTTACGAAGAGCAACCTATACAGATTCTCGATCGTCGTGATCAGATCCTTCGAAATAAGACTATACCCCTCGTAAAGGTCTTATGGAAAAACTATCGTGTCGAAGAAGCAACATGGGAAACTGAAAGCCAAATGCAAGCCAAATACCCACACCTCTTCGAAAACTAAGGTACGTCAAGTTTGGGGATGAACTTCTTTTAAGGAGAGGAGAAATGTGACACCCGAATGTTTTAAATTTAATATTACAATAAATAGAACTCAAAAATAATATAAAAAAATAAAAATAAAAAATATATATATACATGTAATGACAATAATAATAAATAAATAAATAACAATAAATAAATGCATAATTTAGGAAATTGAGAATTTTATTGTTAAGGAAATACGTTGTAAAACACCACACATTAAATATTTTAGTAAGTGGTAAGTGATGTTTTATAGTTGGGTAGTGATGTTTTTAGACGTGAACCTAACTTGTAGTCATATATAATTTTAGGAGTCATCATGGATTACCAAAGAAGGTAATAACCTTTAGAATATTAAAATGGTCAAAGTAAGTCCTAAGAGATTAGAATAGTAAATGGTCAAAGTAAATCCTAAGAGATAAAATCAACAAGTTTAATAAATAAATAGATAAGGGTGAATCTGCCAAGATTTACACGCGTCAACACTCGGAACCTTCCGTAACTTATTACTCACGGATTACTTCCCTATAAATAGGGAGGATTGGCATGTTAAGGGCAGCAGTAAAAGAAAACGAAAGTAGAAAAGGAGGACGGCACGGGTGAGGGATCTTTGAGTGGTGGAAAGAAAGAATAAGAAATTAATTTAAGGTGAGTTATATTATACCTTGAGCTAGTATAATATGTTTTAAATATGTCTTGAGTTACCATAACATAGTCTACGTATGTTTTGACTCACCATAATTTATTTTATACAAGTTATGTTTATAAATTATTATAAACTATATAAATATTTCAGTTACGTGGTTTAATTTCTGAACCCTATTTGGTTAAAAGGAAACTCATGGATATGTTTGTGTATATTTTAAAGAATATTTGACTATAACCTTATAAACAATTATGTTGTGTAAGTACCACCACGGGAGTCCCACGCCTTGGGGGACTTAAATAACCATTGGCCCATGTTTGATCACTTTGTGGTCCCCTGTTTGTCATGGATGCATTGACCCCTATTCTGTTCTATTCTATACCGTGGTTATAGTTGTTTATTTCAGTTCTGCCATTTAAATAATCTGTGTATTCAACTCAAATTATGTTAATATTTTAGTTTAAATAACTATCCATGGCTATTTGTACCCTAATACTCACAGTATAATATTTCTCACTCTGCTATGTGCTTAGAGCTGTTACCCCTTTCAAGTGACGAGATTTAGCGGGATCAAGATGGGGAATGAATCGTTATGTTGTTTTTTTTTATTTCTTTTTTTGATTTCTGTCTGTTTTTTTTTTTTTTTTTTTATCAGACTCTTGTAATACAATAAAGCTCAAATGACTATATTTGTTTCCTTTTAAATAAGTATTTGGTATCCAATTATTTTATTTTAATTTTTCCGCTTGCGCTACGACTACAAAATTATTTGAATTATTTCATTTTTATCTTGTTACGACACCGAGCTTTTGGGTACCGAGTTTGGGTCGTGACAAAATTGCTTCCCTCCATAAGTTCTGTGGCAATCTAGAACTAATTAACATTACATTCATCATTTCCTTCAACGTCCTATTCTTTCGCTCAACAATGCCATTTGACTGAGGGGAGTAAGGCGTTGCAGTTTGGTGGATAATCCCATATTGAGCGCAAGTCTCAACAAATGGTGATTCATACTCACCACCACAATTACTTCTTAATGCCTTAATCTTTCGACTTAGTTTCTTATCAACTTCATTCTTATAAAGAATAAATTTATCAGTAGTCTCATCTTTGCTTTTAAGCAAATATACATAACAATATTTAATGCAATCATCAATAAAAGTAATAAAATACTTGTTGCCACCTCGAGATTGTATGAACTTCAAGTTACACACATCACTATGCACTAAGTCTAAAGGCTCAAAACTTCTTTCAATAGAATGAAACAAAATCCTTGTCAACTTTGCTTCTACACAAGTTTCACACTCATGATTTGGATTAATCTTGAAAGATGGTATGTGATTTAATTTGATTAATCTACACAAAGATTCAAAATTCACATGACCTAGTCTACTATGCCATAAATTAGAAGACTTAAGCATGTAAGCAGAAGTAGAACCTTTCTCATTAATCTTAAGGATAATAGTCATTACATTTAATTTAAAGATGCCACCTGACATATTCCTACATAAACTCCACTTTTGGTCAACACAACCTTATCGAATTCAAAAACCATGTGGAAACCATGCTTACTTAGGAGAAACCCCAAGACAAGGTTTTTTGTGAATATCTAACACAAACAAGGCATCGTTCAGAGTCAGCTCTTTTCCTAAGGTCATCTTTAGGATTACCTTGTCCTTTTCCTTAATGGTTGAGGTTGCAGAATTCCCTATGAACAACTTCTCACCGTTTGCACCCAGCTCGAAGGTTATAAACATCCTTTTCTCTACACAGATGTGGCAAGTGGCCTAGTGTCCACCCACCATTCCCTAATATTAGATTCCACCAAGTTCACTTAAGTGACAACAACAAAAAGATGCATATCATCTACATCCTGGGAAAGATCTTCCATCTCTGCCACGTAAGCTCGGGCCTTGTTATTGTATGGCTTCTTATTCTCGCAGCAATCAATTGCCCTATGCCCATTGTTACCATAGTTGTAGCATTTTCCAAAAAAACCTATAAGAAAGTTCTTGTGGCTTGTAGACCGGCCTCTTTGTGATACCACCTCTAGGCCCCTACTTCGAGCCTTTATTCACTGGTTACTTATTCTTGACCCTCGAAGACTGACCATGCTCAACAACATTAGCCTTCATGGTTAGGGTACTCCCCTATTTCTTCCTACTATCCTTTTCAATCCGGAGCCTGACAACAAGCTCTTCGACTGTCATCTTCTTTTGCTTGTGTTTCAAGTAGTTCTTAAATTCCTTCCAACTAATTGGAAGCTTCTCAATCATTGCAGTTGCCTAAAATGATTCACTCATGAGCATACCCTTTGCATGTATCTCGTCCAGAATTAGTTAAAAATCTTAGACCTAACTTATGATGGTTTTAGAGTCCACCATTTTGAAATCCAAAAATCGGTTCACGACAAATTTCTTTACCCCGACATCCTCGGTTTTGCATTTCTTGTCCAAGGAATCCCACAACTCCTTTGCTGACTTCTTAGCATAAAACATATTGAAAAGTGTATCTGCCAAGCCGTTGAGAACATAATTCTAACAAAGGAAATCTGATTGCTTCTAAGCGTCCAAAGCCATGATATTATGTTTATCTTACACATTCTCCTCCATGGCTGGTGGATCCTTACTCAAAAATCTCACAAGGTTAAGAGTTATTAGGTAAAACAACATCTTTTGCTACCACCTCTTGAAATTCACGCCGGTGAACTTCTCCGGGTGCTCATGATGATTGAGCGGTTCCCCTGAAATAGGAGTCACAGCAGGGTTAACAACAAAGTTAACAACAGGGGTTGGCAATCCAATTGATATGGGATTCAGATTCCCATCAACATTCACTACTTTGGGAATAGTTGTAGCGACATCAATAATAGTTGTCATTTCTGAAAAATACAACAGAATTTTAACTATTTTGTTTTTCCAAAAAACAAATTAACACTAGGAAATCCCGAATACTGAAAAATTAATTCAAAATTAATTGCACCACTAACTTAGAAATCAAACAAAGTCAATAAAATTTTCAAGAAGACTGGAGGGATTACAATGGTTTCACTTAAAACCCAATTAACCTTAAACAAAACTCTCAGAATATCGTTGACTCATTGTCAATGGGAAACAACTAAGTTGACAGGGGATAGACAAGGTTAATAAAACCTCAAGTCCTAGAAATAACCAATTACAAGCAATAAACTTGCTGACATAATTACAATCAATAAAAAAAATGCTACCATACTTACAAGCAATCAAAAAAAAAAAAAAAAAACCTAGGCAATTTAAAAACTAACAAAAGTGTGATAAAACCAATCCACAAAAGAGTCCAAAATCCTTTTCCAATTTTCAGGTTACTCTGTTACAAATGATTAGTAGTCCAAATTTTTATATGTCACAAATTATAGTAGATTTGTTTATTCTTATTTTTCCATTTCTTTTCGCATAGGTATACCTGTAAAGAAAGTTAGCAGAAAAACAAGATAAGAAACAAAACTGTTGGGTCTATCCCACATCGACTCGGGAGGGACTCCTCGTCTACCTTATAAGCGTACTGGCCCCCTCCATCTGTCAACAGGCCTTTTCCCCTCTTCCAAGGGGAGGAACAAAACCGTGAGGGGCGCGTTTCCACCCCCCAAAGCGGACAATATGTTGACACACCGTGAGAGGCCAGGCACGTGCATTGGCGCTAGAAGGAGGGCATCCGGCAAACTCTCCCGCTGTTCGCGGCCCAGTCCGCTGGGGGATTATGTTGGGTCTATTCCACATCGACTCGGGAGGGACTCCTCGTCTACCTTATAAGCGTACTGGCCCCCTCCATCTGTCAACAGGCCTTTTCCCCTCTTCCAAGGGGAGGAACAAAACCGTGAGGGGCGCGTTTCCACCCCCCAAAGCGGACAATATGTTGACACACCGTGAGAGGCCAGGCACGTGCATTGGCGCTAGAAGGAGGGCGTCCGGCAAACTCTCCCGCTGTTCGCGGCCCAGTCCGCTGGGGGGTTATGTTGGGTCTATCCCACATCGACTCGGGAGGGACTCCTCGTCTACCTTATAAGCGTACTGGCCCCCTCCATCTGTCAACAGGCCTTTTCCCCTCTTCCAAGGGGAGGAACAAAACCGTGAGGGGCGCGTTTCCACCCCCAAAGCGGACAATATGTTGACACACACCGTGAGAGGCCAGGCACGTGCAAAAACAAATCTATATATAAAACTATAAAAACTAATGCAATTAAATAATTTTCCTAGCCACTTTTAGCAAACTTATGCAATAACAAAATTAAATTAACTAAAGAATAAAATGCTAGATAAGATATTAAACAAACAACTAATGAAAACAAACTAATAACATTAAATAATTAAATTAATTTTAATTCCCAAGAGTTATATAAAATCACTAAAAAGAAATAAGCATGCAACTAAAACTAGAAAGCAACAGGCATGCAAATAATACTAGAAAGCAATAGGCATGCAACTAAACCTAAAAACAAGACTAAAAACCAAACACCACTAGTTCTAATTTTTTAACACACACACACACGCACACACACAAAACTAAGAAACAATATTTTCCTACAAAAATCAATTCATCATAAACCGCTTTGCAAAAAGAATATGTTTCTTCAACTTCTTTTAAAAACACAAATGAAAATCTGTTTTGAGATTGTTGTATAAAATGAGTGTTTAGATAAAAATTAAACAGATTCAAATTTATAAATTAAATTACAAAGCAAAAATAATAGGACTAAAAAAAATAGAAATTACAACTCAAAAAACAGAGAATTAAAATGAAAACAAATTCTAGAAATAAAATAAAAATAAGAAACCAAACTGAAGCTTGTAATTACACGGTTTTCTTAAAATATATTCGTCGCCTCACCAATGGGTGTTGAAGGAATGCCGGTGTCTGTTTTCCGAGATACGATAGTTAGAACCAGCTATAGCAAGGACACCTTTTGAGTAGTTTTGGCAAACAAAATTACAGGAGCACTCTCTCACAAAAGAAGAACAATATAGGAGGCAAAATTATAGAGTAAAACAAAACCCAAAGGAGGGTGGTCTCTATTTATACACAAGCGGAAGAGATGAGTCGTCCTCAACCATGAATAAAACTACCATAAGTATAGAGGTTATAAACTTTATGTACACGTGTGTATATTTGTAGAAGCCACCACTATCTGACCTAGTTAGAAAAAGAATATGAGATAGATGAGCCACCAACACGGCCCAAGCCTTATCCAGTCTAGCAAGTCTCAAGCTTCAAGCCCAACTCCAAGATCCAAGGACCAGGACCTACCGCTGTACGGTTCGACAAGGCGGCGCGCGTGCGTGTCGCACTTTCTGCATAACCAACTTGAACTTGTCCCAATCCCATCTCTAAAGCATCCATAATTTTCTTCCTTCAGAAAATTTAGTTGTCCCAAAAGGATCACACCCTTCGGCAAAATTAGGGATTAAATACATATCAATAATTTCCTGTATAATCAATGTGGGATATGTGGTTACACACCTATCCCAATACCTCATTTATGAGGCTAACTTTATAAGATTATTTCTCATTCAATTCTCTATGATTTTTTATCATTCTTTCTATGATATAAAGATCTCGTTGTAAAGAAACTCAATCAGACTCATTCCAACTGATGGTTGAAACACATTTTAATTTCGTATTAAAATTATCGAAAAATTATTATTTTTCAACATATGAACTATGTTATTTTATGTCTAATAATAAGAAAATAAGATAAAAAAATAAGATTATGTCTAATATACAAAAGCATACCCAAAAAATATAAAATTATAATAATTTAATGGGAATGGCTTCCCTCTAATCCAATCACCGTCTGGAGGATACTGTTGGGCCTATGAGGGCCCATCACGGGTCCCGTTTCGATAATCCGAACCGTTCAATGTGTAGAACTCGTCGAGTACTATATCATTGTAAACAATCACGTTGATCGGATATCAATAACTATGTGATCAAATTAATTTTGTATGAAAAAAATAGACAGTGAAAATAAACGGTTTACAAAAATCTGATTTGATCACATAGTTATTGATATCTAATCAATGTGATTTTTTACAAGTATATAGTACTCGACGAGTTCGACACATTCAACTATTCGAATTATCGAAATGAGAATCATAATCTTTATAAGCTTAACAATATTTACTAATCTGATCACGGACGGGAGGAAACCATTTCCTAATTTAATTATTTCCTCGGTCAACTAATAAAGCCTAAAAGCAATTTTAAAATGTTTGGAAGAAACATCATAAATTTTATGTTACCTGTAAAGCGCGTGGAGAAACATCTTACCTGATTTTCCGTACATGAATGTTGAAAGTAAAAGTCTGGTAGGATGACAGTTGTCTTGCGTCTCGAACCTGTACTTTCTAAGAAAAGCCATTCCCACGCGCATTTGCAAGAAAATATTTCAGTTTCAACTAATGGTAACTCATATTTTACGGGTTGGTTTGGTCGTGGGTTATTTTTTTAGTTTTTTTATTTTTTAATTATTTTAGTTGGAGATTAAAAAAATTTATTTAAGATAAATTTTTTAATTTTTTTAATTTTTACGAGAATAAAAACAAAATAATTATGATTTCAACCTAATAAACTATTTTAGCCCAAATATCCCAAACGGGGCTAACTCATCTACTCCACGGTCAACTAACTCAGCCAGCTCCAACTTTAATTAGACAAAAATAAAAGGCCTAGGTTTGTACACAATTTTAGTTGGGCTGGAACATATTTTTGGATCTGTATGAGCTAATCACAAAATTCAAATAGTGGAAGGTATAAAACTCGTCAAATACTTTATTTTTATTAAAAAATTAGGTTGATCGGATATCAATAATCACTCGATGAGTTCACTTTTTGTCAACAGTAAATGTGATTTTATAAAAGATTATTGACAGAAATGTGAACTAATCGAGTGGCTATTATATCTGATCAATGTAATTTTTTATAAAGATGAAATGCTCAACAAATTCTACACATCAACCAATTCAGATTATCAAGATAAATTCGAAATGAGCCCTAAATGAGCCAGACTAAACGGTCCAATTCGACTACCTAATTAGAGACAATCTCGTCTTAAAATAAAAAATATAAATAAATAAACTAGACAAACCTGTTTTTGATTTTTTATTTATTTTTATTATTAAACATCGCCGGGGGGGGGGGGGGGGGGGGGGGGGGTGATTTCCAAACATAATTTTTTTTTTTAAAAAACAGTTTTTTTTTGGGAAGCCACTTCCCAAATTTTTTATCTCATTTTTTTTACTAAAAGACAAAAATTTTACAAAATCAAAAAAAACACATCCAAACAAAATATCACATCCAATCCCATAATCATTTCACTTTTTCTCTCACAAACATCACATTCAACCACATAAAAACCAACTATCTTCCCAAACACTAAAAATTTTTTATCTCATAAAAACCTACATCTCCTAAAATCTACATAAAAACTCACTTCCCAAACACCCACATAGTGTAGTTTTAAAAGTAATGAAATAGTTTTCTAACATGTTATATAATGGATTGAGTTTCTCTCTGGTTTTTAATCCAGAGAGATATTGTTAGGTTTATTGGGTCATTTTTGGGCCTCAATTCAATGATCTGAATAATTTATATTTTAAAATTTATCAAGTATATTATCTTTATAAAAAATCATGTCAATCGAACAACGGCAACCACATATTTGGATAAGTTTTATATAAAAAAAAATAAAAGGTAAGAAAATAAACGGTTCATACAAAACTAATCCAAACACGTAGCTGCTATTATCCGATCGACTTGATTTTTTTTGCAGGAATGATGTATTCGACGATATTTAAAATGTGAATGATTCGAATCATCAAAACAGAATAAAAAAAAAAATCCAATAGGTCTAACAATACTTCTCTAATCTGATTAAAGACCGGAGGAAAACTTTGTTCTTAAACAATACAATTTTATGCCAAATCACACGAGTTTTCAAAATCAATTTAAAAAAAAATGTTTAAAAACTAGTTTGGTGAAAAAATAAAAAATATTATTTATATATATTTTCTTTTTTGAGGTAGAAATAATTTGTAAAAAATTTAAAATAACTTTCTTAGTGTTTAGTTTTATTAAATTAATAATATTTTTTTCAAAAAGAATTTATAAGTTTTTATTAAATTAATAATAATTTTTTCAAAAAGAATTTATAAAAAATTATAAAAACGCACCAAAACAGAGCCTATATTTGTGCATTGGTGGGGCTGTGGAGCTCGCAAACTTATCATAATCACTTCACTCTAACGCATGAAAGGAAAAATTATCTATAAAGGCTTCATTTTGCAATTAAGAATTTTAATTAAAAAGTCATTATAAATTATCATATTATTTTTTATTCTTTTATATATTTTTTGGTTAAAAATAAAATAAACATCAAAATAGTAAGTTTCCAACGAGCTCTAAGTCCGGTCTATATGTTATGTGGTGGCCAATCAATTATAAAGATAGCAAAAAAAATTATTCCTAAAGTAGAGACTAAGAGGAATGTGTATAAACCAAAGCTTCCATAGATTTAATCGTGATTATGGATGGATGATGAGATTCCATTAATACAGAGCCGATTCCATTGATACAGAGCCAATTCCAATAGACTTATTGGAGGGTGTCATTGGTGTACATCCAGTAGAAATTGAACCTATGAATTGATAATGAAGTTTTCATTTTGTACATGCCAAATCATGAATAGTAATTGAATCCAATTTTTTTAAAAATTCCAAAATGACTCGGTAACAGATCACTTGTTCTAAAGTACGCCCTATTCGTTTCACTTGCAACAATCAATTAGTTGTCTGGGTGGATAAAGAGTGTTAGATTTTTATTCTTGGCAATCCCGTTTGACAAAACTCCTTTCAGTTGTACTTGTTTTTGTACTTTTTATTTCAGTAAGGTTATGAGTTTTTAGATGCTAATCCAACCTGAATTGTGCCTTGCAGAGAAGTTTGTGATGTTAATACTTTCAAGATTGCCACTTCGCTGACTATGACGGGGATCGAGCTGTCTGGTCAACTCGCGGGGGTCTAGGGGGCAGCGCCCCTTGGCGGGTCCGGGGCAGCGCCTTTGAAGCAAAGTGCAAAATTGCATTTGAAGTTGCATGTCTGCCCTTGCTCGCTCGAGCGAAGGCTGTGTCTGGCAAAAAACCTGAGAATGGTGAATGTACGCTCGAGCAAAGGTTGTGTGGCTCAAGCGAAGCCACTTATGGAAAAACACGCTAGATTAGTTCCTCGCTCGAGCGAAAGAGTCTTCGCTCGAGCGAGTTTCGCAGTCCCAGGTTTCTATAAATATGTGTTTCTGTCAGATTTTAGGATTACTGCTCCAGATCTTCTTTTTGGATATTAAGGTTTATGTCTGGGGATATTTTGCTAGGTTTCTTTGATGTTTAATTGAGTATTCAACTCATGGGTTAAGAAGAATACATCAAAGGTTTGTTTGTTCATTCTATATAAAAGAGAGAGTTGTTCTTCAATGGATTCTAAAGAATTTGAGTCTGAAGCTTTGGTGAATTCTGGAGTGACTCATCGTCAAGACAATTCCGAGGTGAAGACGGGGCTGGAAGAGACACATAGGGGTTAGTTCAATTTGGGCGTGGATTCGCTAGCTAATTGAGAGTATACCTATATAATTCCTTTATGTCTTTTTAGTGGATTGTTTTGTGGCTTTTGCTCGTGTTTTTTTTATCATAATTGGAGGTGTCCAATTGTGGTTTTTTTACGTAAAATTGTTGTGTCGATTTGTCTTGATTGTTTGATTGAGATTGTTGTTTACTGCTTAAACTTGATATATAATCACAAATCAACATCTAGGGGGTTTCTAGTTTTTTCAATTGGTATCAGAGTTGGTTGTTCTATTTTTTTTTTTTTTTTTTAAAATCTTTTAGAACGAGATCTTGTTTGATTTGTGATAATGGATTCAATTCGTGAGGGAAATTCAATAGTTCGACCACCCCTACTTGATGGATCCAATTATTCATTTTGGAAAGCTTGGATGAGATCGTTTTTAAAATCTATTGATGAAAAAGTTTGGCAATCTGTCATGTATGGGTGGACTGAACCAACAATTACCGTTGATGGAGTAACTTTCCCCAAACCAATTAATAAGTGGGACACAATTGATTACCAAAATAGTAGCTCGAATAGTAAAGCTATCAATTCTCTCTTTTGCGCTGTCACACCTGAAGAGTTTAGTCGTATTTGCAATTGTGAAGTCGCAAAAGAGGCTTGGGATATCTTACAAACTATTCATAAGGGCACTCCTTCTGTTAAACGCTCAAAACCTCAAAGGCTCACGTCTAGTTTCGAAAACCTCTCAATGAAAGATAGTGAGACCTTTGATGAATTTTATGCGAAGTTGAGTGACATTGTAAATTCCAGCTTCAATTTAGGTGAAAAAATACTGGAATCCAAGATTGTAGGAAAATTTTTGAGGTCCTTGCCCGATCAGTTCCAACCAAAAGTTACAGCTATTGAGGAGGCTCAAGATGTTAACAACCTCAAGCTAGATCATTTGGTTGGAAATCTCTAAACTTATGAGGCACATAGGAATTTCAAAAAGAAACAAAAAGATATTGTTTTTAGTAGTGTTCATAAAGCTGGAAAGGATTCTGATGAGGATTGTGAGATTGATTCCAAGATTACGGATGCTTTTGTAAAACAATTTAAAAAATCTTTTCTGAAAAAGAATCATAATCTTTTGGAATCTACTCATACTCATAAATCCGAAGGCAAAGATAAATTCAAAATTAATTCTATAGCCAAGAAGGAGAAATGAAAGATACAAGGGAACTCTAAAAGAGTCCAATGCTATGAATGCCAAGGATTTGGTCACTTTGCTCAAGAATGCCCCACTCATTTGAGGAAGAAGAAAGCCCTCGCTATCACTTGGGATGATGAATCAGAATCTGATAAAGATGAAAGTGACAATAAAGATCAAGGTGAAGAGGGACATGAACAATTCCTTACTTTCATGGCGGCTTCTGAAACTGAAGGACGAACAGAGTATCCGAATAGGCCGGTTGAGAATGCCATTGATGATGAATCCTCGAGAAGTGATGATGAAGAGGTTGAGCAAGCTTATGAAAAGTTGTATAAGGAATCTCTTAACTTATCCAAATTGAATGACAAACTCACTATGAAACTCAAAGCATGTGAAAGTGAAAATGTCAAACTAAAGGAGGAGATTTCCGAGGCTAGGATTGATGCCATCAAGATAGCTAATGATCAACAAGCTCTTTGTACAAAACTCTTGACTTGTGAGACAGAGATGAATGGGCTACAGCAAATCTATGCAATGTATGGAAAAAAGATTGAATCCCTCGAGATGTCTCAAATTGCCTTGGAAGAACTAATGATCAAGAAAGAGGAAGAGCTCAAGTGTGCTATGGCTACCATTGGTCTTTGGAACAAAGGATCAAAGACTTTGGAGGATATCATTGGGTCTCAACAAATATGTTGTGACAAGAGTGGCATTGGCTTTGGTGATAACAAAGAGCAAAAACAGAGTGCATCTACATCTCATGATACAAGAACTCAAGGAAAGGGAGAACAAAAAATTCTACATAAGGATGGACTTCTCAAACTTCCTAGAGTTGGTAAGGTAAAAGAAAAAAAAGGTACACCCTGTACACCCTATTTTTATTTGTCATCATTGTGGTATGCATGGTCATATTCGCCCTTATTGTTATAAGTTGCATGGGAGAGTGTCTCATAGAGATGGAAGAAATTCCAACATCTCGTGGGGTAGGAGACACTTCATTGGTAGTAATGAGGTTAAAGGTCATATTAGACCTCGTTATTTTGATCAGCTTGAGACCAAACTTGGAGCAAGTTTGTATTTGCCTAGATCTAGAAATAGGAAGTTGGAAACCAAGTCGAGACGGGTTCCCATTGAAAGCGAAGAGAACCACAACGTCAAGACACCATCCAAGAACCGCAATTCTCACAACTTTGTTCATACTAAAGCGGTTTGGGTGCGAAAACTTAACTTGTATTAATTTGTATATTCTTTTTAGTTTTTAGGTTTTTGCGTGTTTTTTTCTTTTTGAGTCATTTAATGTGTGCATGTTCGTTTTCTGTCTTGCTTTGTTTAGAAAAAGAAAAAAATTAATAAATAAAAAAAAACCAAAAAGATTTTCTTAGTATGGTTTTGCAAACTTAAATTTTTTGAGATGTCCTTAGTGCATATTGGAATTGATGAGAATCACCATTACATGTTAATATGCGTGTGCTTTCTGTAGTCATTACTTATTTTAGAGTGTGTGTTCTTTGATTAGTATGTCTCATTCTGTACACACTCTTGGATTAGCAAATATCGGAGTCTTTCGCCTTAGTATTTTTTTTTCTCTATGGACTTCTGGCATTGTATCTTTTGTTTTTCTAGAGGAATTGACCTATACTAGCACATCATGGGTGATGTTGAGTCTCTTAACCACCTTCCATCTTTTTGCATCTTCATGGCTTTCCCCTCTGTTCTTTGTAGTCCAGCTATGAGGAAAAGGCTATCTCAGAGTCACCAACCAGGCCATCCTTATTATATCCATGCTTCTCTGGTTCGGTTTCCATACTCTTGAGCGTGTCAGCCGCCAATGAGTGTGAAAAAGAAAAAGAAAAAGAAAAAGAAAAAGAAAAAGAAAAATGAAAAAATGTGCAAAAGAAAGAAAAAGAAAAAAAATGTGCAAAAGAAAGGAAAAAAAAGGATTCATTGATTGAGGAGGAGCCTCCGCTTTTACTTACCAAATACCCCTTGATTCCTAGTGGTTTGGCTTTCCTTTGTTGTGCTTAGATTCTCTTGCTAGAGGTCCAGTTATCAGATCACTACTAGGGTTTGAGTCTTGTGTTTGTCGAACTCCAAAAGTCACACACACACTTTTATCATGGGATCTATGCTTTTCACATAATGCATAACTTTCTTTTATAAGGAATCTTCTAGAGGCTGTGCACATTGTGTTTTCAAGTAATTATGTTTCTTGAATAATCTTGTGTGTTCTAAGGTACAAATCTGAGATTTCTTGCTTGCTCCACCATATTATTTTTGTCGGTTTCTTCTTGTTCATTGTTTTCAATATAGTGTTTGTGGTTGCTTTGAGTGAGAGGGAGTTTAGTTTATCATTGCACGAGTTTGTTAGCATGAACACTTTGATTTGTTTGGTAAGGGAGATTGGCTTTAGTTGGTTTACATGATGCTATGCACTGCTTCTTTATTATTTCCTTCTTGCATGCTCCTGATATTTACATAATCTTATCATTGCTTGTGTGGTTTCTGATCTTGCTTTAGTTGATTGAGCTTCCTTTGTCAATTCGTGACAAAAAGGGGGAGTAACGTTGTTCGGTGCATGTGTCTTAGGATTTCATGTATTCATGCCATGTGTCAGGTGCATATGTCTTAGTTTTCAGGTTTTCATGCTATATGTTCTTAAAATCTCCTAGTCGCATTTATTCATGTTTTTCATCTCATGCTTCAAATGCTTCAAGATAATCTAGCCATATGTTTATTACTTTTTCATATACTCTTGTGGGACTAATAGTTGTTTTGGAGACTGTGGCACTAATAGCCGTTTTGCAGATCTTAACCTTCATAAAGAAGTTTGTGTTTGTTGGCTGTAATAGGTTGGGATAATTAGGATTTTATTTGTTAGGTGTGTTTTGTCACGGCATTGCCAAAGGGGGATATTGTTAAAATTTTATTCTTGGCAATCCTGTTTGACAAAACTCCTTTCAGTTGTACTTATTTTCGCACTTTTTATTTCAGTAAGGTTATGAGTTTTTAGATGCGAATCCAACCCGAATTATGCCTTGCAGAGAAGTTTGTAATGTTAATACTTTCAAGATTGCCACTTTGCTGACTATGACGGGGATTGAGTTGCCCGGTCAGCTCGCGGGGGTCCAGGGGGTAGCGCCTCTTGGCGGGTCTGGGGCAGCGCCCCCAAAGCAAAGTGCAAAATTGCATTCGAAGTTGCATGTCTGCCCTTGCTCGCTCGAGTGAAGGAGTTCTCGCTCGAGCGAAGGCTGAGTTTGGCAAAAAACCTGAGAAGGATGAATGTACGCTCGAGCAAAGGTTGTGTGGCTCAAGCGAAGTCATTTATGGAAAAACACGCTAGATTAGTTCCTCGCTCGAGCGAGAGAGTCTTCGCTCGAGCGAGTTTCGTAGTCCCAGGTTTCTATAAGTACGTGTTTCTGTCAGATTTTAGGATTACTGCTCCAGATCTTCTTTTTGGATATTAAGGTTTATATCTTGGAATATTTTGCTAGTTTTCTTTGATATTTGATTGAGTATTCAACTCATGGGTTAAGAAGAATACATCAAAGGTTTGTTTGTTCATTCTATATAAAAGAGAGAGTTGTTCTTCGGTGGATTCTAAAGAATTTGAGCCTGAAGCTTTGGTGGATTCTGGAGTGGCTCATCGTCAAGACAATTCCGAGGTGAAGACGGGGCTGAAAGAGACACATAGGGGTTGGTTCAATTTGGGCGTGGATTCGCTAGCTAATTGAGAGTAAACCTGCGTAATTCCTTTATGTCTTTTTAGTGGATTATTTTGTGACTTTTGCCCGTGATTTTTTTATCACAATTGGAAGTGTCCAATTGTGGTTTTTTCATGTAAAATCGTTGTGTCATTTGTCTTGATTGTTTGATTGGGATTGTTGTTTACTGCTTAAAATTGATACATAATCACAAATCAACATCTAGGGGGTTTCTAGTTTTTTCAAAGAGAAGTTCATCAATTATCTCTATATTAATGACACAATTTGGTGGCACTTAAAACTCCTTTTAGCTTTCAACACCATCTTAATTATCAACAAATTTGTATTCTCAAAACTCCTTTAAGTCTTAGAACATGATTTTTTAAGTAAAATTATATACTAAACAAAGGAAAATATTAGTTATGAACTAATAATTTCATAATTGTAAATGTATTTGACTGGCTATGTAAAAGGGTTTTTTTTTTTTTTTTTTTTTTTGTTACTATTTTGCTTTTTCCCTTTAACCATTAGTGGTTTTTTGGTTAAGCTTGCTTAAATTTCAATATTTATTTCTTATGTTGTCATTTGTCTGTTTCTAAACGAGGTCTAAAAGTCAAATTCAAAATATTCTTATGAAAAATGATTTGTGGCACTAAAACTGCTGGCACTAATGGCACTAATTTCCTGTTTTGGTAACTTTATTTTTTTTATTATTTTTTTTTACCTGATATAGAAATTAGTGCCATTAGTGCTCAAAAAATTAGTGCCACAAATCACAACCGTATTCTTATTGCATTTGAAACTTATTGATTGAGAGTGATGAATTCCTCACTAAGCCAATCCAAATAAAAAGTACTAGGTCACTTCACACTCCAATTATGGGGTGTTTGGAAAGAAGATTTAGGCTAAGTTTGGCATTCTCAAAAAAATTTAAAAAGTTAAAAAGTCACTATCTTATTTAAGTCACATCATCTTATTTAAGTCACATCACCTCTCTAACACATCACTTCAAACCTAACCCAAATCCAACCCATATTTCATAAAAAGTCAAAAAGTACACTTATTTAGGGTTGGTTTGGGGTGTCCTAAAAAAGTGCACTTTTTGGCTTTTTGGACTAAAAAAGTTGAAAAAAAAATATGGAGGTTTGGGTTAACTTTTTGGATTTTTATGGAAAAATGTGTATTAAAAAATTGTATAAAAAAAGTGTGTAAGAGATGATTTGAAATGGGTGGGGCCCAGCCGTTGAAATGCAAGCCGTGTATTGTAGTTGGAAATTATTGGGTGAATAGTGAACAAAGCAGTGGACGGTTTTGTTTGGCTTGTGGAGTTATCACGGGTCCCATTTTAATAATCTGAACCGTTCAATGTGTGTAACTCATCGAACACTATGTACCTATAAAAAATCACGTTAATCGGATATTTATAGCTATCTGATCAGATTTATTTAATTTTCAATCATTAATTATAACACCATCCATTTGTTGTAGATAACTGATTTGATCATATAGTTACCGATATCCGATCAATGTGATTTTTTGCAGACATATAGTACTCGATGAGTTCTACACATTTAACAGTTCAGATTATCAAAACGGGACCCGTGATAGCCCCCACAGGCCAAACAGCGGTGTGTGTGCAAATCACACCCAATCATTCCGTGAGTCTGCACTGCCGCTGCTTTTGGTCCATTCACACCAGTCTTTTGGTCCATTCGGTGCGTCCTTTTGACAGAAAAAATTAATTTTTTTTTTTTTTGGGTGAATAGTGATGTATTTTTGGATTTTGGTGTAACTTTTTGGCTTTTTGGCTGATTTAGCTTAAGCCAAACCAGTCTTCCCAAACTTGGCATAAGCTAAAATAATTTATTAAAAAATAAAATAGACTAAAATAATTAATTAGATAAAATATCATACTCAATTTATAATCATTTTTTTTTCTCACGATCAATTACAAAAAAAAAATTCAACTATCTTTTCAAGCACAACTATTTTAATTTGATTAAAATAATTAAAAAGTCAAATAACTAAATAAAGGCCCTGTTTGGTAGAGTTGTGGGAAAGTACTTATAATTTATACCTAAACAGCTTATAGTTTATAACTATGAACATAAGTTGATTTCTGACTTATAAATTAAGTATCTCCTGCCCCACTCAAAGAATAAGCTGATTTCTGACTTTCAAAAAATTATAAGTTATAAGTTATAAGTTAAACCAAACACATCAGAATAGTTTAAATTAAACTAAAAACTGAAATAAGCAGCTTTTAAGCTGCACTAAACAGACACAAAATAACTTCCTTTCTAAACAAGGACTTTATGAATACATATGGCGTTCCATTTCTTTTATCAACTACAAACAACTACCATGAAAATGACGTCTACACCCACCCATTATCATATAATTCTAATGTGGTCCCCATGCCAATTGGCCACATGATCATGCCCTCAATTTTATGTATTTTTTTTCTATTAAATTAAACTTGATTTAATTATAATATAAGCTCGGTCGGCGCCTAATTATCACACCTATTTTCACAGATAAGTGTTGGTAATTAAATTAATTTTTTTTCACCTTTCTCTTTGGTATTAGTATAGCACTTGGGAGAGTGATTGCAAAGATAAAATAAAAACTCATATGAACTAGTTTTTGTGCAAGAGAGGAAAAGCGAAACTACCCTATTGTGGATATCTATCAAACTTTGAAGAAAACTAATATTATGAGATTCTCAGTAATCAGGGATGGAATTAAGAGAATGTTATGAGGTCGTGACCCATTATTTCTATGAAAAATATTATTTGTTATAACATTTTAAATATATATATATATATATCATTTCATCTATAAAATGGCCCCTTAATATAAGAAAATACATATCTTATTATTCTCTAATCTTGCCTTCTTTTTCTATTTTGCACTAAAAAACTTTTTCATCCTATTGGAGATTGCTTCTATGGTATTTTTTTTTATTCTTTCTATGTATATATAGACTCCATTTGGGATACCACTTTGGGCTAAAATAGTCATATAGGACAAATTTAAGCTATTTTAGCCAAATATGACAAAATGTCACATACAACCCATAATTATTTCATTTTTTCTCTCATAAAAATTAAAAAAACCAAAATGCCTATCTCAAACGAGGCATTTTAACTCCAAACTAAAATAGTCAAAAAGCCAAACACTTCCCAAACGAAGCCATAATTTGTATATTATATTGTACATACATGTGTGTTTGTACATTTGGTATTTTTTTTTTTCAGTCCCTCTAGTAATGAAATCTTGATTTCGTCTCTACCAGTAACTAAAAAGTTCTATATCCCTTGATCCAACCAGGGCCTTTTTTTGCATTAGTATGTGTAGGTGATCTTTAAGCTTTTTTTTTGTTAAATTACAAATATACTTTTTGAGATTTGTTTAAAATACGAATTGCTCCTTATAATTTCGAAAATTATGTCCCACCCCTTAAAATTTCTAATTTCATAGAAAATAACCCATTTTATCAGTAAATTATCAAATCAATTAATAGTTTTTGATGATGTCAGAAATATGTTTTAATTAATAATTCAAGTAATTTTATTATTATATAGGAGAGTATGTAATAATTTTATTTTTTCAGTTAATTTTGTTAAATAAAAAATTCTTACGGAAGGTATTTATAATTTTTCAAAGAAAAATGATATATATACATACATAATTTTTATAAAAAATTTAAGACAAGAATGATGTGGCAATTATATTCTTATATAAATGAGACATATCATTTTGTATGAGTTTTTTTTTTCTTTTTACACAAACTCTGTTTGTATAGCACTACTCTTTTTCAAATTATAAGGGACCATTCATATTTTAAATAACTTTATTTGTAATTTTTTGATTGGACAAGATATATAATTTTATTATTATTATTATTATAGATTGAGATAGATATACAAGTTTTTTTTGAACACGTCTCTTTGGAAAGACTCGAATAAAGTATACTATGGAGGAGAGCGAACTGAAGATAATACGACAACTCCATAATCCACCAAGACTGAGAGAGATACCCCTTAATTTTTGCTATGACTTGGAGCTAAAGGAGAAATTAAATTGCAACACAAACTTAATGAGAAAAAATAAAATAAAATCACACGTTAAATTAGCATGTCATTTTAATTTTATCTTGTTTAGAATGTTGGATTGGGTTATGTTTTAGGTTTTGACTATGATTAAATTAGTTTTGGATTATAGATTAACTTAGTTTGGATTATAGATTAAATTACTTAATGGGATTCACCATAATGTCATGTTTGTTTAGGATTAGTAATTTGTCGAGTATCACATAAATCATGTTTGATTGACAAAAATAACATGGGATTATGACATCTCCTCACATGATGTGATTAACATTCCTATGGGAGTAGAGATTGGAGAGAAAAAGATTATTTTATCCGTCATTTTACAAAAATAACAAAGAGACTTTTTATATAAGAAAAATATTACATATAATCTTATTTCTTACTTAATTTTCTCACTCCGATATATAAGCGAGTGGGTTTCATATGTCTTTATGAATATAGGCCCATTACTTTGTTTTTAGGAGTGAGAAAATGTGATTATATATAGCATTGTTCTTAATATAAAGAAGACTTTTTATATAATTTCATGAATTTAATCTCAACCAACTAATACTACCATATTAGTGCATAAATAAACGTTATTTTATATCTTCAACTTAATTTTACCATACTAATAATCTCAACACTCAATCTTACAATACTAATAACCTCATCCAATTTAATCCAACAGTCAAACATGGCCTTAAATTTATTTTTGGATCTACACTTGTGGTTTTTGCAAAAAATTAATTTTATAATTTTTCATACATATTATTACTAATTATAGATAAATTTAAGATTCAAACATAATATTTACGTCAAGGAGAGAAAAACATAGCATCCCATTGCCAAAGCAAATTTATGTTGTTTTCATATAATTGCTTCCAAAACTCTTCTTGTCAACTTAATGAATGACAAAATTCAAATTCTAACAATAACTTTGTCAAATTGAAAAACTTATAATGGATGATTTTACGAACAACTCTACCTATCAGTGTCAAGCCTCTAATCAAATGCCTTATTAATTTACATAGGAAAGAAAATTATAAACTTCAAAATTCAAGAAATAAAACATATACACTTCTTTTTAATACCAAAGTGTTTGGGAAGCTTCCCTACAGTGTCCACAACCCTTAACCCAAACGAAGGTGAAATTGAATAAAGAATTTTGGATAAATTATATTAATACTCTTTGAGATTTTTGTTTAATATAGATATTCTCTTCACGTTTGAAAAATTACACTTCCCCCATCAGATTAAAATGACATATTTGTCCTTTAACATTTATACATATAAAATAATACTGATATTTTGTTCATGTCATTTTAAGAGAAATAACAATCATCTTCTTTGATTTAACTCACACAAAAAATTGATTTTTTAAAATTTTTTTTGTGTTTTTTTATTTTTACTAATTTTTTTTAATATTTTAAACAATTTCTTTTATTTATTTATTTTTTAGATATACCGAATCTGCATATACTTAAAAAGTATAATATTTTATGATTTTTTTTAAAAATTTACCAAATATAAAAATACAAAAAATCAATAATATTGTAATAAATGTGAATGACGGTGTTTGGTAATACTGTAATAAATGTGGATGAATAGACGAGAAAGACAAATGATGGTGGAAATAAAAATGAAAAATTCTTATACAAAAAAAATATCATAAAAGAGTTGTGATAGTAATATTGTTGTATATATAAATCATATTTATGGATGTTTTGTTTTAAAATGAAATGTCACTATTAAGTTATATAATTATATCTGAAAATTTTATATAAAATTTTTGTTTGTATATCACCACTCAATAAGAATATATTCAAGTAAAATTTAATGATAGAAAGTTGTAGAATGTAGTTATAATGATAGAAAGAATAAATAATAAGAAAATGGGCAAAATGGTCATTTAGAAAATTTTATGACATAACATCAGCAATTCATGGGACAATTTGTAATGAGATTACAAACCTTAAGGAGAGAAATGTAATTTTTTAAACGTGAGAGGGAGATCGTTATTAAATAAAAACCTTAGGGATATCAATGTAATTTATCCAAGAATTTTATATACAACTATCAATAATTTTAACAAGTAATGATATATTTGATTTTTTGGATTTATCAAAACAAATAAAAGAAAAAACAAATTATTATACATATTACTTTTTTTACCATAATTAAATAAAAAATAGACATTTTGAAAAATATATCTATTAATTTTCATCATCTTTTCTAAGCCAATCAAAAAAGAGTTTTTTTTTTTTTTTTTTTTTTCTTCTCATTTTTCCCCCTAAAAATTCAAGAGTAATACATAATTTAAATATTTTAAATAAAATCTTTTGAAAATATCAAAGAGCCATTAAGCCGAAAATCGGAGACTAGATACTTTGTCTCATCTCCACTATTCTTTTATTTGAAAACATATCTCCATGATAATGTTACTTGGTCAGAATTAAAGAAATTCATCATGTAATAGAGACTTGATTTAAAACTTGTGATCGAGAATCGAGAGAGAAGATTTGTAGAGACGCATGAAATCAAAGAAAGAATTAAGGTTGACCGACAGCTAAAAAGTTATCTAATGAATCAAGAACACTACGTGAATGAGTGTCCACCTAATAGTAATGAGACATATGATTGTCTTATTTAAAAAATAAGAGATAAAAAAACTATATGATATACACTTTTATTAATAAACGGATAAAAAATAAATATCCGTCTATCAGTAAGAGTGCACATTGTATCCCCCAAGCATATCAAATAATTTCTCAAATTAGTTTGGATGACTTTTTCTCAAACCTACTCATTAGAGGTGAGGGGAATTGCATTTCACATCAGTTTCAGACAGCTACACAATCACAAGCCCAACTTTATTGCACCACCAAAGCTACCCACCATAGGTCACCATTTTAATCTGTGATATGAGCCTTTGATATTTCTAGATGTTGATAGAAACCTTTAAATCCAATCCAAAGGGCATTGGAGGGTCCATCTTAAAAAAAAAAAAAAAAAAAAAAAAAAACCCACCTTTATGAGAAACTTTGGTCTGCTTTTGATTATTCTATCTATGCAAACTAATAATAAACAAACTCTAGGTTATTAGATATTTTTCAACTACCAAAATTCGGACATGTGAGGGGTCAAAACTCAACAAGGGCAGCTTTAGCTGAGCGTTGAATTGAAGGTAACAAAATGAGATAAAGATTGTGTAAAAAAACAAACAACCCACTTAGGTATTAAAAAGATGGTTCAAAAAGACAACGCTGACTAATAGGTGAACTTTTTCTACTTTGATTTGGGGTGACTAGTCCTTATCCTTTATAAAGTTTCACTTTTTGTTTTTAGTTGTTCCTATGTTAAAATTTTAAATTAGTATAGCAAATATTGTTCAGTTGTTCTAAATTCAGAATCCAAATTTTTTCAAGAAACCTAGAGGTAAAATTACTTAAGATACGCTCAAGCTCTCAGTTACATTTCATGGAGTCAGAAAATAAGACTTGCTTTCGCATAGAGACGTATGTTAGTTAAAAAGTCAAAAAGTCACTATAAATTGTCATATCACTGAATTTGAACTTAAGATAAGACCTTTTATTATAGAACAGACTGTTATTACCAATTAGGTTCAGCCTTGGCTTCAAAACAACAGTAGTTTGAGAAACGAAATTTCAAATTTGTCTTTGGCAGAATGAAATTTATGTCTTGAGTTTAGGTTTAGAGTAAGATCTTGAATTTGTGGAAAGGGCAAAAAAAGATAGAAAAAGAAAATGCAATAAAATAATACCAGCATATGTATAGTGATTATGCCACTTATTGGTTTGGTGGGCCTGTAAATAAGTCAAGAAAAACAATGCAAAATCATGTAATGGCCACTCAGTTTCAGTCTTTGAATAATGTGACTTTGTTGTCTTGTTCAAATGTTGCACACAATTATCTTGTTCCGTGGAAATCTGATCAAATAATGCAGTACTGTTTCAAAATTATTATATTGAATTTATGATATGATTTGTTTCTTCCCTAAATATCTTCACAAATCTTAGATCCAAATAGTTTTAAACTGTATCTGAATTATAAATTTGGATACAGATTTTGAAAATGAAAGAGAAAAAGTAAGTGAAATGTGAATGATCCAAACACATCCTTAATAATAACAAAAAAAAATGGTAGAATTGGGATCGTACACGATTCAACATTATTTTATGATTAGAATCATAGTGACTTTAAGATCCTAATGCGATCCGAATCGTTTGGTCCAACTGGGATTGTAGAATCGTAAGATCCTATGATCTAGATCGAGATTCTGATAACCATGATTTCAAACAAGCGAAAATAAAAAATCTACAATAAAATATAGAACTTTATGTTTAGATTTAAATTTGTGAAGTGAAGAATCCTAATGATGGATTGAACAGTAAAGACTTTAAGATTAGATTATTTAATATCTCGAGTTTGAATTACTGCAAAGGGTTACTAGAGGTTTGTCTGATTGTTAATTTAAAAGTCTTGAGATTAGTTGAGATACACTCAAACTAGCTCGGACACTTGGTTATCAATAACCAAAAAAAAATTATTAAATGAACATGAAAAGAAAGAGAAGGAAAGGGGCAAACAAAAAAAAAAAAAAGAAGGTGAAAGAAGCAAAAATTATCTCTTTTTTTATTGGGTTAGAAAAAAGAAACTAAATAGGTAGAATTCGTTAGATTTTTAGTTACTCATTAAAAAATAAATATACATTAATAATTTTATTTAATAAATTTAAAATCAAAGGAAAACATAAATATTATGGATGAGAATATGAATGCTTGAAAAGTTTGGGTGGCAATATATTATCCTCTAAAGCAGATGAGACCAATAATGTGGTTCTGAAAAGTATAGTCTTTCTTTTCACAAAGGGGAAATTACTCATAGGTCCCATGTGGAACATGTAGTTTCCATTTAATCCCATAACTTTTTCACTACACCCAAAAGTCCTTTCCTCTCTCTCTCTCTCTCTGCTTTTTGCTTCCCTTCCTCTCTCGTTTTTTTTCTGCATTTTTCTCTCATCGTGTTTGTCATGGAAGACGACCACCGGTGATCATGTCTTTCTCCATTGATCGGGGTTCATTGATAACCACCAACCATCGAAATCAACTCCGACGAAGAAGATGATATATTTTCCGACGAAGAAGATGAGTGGATGTACTTAGATCTGATGTAGATCTACTCAGATCTACATCAGATCTGAGTAGATCTACACAGATTTGGTTAGATCTAAACAAAAAATAGTTGCCGGAGTACAATCCTCTCTCTACATCCGTCTTTCCCCTTCGATCTCTTTTTTTTTTTCTCTCTCTGCTATACACTTCTGTTTTTTTGTTCTAATGGAGAAAATTTTCGAATTCTGAACAAGTAGTTTTCGAGTTTTAGTTACAGGCGGTGAAAACTGTAAAATTTTGCAGTTTCAAATTTTTTTTTTTGGTGCTGGAATGAATCATGGTTTAAAATTGTAAAATTTTTCAGTTTTATAACATTCTTTAGAACTGTAAAATTTTACAGTTTCATAACATGTTTTTTAATTTTTTTTTTTGCCGGCAATATTCTAGACATTCCAGTGAGTCTCCGGCGACCGTTAAACGGAAGTCCGACGGTAGTAAGATGTGAACAGTGTCTGTAAATTAAAAAAAAAAAAAAAAGGATTTTTTGGTAACAATTAAAAATATGTTGGACTAATTGGTGAGTATTTTGTTTTAGGATTAGCTGGGTTTTGAACTTGTTACATGGGACTTATCAGTGAGTTCCCCAATAAAAAACAAGTAACCATATAGTACAGATCACACGAAGATGAGATCAATCTAAAATTTGACTTGTCCAATAAAAGTAATGCATCCACTCTCTTTAAAAAATAAAAAATAACAATGTAAATAAAATTTTATACAAAATTATATAACTATGTGCTCAAATCAATTTTCAATCTTTCTTCTAAAAAATTGAGATCAGTGTTATCTCGTCAATTGGGAAGGCACTCTAATATTAAAATTAGTATCAACTCATAAGAGAAATAAGCACAATACAGTTTTAAGCAAAAATTCACACGTATTCTCTTCAAGAATAACACACCATCTATTATCTAAGATTCCTCTCTCCTAATTAAATTATGATTAACTTCTCAAAAGAGTGCTAGACACAACCAACCTAAGAGTTGTTTATCTATTAGGACTTGTGTCCTTCGCCGCTTATCTCAACTTAAGAATAGATCACCTTTATACTCGGTCAATTATATTCCACCACATGACATCTCAGGCCAAGATCATGCCACGTGGACAAGTCGAAAATTATATCTCCACAATAACATTAACATCTTATGATCCTATCCTTTTAAAACAAAGATGAATTCAAAAATGCTGCCACACATTATTCTGAATCATTTTTTTTTTTTTGGGTATAAAAGTTGTGTTTCTAAATCATTTTATAAATGGGTAGTTTTTGCATAATTGAGTTGTGTCCCATGAGAATGAATTTCATGAGTGTTGTTACGTTGTTGACGTGGCCCAAAATTTTTACTCGTGTTATAGTTGGGCTTCTGGTTGAGTGCATTCAAGTTTTAATGTACTTCACGGATAGGAGAGGCAAATAAATACCTAGGGAGGAATCTATGATTTATTACATGGGTGAATATAGACTAACAACTTTAAAAATTTTAAATGAATTACAAGATCTCAAGTTTAAAACCTTCTAGCTGAAAATAATTTCTTTAGTTGGATACATAATTATCCAAAAATAAAAAATAAAAGAAAATAAAAGAAAAGTAATTGTATGTTCGGTAACTTAGGAGAGAAAAGGAAAGAAATGATTATGTAAGTTATGAGAGAAAATGAAAGAAAAGTTAAAAAAAAAAATTGTGATTTATTTCGCTTTTGTTTGGATAGGCAAAAGAGAAAACAAAAGATGGATTTATCTCCTATTTTGTTTAGTTAAGCAATATAAAAGAAAATAAAAGAAATTATATAATGTTATATGTTATATTACCAAATTAATCTTTATAAATGTTAGTCTTTTTATTTGTTTTATATCCAAAGGGGTAGTTTTAGTGTTATAATAAAATAGTATTTAGTTGGTTTCATTTCTCTCTCAATCTCTTCACTTTTGGAGTTTTGAGACAAATGCATTTCTCTCAAATTTCTCTTTATTTTTCTCCTATTTGGTAGTCCAAACAAATGATTGAGATCTATTTCTCTCCAATTCATTTCTTTTCTCTTCAAATCACTCAAATCAAATGAAGGGTAAGTTCTCAACTCCTCATTTATTACCTTATTCTTTTCTCTGCAAACTAGGATATATAATCATTACTAGTTATGAACTTATAATAAATATTTTTAGTTATATTTTGTTTGAATTTGTAACTTTATTGGTTGATCCTATACTTGCTGGCACACATGATGCGTATATAATTTAAGCAAGTAAAAGTAAAAATAAATGCTAAAAAAATTCATATTACAATATGTGTGTTGCTCAAGTAATAAGAACTTTTTTTTCTTCCTAAACTCAAGAACAAGATTTTGAATCTTGTGTGCTTCTCTATATAACCTTTTAAAAATTTTAAATAGAGAAATTAGAGATATGAAATCCAATGTTCACTTAATATATGGGAATTTACTGGTAAGTCCTATATACAAAATTCAAAACTCATCTAATTTCAAAATAAAATACTTGCACCAATTAGTCTTACATATTTTTAATTATTACCAAAAAAATCTTCTTCTTTTTTTAAATTTACAGACGCTACTATAACCCACTACCGTCAGACTTCCGTGAGACGGTTATTAAAGACTCGCCAGAATGTTCAACATTACTAGGAAGTCGTTAGAACATCGCCGAAAGTTTGTCAGAACGTTTTGAAAGTCACTGGAAGTTACCGGAATATTCAGAATGTTCGATGAATGTTAAGAACATTATCGGAGATTTACCGGAATGTCTAGAATATTGCTTGAAAAAAAAGAATAAATGAAAAAATGAGAGCAAAAAAAAATTTAGCAAAATGTGCTAAATATTGATAAATTGAAAGGGAGAAAAAAAAAAAAAAACCGTAACAACAAAAAATAGTAACAATAGGAAAAAAAACATATGTTATTTTTCAATTTTTTTAGGGTTTAAGTAAATAATCTCTAATATTAATCAAACTGAAAAGAAAGTTTTGAAATTGTAAAATGTTACAGTTTTAAAGCAAAAATCTATTAAGCATATATCCTTATTAATCAAATTGAAAAACATGTTATGAAACTGCAAAGTTTTACAATTTTAAAGAATATTATGAAACTGCAAAATTTGACAGTTTTAAATCATGATTCATTTGAACACCAAAAACAAAAAAACAAAACAAAACAAAACAAAATTGAAACTGCAAAATTTTACAGTTTTCATCGCTTGTAACTAAAACTTGAAAACAATTTGTTTAGAACTTGAAAATTTTCTCCATTAAAACAGGAAAAGAGAAGTGTATAATAGAGACAAGGTAGAAAAATTGAGAGATTGGAGAAGAGAGACAAATACAGTGAGAGGATTATACTCTAGTATTATTTTTTATTTAGATCTAGTCGTATCTAATCTAGATCTATTTATCTTTTTCATCGCAAACATATCATCTTCACTGTCCATGAGGGTGAAGCAAGGAGTCGATGGTCAGTGGTTACCGGTGAAACCCAATCGATGGTGGTTGTCAATCGCTTGTGACTATATATTAGAAAGAGAAAGATAAGAAATAAAACGTGGTCGTCGGAAATTAGGAAGATAAAGAGGCAAAGAAGAATAAAGGCAAATAAGAAGAAAACCATTACAGGACTTTTGGGTATAAACAAAAGGTTGTGGGAGTAAATAGGCCACACCTCTTTCAAAGAGGACTGTTGTTGGTAATTTGCTCCTTAATATAATAGTATAGATAAAGAGGGGTAATTCTATTTACATACCATCATTATTCTCAGTACACATCATTGTCCAATTTTTTTTAATTACCATTGTGTTCTTGAATGAAATTACCATTTTGGATAAAAATCCTAAAATCAAATCCACCAGTAGACTTCCCTCTGGCCACACCATTAACCAGCCACTGTCGGCATCTTTCCCAGCCTTGTTCTGCCAACTCCTCATTCTCCGGCAACTCTCCATCTCCTCTCTCTCTCTCTCTCTCTCTTTTCTTATTCTTTTTTTTCCAGCCTTCATCTTTGTTGCCTCTGTCTCTGCAACTCGCACCTTCCTTTTCTGCTGTCGCCGCTGCCGCTGCAACTCACACCTTCGTCTGAGATCTGAATACCCTCGGCTTCTCTCTCTCTCTCTTTCTCTTTCTCTCTCTCTCTCTCTCTCTCTCCATACGGTGGACAAGAGTTGGGTTGCGATGGAGGGGGTGGGGAGACAAATCATGATGGCGATATAGAAGCGGGTTGTTCGCGATGGTGGAGTCACCATTGTCTTGGTGGCTGGGGACGGCGATTGTAGTTGGAGGATCAAGAGAGGAAGGTTGGCGGTGGTGAGGAGGACGATGACAATGAACAGCGGGGTTGGGAGAGAGGGCAATGACGAAGAGCAGCAATAGTGATGGAGATTTGTCGAAAGAACACGAAGCTTTAGGGGGTTATCGGAAGTGATGGGCTAAAGAGGGATGGCAGCCAGCTTTCAGTGGTATGAGAAGGGAAGGAGGCTGGAGAGGAAGTGGTGGCTAGTGGTAATGGTTAGGGTTAGTGTTAGGTTAGGGTTTGGGATGTAGAGTTGAAGAAGATGGGGATGATTTAGGATTTTTTGAAAAGTGATGGTGTGAAGTGAGAAGAAATCAAAAAATTGAAAATGTATGTGGTGTGTATTGAGAAAATGATGTGTACTAAAACATTTGATGGTGTGTAAATAGAATCACCCGATAAAGAAGCAACCACTTATTTTTGTAGGAGTGATTCTACTTATACTGCTACTTTATCTCTTTACACCCTCTATATAAGATTTTTTTTTTTCCTTTCAATTTTACCCATGTGTGAAATTACCTTTAAAGACAAAACACTAAAATTAAATATATTTTATTATCTTCTTATACTCCTTAGTTTTCAATCCTTACCCCTCTTCTTCCTTTCTCAATTTTTCTTCTTTCTTACACATCACTTTTCAAAAAGTAAGAATCATAATATTTTGATCATAGAAAAAACAATCAAAAAAATAAAATGATGAGTTTTTTTTATTTGTTTGGTAAGTTTTTGTTTTGTTTTTTTGGATTGTTCTTCGACTTTTGTTCGATGTTTCGAAATTGAACAAAATAAAATAGTCCGACATTTCATTGCCGAACAAAAAATATATGTTTGGTAACCAACTGCTGAATAAAAGACACATTTTCGGTAACCCAATGTCGAATGTTTTTAATTTGTTTGGCTACTTATTACCGTGTATTTCTAGTTTTATTTTTTTTATATTTTTGATTGGAAGAATTATACTTCTAGTTATTGTAACAATGTAAGTACTGCATTATTACTGGATTTCATTTATGAATTCATTACAGACGAGATTTGTTAAGTTTTTTTTTTATTTTTTTATTTTTTATAAATATGATTTTTTTCTTATTTTTAATTTGCATTGAGTTTTATTAATAATTTGACGTATAAATGTATTTATTATATTTAAATATTTAGTAGTCGTCAAACATTAATTAAATGGGCTTCTGACATTGAGAAGAAGACTTGATTTGTCATTATTATAAAAACATCAGATGGCAAATAATTGGATTTATTTTCATCACCCGTGTGCTAGTGGATGAGAGAAATCATATACTCATATTCATCAATCCCGCACGCTTGTCAATCTTGATCTAGTAACTACCGAAACTATCGATATAGACAAATTGTGATAACATGTTTGATTTATGGATGCAAACAATGACAGATTTTATGAATGTTTTTATGAATATTCGTACACTTGATGTTTTTATGAATATTTTTATGAATACTTTTTATGTATGATTTTATGGATGAGTGTATGATTTATGGATGTTTTTTATGGATGCTTGAAGGAAAAAGTAAATCTTTCAATGTACAGCGACATGTGACTAGACAAATATATTATAGTTTGGCAACATGACACAAGAGTAATCTAATTTGTATATCAATGTATCACCGAATAGCATTTCACAAGTGATCTCGAATTAATTTCTTATTATCATCCAATCGAACATGTTAGCACCATAAATCTGTAATTTTTTATTTCTATAATTGCAGGACATGTGGCATCCTCTTATTCATTTGGAAGTTAAAAGGAGTTATAGAGATGATGGAGAATATGAAGGATGAGTGGAAGGACAAAGTGGAAGAGTGGAAGGACACGTGGCAAGACAAGAATAAAGATGGAAGAAATGGGTAGTTACTAAGTAGTTATTGCTGTATTTTTTCCTCTATAAATAGCCATTAATGGCTACATTGTAAGGGACCCCAGAACTTAAATCAAAGATACTTGATTTCAATTTTTCTTGTCATTTTCCTTATCTTAGGAGTAGTTTAACATAGATTTCATTTCGAAGCATTTATTTTCATGCACTTCCTTTTCGAAGCATAGGAGTAGAGGTAAGTAATTATCATCTTGATTGTTCACTCAATCATCTTTCTCCGTCTCTCATTCTTCTTTTAATTTTTCTTTTCGCTACACTTGGCAATTTTGAAGTCCTCTTTGTTGAGGCGAAAGAACTGTCAACACAATCGCTTGATAATTGGCTTGAATTTAATCTGTAAGGATTTTTCAATCCTTGCTGGCACGCTCGCATTTATGATATTTTCCTTCGTAGGAAAAATAAGCCAACAATTTTGGCACGCCCAGTGGGACAGCCAAGTGTAAGAAATGACAAACAATTTAGATTTCGCCATTCGAATTTGTCAATTTGAAATATATTGGCGTGAAAGAAAAATATTGGATCTTCAAGAAGAGATCCATTTTCTTGATGAAATAAACTTTCATCCATTACAATATTATTTGGTGGAAGAAAAAAGACACCATTTAATTGGAGAAATTCATCAACTTGATATGGAAATTCGCCAATGGAATGATGAGTTATCAACTCTCACTACCAAGTCATTAACTGAGGCTTTAATGGCCGGAATTAGTGAATTTTTTCGGAATTTTTCCATGGTTGAAAATAGCAAAAGCAAAGAGTTGATTTCATCAATGGCTCGGGGGGTTCAAGAGTCCGTTTTAGAAGAGCCAAATTATGAAATTAACACAACGAAAGAGCATGTTCTTGAGCCAAATTTGGCTAAGAATGATGTTTCATGTATGACTCGGGGGGTCCAAAAACCAAATTTTAGAGAGTCGAGTCATGAAAATAACATATTTATGGGTGATTTTCATAAGCCATTAATGGCTAACATGGAAAAACAACCCACTTTGCTAAATGATTATGAAAATCAATTCGGCAAAAGTTTTGTTTTTAAAACAAACATGGTCAAGAATGATGAACAAGCCACTGTTCATGAATTCAAAATTTTTGACATTTTTCAAGATGTAAAAAAGTATGAATTTTCATGGTCACACTATACCATGACTTTTGGTGTTCAAGATCCTTTCTGGATTTGTGGTTCACATCAAAATATAATTCTAATGATGTGGCTAATAAAATTAACAAATTGTTCTTATGAGTTCGAAGCACTAAGAACAAGGGATCACCATTTAAAATGCATGAATTTGGCTAAAAAAAAAAAAAAAGAAGCCTATGCATTTAAATAAATGGTTGAGATTGGCTTATATTTTCAAATTGATGGCCAGTTGTTTGTATGTACACAATCAAAGCATCGAAGATACATTCGAAGCATTAAGAGTTGTTTCGAAGGTTGATTACTTCACCTTCGAAGCTGTATAAAGCTTTGAAGATACATTCGAAACATTAAGAGTTGTTTCGAAGGTTGATTACTTCACCTTCGAAACTGTATAAAGCTTCGAAAACTTTTGAAATGTGTACATCTCTTCAAATATATGTAAAATGACAATTAATTAGTTGTCGAATAATGCCTGTTTTTGGCATGATAAGTTGGTTCGAAGAACAACAGTTTTGGTGTCTTCGAAGAATTAATAATTGGTTCGAAGCACAAAATTAATATTTTTATTAATTATGTATGAACCAGAACATACAAAATTTGAATAAACCACAATGTTGGCCAAAAGTTGCTTCGAAAGCCCTTTTGCCATAATTTTGTAAGCTTCGAAGCACTCCATCTTGCATTAACAGCTTCGAAGAAACAATAATGGTGGTTGTGAAACTTCGAAGCTTTGCCGAATATTTCCAAGGATGTAATTTGTCCTTTGTCGGCACTTTCAACCTTCGAAAGATGATTTTGGTCCTTTGTACCACCTTCGAAGCTTTGCCGAATATTTCCAAGGATGTAATTTGTCCTTTGTCGGCACTTTCAACCTTCGAAAGATGATTTTGGTCCTTTATACCACCTTCGAAGCTTGTTACTAGTCATTCGAAGCACTTCATTGGTGCTATTACATCATTCGAAGCACTTTGTTGATATTATTCGAAGCATTTTATTGCTTAGATTAATCATGTGCTTGGTTCGGCCCTTCAAAAATTCAAGTAAACATCATTTTTAAGGGCCGCGGGGGGTAATGTTAGCACCATAAATCTGCAATTTTTTATTTCTATAATTGCAGGACATGTGGCATCCTCTTATTCATTTGGAAGTTAAAAGGAGTTATAGAGATGATGGAGAATATGAAGGATGAGTGGAAGGACAAAGTGGAAGAGTGGAAGGACACGTGGCAAGACAAGAATAAAGATGGAAGAAATGGGTAGTTACTAAGTAGTTATTGCTGTATTTTTTCCTCTATAAATAGCCATTAATGGCTACATTGTAAGGGACCCCAGAACTTAAATCAAAGATACTTGATTTCAATTTTTCTTGTCATTTTCCTTATCTTAGGAGTAGTTTAACATAGATTTCATTTCGAAGCATTTATTTTCATGCACTTCCTTTTCGAAGCATAGGAGTAGAGGTAAGTAATTATCATCTTGATTGTTCACTCAATCATCTTTCTCCGTCTCTCATTCTTCTTTTAATTTTTCTTTTCGCTACACTTGGCAATTTTGAAGTCCTCTTTGTTGAGGCGAAAGAACTGTCAACACAATCGCTTGATAATTGGCTTGAATTTAATCTGTAAGGATTTTTCAATCCTTGCTGGCACGCTCGCATTTATGATATTTTCCTTCGTAGGAAAAATAAGCCAACAGAACAGCAACATATTGTTGGGAAAAAAAGTTTGTCTGCTAACATGACACTGGATTAATTCGAATTTATTAGCATTGTATTATCGAATAGGCTCAGTATAAATTTAAAAACCATTGTTTGAAAGAAAGTGACTCTGTAAATGTATAGTAACGAAACACTGGAAAAATCAATTTTTTCTAGTAACATAACACCGGATGAATGAAAATTGTTCAGCAATGTGTGATCGAATAGGCACTTCGTTGTGGGCTCCACTCAATGTCTTCTCTGTATCTTTCTCTTTCTCCTTGTTGCGTCTTTCTCTGTTTGCTTATTTTCTCTCCAAAAACTATTGGTGTAAAGAGATAAAAAGATTTTGAAGAGTCTTACTTTATGATTAATTTTGATAATATAATAGGTGTAATAAGAATCATATTTTTTTTAATAATGTAATGAGATGAATGATATAAAAAAGTAAAGTAATAATGTAAGTAAAATCACGCTTTTTGCAGTGATGACCCTTGCTCTGGGCCTTTAGTTGCTGGATTGTGAGCCCAATGTCCTTTAGCATTGATCGGCCTCTTATGTTTGAAAACGTTTATGAGTCCAACCCATGATAAATCTACACTAAAAGCCCAAACGTTTGGGGATCAAATATTTTAACTAAAAAATTATAAAATTATTATGAGAAAATTGTTCAAGAACTCTAAAACAATGAGCTCTAATAGCTCTAAATATACTGTAGTTTCAATTGATTTGATATTTTGTTCTTTATTTTTTTTGTTTTTTAAATTTTTTTTTATTTTATTTCTTGTGCTCTCTTTTTAGTGATATGTATCACCACTGTTATTATAAATTGTCACATAATTTTTATATAAAAAATTAAAGGGTAAATAACAAATATACTCCTTAGATTTGTTTAAAATACAGATTGCATCTTGTGGTTTGAAAAATTACAAATTCCCCTTATTAGAATTTTTTATTTAACAGAATTAACTAAAAAAATAAAATTCATAATTGCTCTTCTATACAATAATAAAATTATCTAAATTATTAATTGAAACATATTTTTAATATCATTAAAAACTGTTAGTTGACTTGATGATTTATTAATAAAAGGGGCGATTTGTTATAAAATTAGAAACCTCAGGAGTGAAATATAATTTTCAAAATCACAAAAAGCGATTCGTATTTTAATCAAATCTCAGGGGTGTAATCGTAATTTAATAAAAATTAAAAAATAGTTAAGAATATGTCAATCCATACACAGCTCCACCCCTGGTATGGATATCATAACCGTGAAACCAAACACCCCCGGGGTAGTAGTGAAGCCTCTCGACTCTGGTCGTAGGACATAGGAATCTCGTTCTCAACACAGCCCCTCTCTCTCTCTCTCTCCTTCTCTCTATTTCTCTCTCTCTACACTACAGACAGACTCTGTTGATATATATTGATATAGACAGAGAAACAGTTGATGAGGATGATTCCCATGGCGTCCTCCATTCGTCCGTCTCTCTCCTCGCTCAGGTTTTCTTTTGGTGTCTCTCGCTTCGGTGTTTCTCTCTCCTCCTATATCCTCTCTCGGAGGATCAATTGCTTTCATCTTGGCAGCGGTAATGACTAGTTCTTCAAACCCTAAGACTTTCATTGTTGTTTTACATTGCATGTTTGCTCAATTTGCTATGCAAGTTTCGAATCTTGATTGGTTAACTGTTTGGCTATGTTAATTGTAGTGTTTACGAGTATTTGGAGGTTTTGTAGTTTCGTTATATGTATCTAAATGATGTGTGGAAACTATTTGCTGATTGCTGATTGCTAATGCTAAGCCTATTTGATGACTATTGTGTGACATTTGGATCATTTATGTGTTCGCAAATCACAATGTTTCAGCATTATATTTTGTTTAATTGTTTGCTTAGTGGTGAGTGTGATTATGTTCTCAATCAAATTAGGCTTTTTTGTAATAGTGTTCTGCAACTTGAGTAGTACTGTACAACAAGTTAACAAATTTCCAAAATATATCAATCTAAGAAAGGTTGAAATGATATAAAGTAAAATGTGTAAAGAATTACTGGAGGTCTCTTGCTAGCTAAAGAACATGGAAACGGGAAATATGGTGATTTTGGAATCCATTTCTTGTTTTTCCTCATTTGTTTATTTATTTGTTTACGAGGGATTTCTGTGTCTTTGCAATTAAATTGTTGGAGTTTTGGGGGTTTTCCATCAAATCGTAGGTCAAATGAACAAATTTACTAATTTGGTTAGCTTTTCATTGAAATTAACTTAAATGAAAGCTTCATTATGTAAGCTTGACTGGGGCTCTTTCAGCGAGAGTAAATCTTTGAGTTTTGTTGCGGCTTTAATATTGCAATCCAAAGTGCAAGATGTCGTGAAGTAATATACTTGATGAGTTCGAGGTCGAATCCACAAAGATCAGTTTATTTGAATAAAGCACAGAGCCATCAAATATAATAAAGAAAAATGATATTTAATTTTCGAATGGTTGTCGGTTTGGAAAAATTAAACTGCTGAAAAATAAATCGTAGTGACAATAGTTGAAAGGTACCAAGGCATTAAGGATCCTCCACCAATGCTTTCTTTGAAATATTCCGGATCCAATTTGTATAATTCAATTGAGACATACACAAAGGGTATACCCAATCAGAAAATAAAACAATTATTTCATAAAAATAATTCTGAAAGATTGAATATAGTGATTGATTGATACACCATAAAAATTTTGTTATTTTATTCGCAGGGAATTCTAAACGTCTATTGTGCCTGAAGTCTACAATAGAACAAAGAATTGTTTAGAATAATTTTTTTTTCCCAAAAATAAATAAAAAAATTAATTAGAATAATCTTACATTAAAAACCATGATTGAATCATTAAAATATTTACAATGAAATCATTGGGGTCTAACCCCTAGTCTTAGCAAAGAAAAAGTTAGAACACCATGGAAACAAAAATATGTATGTGGTGAATTATATTTTCTGAATGAACCTGAATCCCTATACTTGTACATCTTTTTATAGAATTTGAAGAACACAAGTTGAGGCACTAAATCAAGTGTTGTGGAGCTTTTGCCGAATTGCTGAGGCGGTAAAAACTCTGCAGTAATTTTTTTCATTTCGTTCCTTCTTGTCATATCATGACTACGGCAGTTTAAGAAGTATGGATATGGACACATGACACGTCATGAATACGACACGGATACGCTGACATGACAATTTTAAAAAAATGTACGATACGACACGTGGGGGACATGCACAGGATATATAATTTTATATATTTATTATATGTCATATATATAAATACATCATTCTAAGACAAGAAATAAATGCAATATAATATTAATTTTTAAATTAATATTAATTTTTTTTTATCATTCTATTCTAAGTTATTTTGTTCAGACTTATAATTAGTTTCGTGTGTGTCTGATCAATGGACACGTGCATTTAAACAATCGACACGTGTGTCTTCCAAGTGTCCAAAGAGTGTTTGCGTCTAAATTCTTTTTTAAAAAATAGGACACGTTTGGATGAGTGTCAGACACGTATTGGGAAAGTGTCTGACGAGTGTCGGTGTCTGACACGGACACGCCACCTTTTTAGAAGTGCCCGTGCTTCTTAGGCGGCAGTGCATGAGAGTGTGAAACACTCAAACATTGAATAGGAGCTACCGCCTCTTGCTCAAATTAGCTTCAATAATTCTTTTAAATCATGCACCTAATTCTTTTCTCCAAAGACCCACATGTACACTACACATTTGGACATTTACAAACCTTTGAGAACTAGGGCCTGCTGTTTTTGCCTTACAGTCTTAAAGAATGTAGCAAATGCATTTTCTTCTTTTCTTTGTTCATTATCCCCTTTCAATAATTGCAAACTAGCCCCCAAGCATCTTCATTTTAATTGCAAGTTTTTATGCAAAAAGTAAAAATAAATCATTAAACTCACAATTAAAAATAAAATGAGGAAATTAATATAATAAGAAAGTGTTTAAATATCTAAAAATAATATAATAATTGTACACTTTTTAACATTTATCAAGTTTAATAATAATAAAAAAAAAATAGTGCATCGTGCCAAATGCTTTGCTTGGTTTGATGGGATACAGGGGCACCGATCTATGTTGCATGATTTGAATTGCTTTCTCTTTATTTTTTATTCTTTCTCAATGAAAAGGATTAAAAATTATGAGTTCTTAGGTTCATGCAGCAGGCATGACTCATGTGTTTGGAATTTTGAGGTCTTGGGACATTTTCTTTGTGTCAAAACATTTTGCCTCAATGGTGCATTATGTTTAGGGAGGATGGGGAATCCGTGAATTATCTCTTTTTGCATTGCTCCGTTGTATCGAATCTTTGGCACTAGATTTTTCTTTTGACTGAGTCACATCGGGTGGCTGCAGGGGAGTGTGCTCATATATTTTCAAGGTTTTGGCATAGTAAGAGAGCAAAAGTGCTGTGGCGGTGTGTTATTTTTGCCATCTTTGGGGAATTTGGTTAGAAAGGAATACAAGGATATTTGAGGACAAGTTTGAGGAAGTAGATCTATTGTGGGACAAATTGTGTCATTGGGTGTCATTTTGGGCCTTTTTTGCAGATCACTTTAAAGGGGTTATGTTCTTTTACATTTCTAGAGATTGGAAAGCGGTTTGTAATGTATAGGGTTTTTCTTTGGGATTTTTGTTTTGATGTAATAGCTGGTTTTCTTGTAGAGGGCACCTTGTTCTCTTTCCCTTTTTGTTTTTGTTTTTTATCCTCTTTGCTTCATCAATAATATTTATTTTTTTGGGTAAAAAATAAAAAATAAAAATTTACATTCTGGTGGATTCATGACATTCAGTTCTACTTAATAATTTCACTGCCTACTAACTGGATCTGACTATTTGCCAGCGGTTCCACAGTCGCAGTTTTTCAGCACAAAAGTTTCTAAGTTGTTAAGAACAGACGGAAACAAACTAGCAGTTCGCACAGCTGGAAATATGGCACAAGCCAGCACTGCTATCACCCAAGAAGATACCCTAGACTGGGTCAAAAAGGATAGGAGAAGAATGCTCCATGTTGTATACCGTGTTGGTGATTTGGACAAGACAATAAAGTACATTTATTCAATATAACATGACCTGTTTGGCAGTTTTGTAATTTGTTATTCTTCTAAATAGTGATGACATTTTGATCAAACTCTAATGTTGACTGCAGATTCTACACTGAATGCTTGGGGATGAAGCTGTTGCGAAAACGTGACATACCCGAAGAGAGATACACAAATGCTTTTCTTGGATACGGGCCAGAAGATTCTCACTTTGTTATAGAACTCACTTACAGTAAACCCACTAAAACTTCTTAATTTGATCACAATAATCTACAATATGGACCTATTATGAACCAACCTTCTGTAGAATAATTTCAATACGCACTGTAGACTTGTAGTCTTTCTTGTGTGCTTAGTATCAATATCTGCTGCTTAAACCGATGTGTGATTTATTCTGTTGCTGCCAGATTATGGAGTTGACAAATATGATATTGGAACTGGTTTTGGTCATTTTGGTATTGCAGTTGAAGATGTAAGTCTCGTTTGAATTTTCTTCTGTTGATATGTTTTCTCTAACTGTTGTTTCAAATAAAATACAATTATCTGTTACAGTCACATCACAGATGCTTAAAAAGCCTTACAATGCCAAGTTTATATTATTTGATGATGTAACTATTTTAGTATTTTTTTTGGCTTCTGAACTAGAAGTTTTGCATAATGAAGTAGCATGCTGGATTTCCTCATGGAAAACATCTTTTATGTAGTAAGAATTAGACTTGAATCTGTAAGTTGTAATTTCTTCCGAGAGAATTTTTGAAATTTCTTTTCTTGGCCCCAGTTTTCTTTTATGCGTGCATTTACCTTCTCTGTATTCACATAGATTGATCTAAATAGAAACATCTTTGTCTTTGCTATGTGGGTACTGTGGGAGACATTTCATACGAGTTACAACACTTATCCTGCCTTCCCCTTAAAATTCATGATTTTAGATGTTCCACCTGCAGTGCCGCTAGAATATTGGATAGTGAATGTAGTTTTATAAAATGTATTCTCCACAGTTATTTATGAGCCCATTGGATTATGTTAAGCATTCATCAAGTGATGTTGGTATGTATAGGTTGCCAAAACTGTGGATCTCGTAAAGGCTAAGGGTGGAAAAGTTACCAGGGAACCTGGTCCTGTCAAAGGCGGCAGTACTGTAATTGCATTTGTAGAAGATCCTGATGGTTACAAGTTCGAAATTCTTGAGAGGGGGCCTACACCTGAACCCCTCTGCCAAGTGATGCTTCGAGTTGGTGATCTTGATCGTTCCATTCAATTTTATGAGAAGGTGAGAGTTGCTCCAAAAAAATTGGATATCTTTAGCAACACTGTCCTCATTCCTCATTTCCATATTATTCATAAATTATTCTGTTTTCATTGCTGATTAGTTCATTACTTTTGTCTGCACTGTTGTTAGTCTTGTATAAAGTTCTCAATCTCCACATGTTTTTCCCCGCTATTTAGGCTTTTGGCATGGAGCTTCTTCGGAAACGAGATAGACCCGAGTATAAGGTAATTTGACATCTTTTGCAAAAAATAAAGGTTGCTATCTATGTCACATTGATATAAGCATTTGTGTTGGACTTGGAAGCGGTGAATTTGCTTGATCTACCCTGCACCCAGGTGTAGATTATAGAGAAACGTATTAGAAAGGGGCATCCCCTTGCTTTGAATTTCAACTTCTCATCTAGTTGGATAGGATCTTCATGATCACCTTGTAATTGCTAGGACATGACCCAATAACTTAATAGCCAATAAGTAGATTGTTGTTACCCTAAAACACCATTGATGAGAATTCTTGTATTAAGTACTAGCTTATGCATTCATTGCCACTATTGGTGTCTGATCTGCCTTCAGAGGCTTTAGAAGGATTCACTCTGTAATCAGGTTTCTCTCTCAACTTGACAGGGTCTCAATTAGCCAAAAGAGTCTTCTGATGAACTTAACCTCCCTTTGAGCCTATATATTAAAGAATTAATTTTCCCTAGTTTACAAGTGTGGAGTTTCTTGGACTTAATTATGTTCATGAGTAGCTGTGCTACGTGCTAACTATCAGCTATTGCTTCCTTATGTTGCACAACTGTGATTCTTGAACTAAGCTGCCTGCTACTGAGGAAGTCAAGTTAATGCTCTCTCTAAATTTTGATCAAGAGGATTTTTATTTATTTAAATACGTCATATCATATGTGTATCTCCATTCATATGGATGCATGTTCCCATCCATGCTGAAGACGTTTCTCAAAATGCAGATGCCTTGGGTAACCCCTCTTTCAGTCTTTCTTCATTTGTCGTCCACTTAGTTGTGGCCTGCAAGGGTTTAGTAATCATGTTTGCTATCCACTAGGCCATGTGGCTGCATTTTAGTGAGCTGGGTCTATTTAGCTAACCTAAAACATAAATGTTATGTATGGTATTATTACCTATCAAAGGAAAAAAGGTTCTTTTGGCTATTATGGCCTTTTAAATCAACTACCTTTAGTTGCAAGAACAAAGTTAAGAAACTTATGATAGAGGGAGTAATACTTATATTTCATGCAATTTTCTTGATGCATGTATGTTTACATAAATATAATTTGTCATGCCTAAGAACATATAAACTCTTCTAAAAGGGGTGTAGACACCCCATTTTTGACCGTCCTCAAGACTTGGACGTCACCGTTTGAACACTCGGTGATCATCCATGTTCGTGTTCGTCTTGAGTTCTCGGAGATTTCGGTCGCGCGCCTTGCCTCAAGACCTCTCGACTTGTTTGATTTGTGCTTGGTTATGCACCAAACACTTGTGTTTTTGCTTATGAGGGCAGGGAATGGCTTGTTGGCCATCCCTACACCTCACCGGCCTTAGCTTGAGGCCACCGGCCCTGTTTTCTTGCTACCGGCCAAAAGTGTTGGCCAGTCGGCAATGGTTTTGGTCGGCCGGCCATTTTTGTTGGTCAATCAACCACATTTTCCAGCCGACCCCTTTCCATCTGCTTTTGGCAGATATTTTATGCCAGCTGTCACAGCTGGCATCCACATTGCACCCCCTCCATACACGTGTATGGAGGGATTTGCTTCTTTGTGTTAGCTTCTCTTAGAAGCTTAGGAAGTGGATTTTTATAAGAGGGGAGGCCCTCCTCCCTTCTCAGAGGTTCTGAAAATTAGGGTTAGAGAGTTGTATCTATCTATCTCTATATCCCCCTCTCTTCACTCATTTGTGTGTGTACTTGTGGCCTAAAGTGACTTTTGTTCACACTATTGCACACAAACACCTAGTGTTACACCATCCTTGGTTGTTGAGGCTCTAAGGAGTTGTTTCAGAGTTCTTGGGCTGGTTTTGATCCAAGGAAGGTGCTGGAGTGGTGTTCTTGAAGAGGTTCTTCAAGGGTAAGAAACTACCCTCTTTATTCCCCATTTTTGCACAAGCTTTTAGTCTATCTTGCATCTGTTTTTAAGCTTAACTTATAACTGATAAAAGTTATGTTTTTAAGTGCTTAAAATAGTTGTTTAAGATCTCTTTGGTGTTTGGGGTTGTTTACCCCCTCTTAGGCCTTGTTTGGCCTCTTTTTGTGCCCTTCTTTGTGAGCTCTGGGACCACCTTGTATTGGCCTTCTCACCACTGAAATTCAGAGGGATTTCAGTGGTGGGGATGGTGTTTTGAGGTCCTAAGAAGGAGAGGGCCATCTCCTCTCCTTGTTGTCTTCAATACTTGTCATATTTGCCTCATATGTGAGCACCTTTTTTAAGTTCATGTTGGCCATGTCTTAGCTGGTATTTGTGGTTGTTTTGCCATGGTATACCTCTGCTTTAAGTTGGTTTAGACATGCCATGTATGCTTCATACACTTGCCTTGTAATCCCATGATTTGGCCTTAACATGCATCATGTTGTAACATGTGTTTTTAGCATGAATTTGGCTCAACTCCATGAAGCTTATAGCTTTGTTTTAGCATGCTAGAGGTCTGTTTTTGGTTGTTTTGGTCGTCCATGACTTGCTTTGTATAGCTACCATGCAAACTAGCTTATAGGCTTCGGGTGTTGGATCCTCTAGCATGCTTAATTTGGATCATTTCAGTGGTTTGGCATCACTTAGAATGTCATTTCAGTCCATATAGTATGCTTGAATACTTGCATTTATCACCTATTCCATGCCTTGGATAGTTTGTGTGTTATGCCTCATGAATGTGTCATTGCGTATGCCATCATGCTTAGGTATTTGGGATGAAATCTAAGTGGGTTTTTTGGGGCTCATTTTCACATGTCATAACTCTGTTTTGGGTCGCTTAAATCATGCCATGTTTGGTTGTATTAGGTGTAGTGTAACACCTCTTTGATGGCCTTGCACGCTTCATGTTTTTGCCCCTTTGTTTTGGCTTGTTTTGGCCTTGGTCATTGCATGTTTTAGGCTTATTTTGCGATGATTTAGAACTGTTTTGGGTTATGCTTGCCATATGCTCTTTGTTTTGTGTAGCATTGGTTCAATTCCCTTGCCTAGTTTTAAGCCTTAAGCCTTAATCATGCATGCTTGGCTTGTTTATGTGATTTGGCATCACTCTTAGCACCATTTCAGGGCATGTAATGTTGTCACATTTGCATGCTTTCCATTCCTTGTAAGTGTTCTTAAAAGTTGTCCTTTTATGCTTAAGTGTTAGGCCAATTGGCATGCATGTTTGTATGAACTTTTGTCCTCATTTCCATAGCATTTTGGCCACTGTTTTGGACCTATTAGAGAGCTGTCCATCTTGGTGTAAGTCCATCATTTGCATGTTGTTGCATGCTCGCCTTGTGTGTTGTTGCATACTTGGCACATTGCATATTGTTGTATGCTTAAGTTGCATTTAGCATGTTTGTTAGCTTGCATTTTGTCATGTGTTTGATGTGTTGTCACATGCTTGCATGTTTGTATGCTTGTTCACATGCTCACATTGCATTAGTTTACTTGCATGTTTAGGTTGCATAGTATTGCTTGCATATTCGCATTCCTTGCCTCTTGATCAATCATGATAGAGGATTAGGATCTATTGTGTGTTTGTGTACATTTCATTTGACATCAAATTGCACACTTGACACCTTTGACCATCATGCATTGAAATGCGTGATTGGTGGCCCGAGGGTCAGGAGCCACACTCCCTTGAGTTCATAACATGATAGGGAGGGTGGTGGTGCAAACATCGCTTTAAAAATGCATTGCCATGCCTTGTCTATCCTCTGCTGCAGCAAAATAGGATTCTGCAGGAAGAGATGGCCGGTCGGCCATCTTCAGTGCCGGCCGGCTATGTATTGTTAGCCGATGGCCTCACTTTTGGTCGGTGACTATATTTCCATGGCCCGTGGCCTCACCTCTTGGTCGGTGACCTCCCACAACTCTCAGGGAGTGGTTCAGAAGCATCCTTGAGACTTGCAAAGTGTTCAGAGGTGCAGAACAGTGTAAACAGAGGCAGCATGAGTATGGTGATGGATTTCCGAGCGGAGTTGAGCATGCGTGCATTCCTCCCTCTTCCCGAAGCTGCTTTACTGTTTTCAGTAGCTTAATTAATCTGTTTAATTAGTTAAGTGGCCTTGTAATATTTAATTAGCTTGTTAGTTAATTAATTTGTATTATTCTTTCGGTCCCCCCCTCGAGAGGGCGCAATTGTGTAATAAGCGTGCGTGTGTGTGATGCATGTCTTCCAACCCCACGTCTTTCTCCCTTTTACTTAACCGCTTACAATGGTTAGTTTTAGTGCACGTTTCAATTAGCATCCTTATACTATGCATGTTTGCATCATTCATTTGTATTGCATGCACCAGGCTTGACGCATCATACTAATTGCATAGTACTTCAATTCCAACTTGAATACATGTATCAAGTTGTCGCATTTTACATGCCATTCTTAGGATTAGCTGAGCCTATTCTAGTTGCATTTTGCTTTGCGATGCATTAGCCATTTTAACATGGACTAGCATCATGCATGATTGCTAACTAGTTTCTTGTTTTGGCTTGAAGTACACTGTGAGTGTTTATGCTTTAGCATCTTGCATGTATGTGAGTGTTAACATGAAAGCATGCTTACCATGAGGCTAATTGCTTATGTGTTATGATTACCTGGTTGCCTGTGGGTGAAGGTTGGATTGCTTGAATTGGAATAATTCATCGAAATCTATGTTTTAGCCTACTTGCGAGTAGCAAAATTCAAAACCATTTCCAAACAAATGGATATGCGATGTTTTGTTCCAAGTTAGGCGATCTAGTCTATACTTGTGTGTTGTGTGCATCACATAGTAATTCTAGGCTAATAACCGGAATAAGAGCACATAATGTTTTCAAAACTAGATATCATGGTTAGTAGAGGTCGATCTTTGATCGGGCGAATGGGGGTGCTCATAGCTGACCTTCCCCAATCGTACCCAAGTTCCCGAGTCGAGGCAACTTTGGTGATGACGGACACGTGGCCTTAGGCAACGAGTCAGGGTTTCCTAAATTTTCCCAAAACAAAATATTTAGGTGGCGACTCTGTATCTGGCAAAGCAGTCCATGTTTGGCACTTCTTTCTAAAAATCTGTTTTTCAAAACGATTTGCCGGATTTGGACTCTTTGGTGATTTATCGGTTTTGCATTGCACTTTGTGGGATTAGATTCAGAACCGTGACATTTGAGTCCGAACTGTAGTGAGCCCAAATGAACAAAACGGGATTTCTCCCGGGACGTTCGGGCGCGTCTACAAGGGGAAATCCAGATTATTGGCCTGTCTTCTAGAGAGACTTAAAATTAGACTAGACACCCACTTCTAATCATGTGAGTGGCAAAGAAACATAACGAATGCTAGTTTCTCTCATGTCAAATTGGACTTCCACTCATGTGGAACCTGCAGCACATTAATAGTGAATAGTCTTGTGAGCAAAAATTTCAAAGATAGTGGGTGATATCAATATGACAGATTAATAGTTTATATTTTGGGCTCCAAATTTATTGTACATTCATTCATTTTCAACACTTGATCATTGAAGTTTGCATTATATGAGCCTCTTTTGGTGGTAGGCATTAATATAATCTTCTGGTGCCTTTTCTAGTATACGATAGCAATGATGGGCTATGGTCCTGAGGACAAAAATGTTGTGCTGGAGTTGACATACAACTATGGGGTCACTGAATATGACAAAGGAAATGGCTATGCTCAGGTTGAAACAGTTTATCTTGATTCTTTCTCTTGACCTGTTTTACTTATCTCTCTACTGTGTAGAACTATAAATTAGTTTGTGCCGTGATGGACCTATAATAAGGAACCAAATATGGCAACTGATAGTTTGATATCTTTGCAGATAGCAATAGGCACAGATGATGTTTACAAAACTGCAGAAGTGATTAAACTCTCTGGCGGGAAGATTACCCGAGAACCTGGACCATTACCTGGGATCAACACCAAGATTACTGCATGCCTGGATCCTGATGGTTGGAAAACGGTACAACTCTTAATGTCTTTGTTCCTTTGATTATGATAAGTTTGTTTCATCATTGTGCTTGTAGAATATACTTGCTTTAAATGACTTGTATTGGCTTGTAACAGTAGGGTTTTTAAACATTTGCTTGAACTATTGATTTTGTATTCTGTGTTTAAAATAATTACTGTGTATACTCCTTGAATAATATTTGGCACAATGATGGTTGAACTAGTGTATTGAAGCTCATTTTAGTTTTTTACAGGACACATATGTACACATTTTGTATATATATACAGGAGAGAATGTCGAAGTAACTATTTGCAATGGTTTAAGTAGACTCCTAGTAGGAAATGTATGCATCAAAAAACCACCCATGTTCTTCATTTTAATATATTTCAGCTAATTTAGGAAAAAGAATGGGAAAAGAGTTGGAAAACAAATTGAACTGTTAAAACAAGTATGATTAATTTGGAGTTCATCGAGCAATGTTCCCTGTTGATATATGCTGTATCAATCTGGTCTGTCATTCTTGTTTTCAATTCCTGCAGGTTTTTGTTGACAACGTTGATTTTCTCAAGGAATTGGAGTGACTTTGAGGAATGTTGTACCAAGCTTGCAACAATGGACCCTGCTGGGACTCGTGACGGTATGTCAACTAAAGCTTTGACACTTGTGGAACCGACTTGTCCAGAAATATCATGCCAGAGAATGAAATTGAGTCCTGTTTTGTAGATAAAATTACAATGACTGAAACAGTAATTATTGTGAAGAAAGGCTGAGCTATGTGTGTGTGTGTGTGTGTTTTTTTTTTTTTTTTTTGTCTTTCCCTTGCTCCATTTGTCTTGTTGAAAACATTTTGAGTGATAAAAACTGTGGAAAAGAAAAGAAAGATTGAAGTGGCTGTTGGGAATCTTTGCACATTGTAAGATTTTTAGTTTAATTTTGATAGACTTGGGGTACATTTGGTGTGAAACGACTTTGCTAATGACCAGAAGCAATTGATAATAATAATCTTAAATGATCTACTTCTTCTAAATTCGAAATATATTGCAAACTATCATTGATTCCAGTACGAAATTCAAAAATTTGAAGCATAATAAATGTGCATCACATTTATTTTTATGAAATGGAAATTACAAAGTACTTACACAATTCCACAATCTTTTAAACAGATTGGGCAACGCATGTAGAGTTCTTCAAACGGCAAATTACAACTTTACATTCCTTATACAAGTAAATAAAACTAAGTTTGTTTGTCCCTTTTTTGTTTTTGTTTTTGTTTTTAACTAGTTAGGTAAGAGAGAATTTGTTTTTGAGCTAGAGAGATAAGGGCATCTTTGTTTTACTCCATAAAAGTTACTTTGGTAGTAATTATGGATGTTGGCTTTGGTAGTTCATATGGGTTTGTTGGAATTGAGTGTCTACGTTGATTGACTTGATTTGTCGTTTTTGTAGGGAAATTACAAAATATTGAAATCGATTCCTTGACACGTGTTGAAGTAGTCATCATTAAGGTCTTGAGTGAGAATATGAGTTGGCGAGGATAGTGGTGAAATTGTCTGTTGACAACGTTGAGTTACAATTGGGGTAAGTGTTTTCAGTACAATGTCTTCATCAGAATCGAGAGGGATTCTGCGTTAGCCATTTGGATCATTTTCATTTTGATATCCTTCTTGTATTTGTGTTGGAATTCAATTTTAAAGTTATCCTAATCAAATGACTAGGAAGATTTGGGTATGGGGAGGCCATAGAAGGAGCAAGATTAATGGATGCATATTTTTTCGTTGTTTGTAAAATTGGAGAAGCTGATCTGGAAAATGCTATATTGGGATGCTGTAATTTTTCCACCATTTTGTGGCAATTTGTTGAGTGAGAAAATGAGTATTATATGAATATGAAGTGGTATACTGCCAAGTCATGATTCATGGGAGTTTGAAAAGGACAAAATATAAAAATTTAGGGAAAGAAGGTTTAACTTTCTTCCGATAGATATGGCATGAATCTTGTAAGGGATCAGTTAGAGCAACAAATTGTAGGCTAAATTGGTGCCACCATGTTTCAAACCATGTAGGAATGTCACCAGTAGTAATTGTAAAATTGGGTCCAAAGCAAATCCACCAGGAATGTTGGAAGAATCGATTTTGGAAATAAAAAACATAGAACCAAGCATTTTGATAATCATAATAATTACATTGAGTAGTCTTTAGATTTGGGTCGACAAAGTGATGTAAAACCATGGGATGTCCCCATTCTGCTTGAGAAATAAGTTTGAGTACATGTTGTTTGGAATATTGTAGAAGATTTTTATCTTTCTTAGAATAAATATGTTCGACTGAAATGGACTTGGTTTCTTCAAGAATTTTCTCATAACATAATTAGGAATGTTGGCCAGAATGTTGCGGGTAATGCCAATTGTTAGGGAAATATGTGGAGATAAGGGTTTTTGGTTTGATGTTTGGCTTTTCTCTAAGATATTAGACATGATCAAGGAGCAAAGGAATAATGGGGTATGCAATATCATGAGTGTAGTATCCGTTATTGGTTGTATTTGAAGAAATTGAAAGTGTTTTATGTGGAATGAGATCCTTTGGAGAAGAAAGTAACTTGGGAATAGGTTTTTAAATTGTGAGCCATCTAGTGATAATAATGATTGATTTGAAAAATACACTATTTATGATGAATAAAGATGTGGTAGTATTTAAATTGCTTCATCTAGTGATAGTAATGATTGATCCCGAAAATACGCGATTTATGATGAATAAAGATGTGGTGGTATTTAAATTTCTTTTGATGATGGCTAAGATTGAGGTGCTCCGAACCTGCAAGAATTCATAAGTTAAAAAGTCAGGTAGAGAATTGGAATCACCATGAATATATTCAATTTTGAAGTCAAATACACAAAAAATTGCTTGCCAATCAGCAAAGGCTTGTCATAAAACAATGTTTTTAACATTTTCGAGGACTTCTTTTGCTGCTTTGCAATCAATTCATAATAAGAATTCTTAGTATAATAAATCATATTCAAATTTCTTAATACAAGAAATAATAGGTAAGATTTCTTTCTGTATTGTAGAATATTGTACTTGTGGTCCTTTCCATATAGCAGAGGTAAAATGAACTAATTATTCTTTACCTTGATAGTGCTGTTTAAGAATATCACCATATCTAATATCACTAGCATCTGTCTCAACAATTTTGTAAGCAGTGGAGATTGGTAAGCATAATAAAGGTAGATATTTACATTGTTGTTTGATGGGTAGGACATCAAAAGTGTGATCTTGTGTCCATGGAGACGGGTTTTTGCGTAACCGCGTAGAAAGAATTTTAGTATCATTGTGCAGATCCTTGTAAAATTCGAAAATATAATTGAGATTGCCTAGAAATCTTTGTAACTGGGTTTTGTCTTGAATTTCATCAGGAAATTTTCTAGCAAATTCAATAGAGTGTTGTTTAATAGTACCTTTGTTAATTATGTGGCCTAGAAATCATATAGATGTATGAAAAAGTTGCATCTTTTAGCACTCAAAACTAAACCATTATTTTTGATAATATGATAAAATTTGTATAAATGTTTACTATATTAGGAGACAGAATTTGAGTATACTAAGACATTATCAATATAGACAATTGTGAATGTGAAATAAGGATTGAAAATATCATTCATAATGTTTTGAAATTTAGAAGGAGCATTTTTTAGGTTAAAGGGCATGACATTCTATTCGCAATGCCCAAAGGGACTGTAAAAGCAGTTTTATAACAATCTTTTTCAATGATTTGGACTTACCAAAATCCAGATTTCATATCAAATTTTGAAAAGATCTTAGCCTCATAAAGCTTGTTTAATAAATCTTTTTTTTACTAGGAATTGGGTATCGAATCCATTATAACACAGTATTTAGAGGTTTATAATTAATAACTAATTGTGGAGTTCGTCTTTCTAAATCAGCAATTTTGTTTACATACAAAGCAAGGTAAGACCATGGCAACCTGCTTGGTCGTATCAATTTTTTGTTTAATAGATCATTAATTTCTTGTTTACAGTGTTCCATTAATAGTTTGTCCATCTGGATAGGTCGAGTTTTGATGGGAATGTGTCTTTCATTAAAAGCTTTTTCATAAGGTAGATCAACCATGTGTTTGTAGACACCCCATTTTGATTGACCCTAAAAGTTGAGCACCTTCTTTTGATTATCCGGTGATGAAAACAAGAATGTGTTTCTCGCATAATCCTCAGTAAGAAATATGAAATTTGTGCTTCATTCTTAACCTTAAGCCTATTTTTGGCCAAGTGTTTACGTCTCGTTCAAAATTCTCTTTTGAAACTTTCTTTTCGTGCTTTGTTCCGAATATTTTCGTAGTGTTCCGAGGCTCATTTTTAAACTTCAAAATAAGACTTTTTCTGAGGAAATTAAGCAAACAACAATGTGGAAATAGGAGGAAAGGATGATAATTCTATCGAAAAATCCTATTTCATGCAAAATAGTCAGGCCACAACCAATTAATTGGCCGGCCAGCCAAAGAATTGGCAGGCCGATTAATTTTCCCAGGAGCAAGGCAGTTTCGGCAGAATTCTTGTTGAATGCGTGTAGGTCATATCGTTTTAGATCTTTTGTTGATACATTCATGTATGAGATGTGTTTACTCCCCCTCCTTTGGCCTCCATTGTCAAAAGAACATTTGTCCTCTTCCAAAAAGGGAGTATCTAATACAACCACCCTTGTCACCCCATCATCCTTGTCTCCCACCTTCTTGATTTTTCCTTCCATCATTGTCTATATGGATGATCAGAATGTATCAGAAGAGGAGGAGAAGAGAGGAATGAATTAAGAGAAGAGATATAGAGAGAGAAAGAGAGTTGTCTTAAGCTTTGAGCCAAAACACTTCCGTTTTCCATGCATTGATATACCAAGTTTTCATATATCAAAACCATCACATAAATTTTGTTATAGCCAAATTCAAGAGCTTTGATTCAAAAGAGAGTGAGTGATATCAAAAGAGAGAAAAATAGAGAGTTGTATAACTCCCCCCCCCCCCCCCCATATACATTGCTAAACCACCCAAAAACAACATTCCAGCAAGAATTTTGAAATTTCAAATTGAGACTTGAGAATACACTTCCTAAACTTGAGGATGATCAAAATAAAGTTTAGAAATCAAATCCTTTCCTTAGAAAATGAATTTTGCACACTTTCATTTTCTTTCTTATATTGCTTTTCTTGCTTCAATTTCATGTTATAAACCTGTTCTAAGATAACTGGAAGTGGTTAGTTGAGTCACTTGCATATTTTTCGTTTGTTTTTCTTGTGTTTGAAGCTGTAGACATCCCATTTTTGACCGCTCTTACGACTTGGGCACTATCACTTGTACATCCAATGATGAATGTATATGCTTGTCAAGTGCTCGAAAGTCCTCAGCAAAATGCCACAGCTCTGAGCCTCAAAACCCTGCAAACCTTGTGCCTTGTTTTTGTACCAAAACCCCAGCCTTTCAAACCTGAAAAACCTGGGAGCTGTGGGCCAATTTTTGTAGGCTGCCGGCCACCCTTGTGCCTTGCCGATCAAGAGTGTGGCCTGCTGGCCAGAATAGGCGGCTTGCCGGCCACAAGTGTGTCTTGCAGATATTTTCTGCCAGCTGTACTAGTTGTTTGCACAGATGTTTGCATCTACCTACATGTGTATGGATGGATGTTTCTGAAGGAGTGTGATATTTTTCTATAAATAGAAGACCTCCCCTTCCATTTTTGAAGGTTAGAAAAATTAGAGCAAAAATTAATTTTCTCTCTCTCTCTCTCTCTCTCTTGAAATTTCTTGAGCTTTTGCCTATACACTCTTAACCAAACCTTGCAATCTTTGAGCTAAGGTACTTTTGAGCCTACTTTGAGCTCTTGAGGGTGTGTATGTGTTGAATTGTTGCTTAAAAGTGCTTTTCTCTTCAAGAGGTATAAGGCTTTGCTTGTTTTATTGCTTTGGTTGCTTCTTTTCCTACTGTTTTTTTTACTGTTTTTGGGTTGTATAAACTCTGTATTTTGGGGCTGGAACTTGTGGTGAAAGGCCTTAAAGGGTGAAGGGGTGGTTCACATTTCTTTCCACCTTGCTTCTTTAGCCTTTACCCTTGTATTTCCCACCTTTACAATATCCTTTTTTAAGCTTTTAAATACTGAATTTTAGAGTTGTTTTAGTGGCTAACAACATATTTTGAAGTCCAAAATTGGAGGGGTTAGCTTCCCCTTCTTGTGTCTTGTTCACTAGTTTGCATAGCTCCATGTTGTAACTTACTATTTTAGCCATTTTGGTCTTAATTCCAGCATGTTTTAGGACTTATTTAGCACAGTTTTAGGACTGTTTTTGGTTGTTCATTGCATTTGAGCCTTGTATTGCATGCTTGTAATGTAATTGTCCTCATAGGCTTGGTGGTTTAGGCCTTAGCCACCAACCTATTTGAGTTGATAGCATTTATTTATGGCTTTCCATACTTGTTTTCACCCCTAATCACTTCTGCAACCTCCCCCCTTTCTTGGCTTTTGTTTTGCTTTGAAAGTTGGTTCAAACTAGTTGCTTGTTTAAAGCATGAGATTGAGGTCTTATGCTTAATGGTTTAATCCCTTTGGGGGTTCATTACCAACGGCATGACATTTCTCTCATGTTTAAAACAACTCTTGGTTTGATGCTTCTTTCCATTAGAGGACTTAATCTTCACCTTTGGACTTAATGAATTAAAGAACAGAAAGATAATTAAAATGGAATATAAAACTTGGACTAAAATGATGCAAGATAATAACTTGATTTGGGTTCAATTGGACGTTAATTGAACCCTTGAGTCTTGGGTTGTTTCATACTCATTAGTGATGAAAACGGTTCAAGAGTCATTGTCAACCATTTCCCTTGATCATTCATGATAGGGAAGAGGTTGAGAGTCTTTATTTATTGCATTTATTGAACTTGCACCCTTTGGTTCATAGGCCATCATGCAATGAAATTGCATCAATTGATGGTTTGTAAATCAAATTTATTACTCATTTGAGCTGTTTGATGATAAGGAAGGGTAAGTTGTGCAAACAACCCTTGAGAATACCTTGTGCTTGCTCTCTATTGCAGCAGGAAAAACCAGGCATCAGTGGTCGGCAGACCATCATTTGTGGCCGGTAGGCCACCACTTCTAGCTTGCCGGCCACTTTTGCAAAACCCAGAAGTATACTTTTCTAGCAAAACAAAGTTGGTTTTGAGGTAAAAAACAGTGCAAGTGTTCTACTATGCAACAGAGGCATCTGGCAGCAGAACAATGGTCTTTTTCGGGTGAAAATCTGCACGTGCATGAGTATTCCTCGTTTCCCGAGGCAGAGTAATTAGAATAGCTAGCTTAACACTCTTTTCATGTTTTATTTGTGTAATTAATTAGTTCGTTTTGATTTGTAATTATTTAATTAGTTAGTTCAATTAGTTAGTTAATTTGTTGTAATAATTAATTAGCTAGTTTAGTTGATTATTTCATTCAGTTTGTAATTAGTAGTAATCAGCTTAGCTAGTTAGTTTATTCAAATCCTCCTGCGTAAGGGCGCAAGTGTTGTAATAACGTGTATGTTTTCCAACCCCACGTCTTTCTCCCTTTTATTTACATGCTTATGATGGTTAGTTTAGAGTATCATGTTTTCATTTAGCATACTCCATGTTCGCATCCACTTGTATTGCATGCATCGAGACTCGGTTCATCATTCTAACTTGCATCGTTAGTTAACTGCCTCTTTGAATACATGCTTAGACCGCATGCTATCAAATTGATAAAGAGCCTAGTAATTGTATATCGCATGCGTTGCATTAGTCATATTGCATAGCTAGGATCATGCATTTTTTTCTAACTCTTTTATTTTGGCTTGGAGTACTAGGTGAGCTTTTATTTGCTTTAGCATATTGCATTGAATGTTAGTGTTGCCATATCAAAGCATGTTCACCATGAGGTTAAATGCTTAGATGATATAATTATTTGAATGCCTGTGGATGAAGGCTAGTTGCTTGACTTGGGATAATTTGATCAATGTCCAATTTAGCCCACTTTTTCGAGTGGCAAATTCACAAAAGCAATTTCAAATAAAACATGAAATCAAATGTTCCAATTCTTGCTAATTTAGTCTATACTTGTATGAGTCATATAGTCATGTTAGCTAATAATCAGAATAAGAGCATATAATGTAAATAAGAATCACATCATGATTAGTAGAGGCCGATCTTTGATCGGGTGAGTGGGGGTGCTCAATTCATGACCTTCCCCTCTCGTACCTAAGTTCCCGAGTTGAGACAACTTTGGTGATGATGGACTAATGGCCTTTGGCACGAGTCTTGGGTTTCCTAAATTTTTCAAAAATATTTAGGTGGCGACTCTGAAATCTGGCAAAGCAGTCCATTTTTGGCATTTTATTCAAAATCGATTTTCCAAAAAATTTGCCAGATTTGGACTCTTTGGTGTTTATCTATTTCACATTGCACTTGTGAGATTAGATTCAGAACCACAGGTGGAGTTCGAACTGTAGGGCTTCTTGTCTTCCGAAAGGAGCGCGAAAAGTCGAGCTACAGAGTGGGGATCCAATTGTGCATGTCCGGTTGTTTTCAGATGTATTGAGGGCCATGGGTTTGTCTAGGGCACATAAGCTTCCTTGTTTGGGAGAACCCTGTCTGATGTAGCGGCCATCTGATACGCTAAGTTGGAGTACTCTACAAAGTGGAATTGTGAGGAGCTATTTGAGGCGTTTGTCAATCAATATTCATATAACACCCAGATAGAAGTAACCATTAGCGAGCTGGAGGCTACTACCTAGAACCTCAAAGAATCATTTATTGATTTTGTTGCCCGGTGGAGAGCCAAGGCAGCCAGAATGACAAATAGACCTGCCGAAAGAGAACAAGTCCGGCTAGTGATCCAGAACCTTGAGCCAGACATGTTGCAGAGAATGATAGTGGCACCATTGTTCACATTTGCTTCCTTACATGAGTTGGGGGTCCAGATTGAAAGTGCATTAAAAAAGGGTATTATCTATAGAACAAGTGAACCCGCAAGAAGGCCGTTCTCTCGGAGTACCAATGCTAGCAGTTACACTATTCCACGGCCCACGGATGTCAGTACTGTTGTTTCAACGGCAAAGATAGCTGATCCCTTTGCTACTGCCACCACCTCACAACCTTCACAAAGTACCGGTCCACCCCGGAATCAAAGAGCTTTTACTCCACTCCATATGAGCCCAACCCACGCCCTCAAGCTATTAATGTAAAAAGGGCATCTCAAGCTTCTCGATCCTCGTCCACTTCTAGACCCATTGCCACCAAAACATGACCCTACCCAGTATTGTATCTTCCAGCAACAACATGGCCATCCCACGGACATGTGCTACCATTTACGTCATGAGATCCAGGATCTCATTGACAACAAAGTCAACGCCCCACCTTCCAAACCCAACGTAATAACCAACCCACTTCCTGCACACAACCAAGTCCTCCCGTCCAGAAAAATTAACCACATCCATACACTACCGCCCACCTTCAACCCTAGTACATACATGACCTCATCCCATCTACCAAAACCAAAGGTAGTTATTCCAGAAGGCACATATATGTGCATGATGGATCTAACACCACAAACCCAATCCAAGCCTGTGGCAGTAGAAACGGAGAGAGAGAAGAATGCACTGAAGACAGGGTCGTCTGATACCCATGTCATAGAGAAGGGGGTCTTGCTCGTGGAGGAGTACGATCCTAGTTTATATATTGTGGCCATCAATCAGCCGAAGTTGGTAGTCATACTGCTGGACTTTCTTAGCATTAATGCTATCGGGGAAGACCAAATGGCGCAGAATTAGAATGAGTGGCCCGAGCAAGGCCTGAATGATTTAGCAAACCTAGAGGAGGATCTGGCAGAATTAGAAGAGGATATGGAGGATCTTTACTTCTTCGAGGAAGAAGATACAAGTTGTGTGTAGATAGGATGGTGGGACCTGAGCCAGCCAGAAACAAGCAATGGATGGTTAAGTGAGGAAGAGTCAGATGTGGAGGAACAGATAGGAGAGACTGAGAAGGAAGAAGAAAGTGGTGCTAGTGGTAAGACTGAGGCTACACCTCTGTCTGAGAAAAAACAGGCACTGGAACAATTCCAACAGGAGAGAGTAGAAGAGATCCAGAAGAAAATAGCTCTGGAACAGAAAAGGGAAAAAGAGAAAGAAGAGACTAAGTCCACAATCGGCAATGTTCAAAATGCCAAGAAAATGAAGTGGGAACCCAGTGATCGGAAGAGAATGTAATGAAACTCAGAAAGTACTGGGATGCTGAAAGCCGAGTTGTAGTGGAGGAAGAATGGTATGATGACAGGGCACGTGATGTTAACATGCTCAGAATAGAACCTGATAGCAGCCCAGCCATGATCGCGGGGGGAGTGATGGGAAGATAGCGATCTAAGCCATGCATACACGGATGAAGGGTGGAAGGATGATACCCTTGATGATACGTGGTACACTGATGAGATTGATCATCTGACCCGCAGTGGTCGGTACTTTAAACCCCTGACTTTAGATCAGCCAGAATCTTCCAACAGAGAGGCTGAGAAAGCAAAGGAGAAGGATGTTGAAGAAAACCTGGTCTTGAAACAACTAAAGAAAATCTAGGCCAACATATCCATTTGGAGACTGATAATGGCATCTCGGGAGTATAGACAAGCCCTCTTCGAAGCAATGAACCGAACCAAACTGCCCATTGCCACCACCGCTGACCAATTGGTATCGTTGGTCACCTCTGGGGACGTTATGTCAATAATATCCTTTACGGATAAAGAATTTCCTTCCGAGGGCGCCAACCACAACCGTTCTTTATATATAACCTTGGAAAGTCAGAAAAAATGGATTCCGGTTATATTAGTAGATACCGGATCAGCGATCAATGTATGTCCAGTGAGAACTGCCTATGCCATCGGTTTGAGGCCGATTAACTTTACACCCACGACCCAAGTTGTCCGGGCTTATGACAATACAAGCTGGGATGTTATGGGAACGTTCAAAAGCCATATCCTAATCAGCCCGTCCGAACTTGAGGTGGAATTCCATGTCATGGATGTACCAATAACCTTTAACTTGCTATTGGGAAGGCCTTGGCTCCACTAAATGAAGGCTGTGTCGTCAATTGTTCACCAACTAGTAAAGTACCCCTTTCAAGGTGGGATTGCTACTGTGTATGGCAATTCTGCAATTCACCCTTCCCAAGGAACTACCACACCAGTGCTGGGAATCATACATGGAGAAGAGGATGTATTTCTCTCCGGCTTCTCTCTGGTAGAAGCTCGGCTGGTCCAGAACATCATGGCAGAAGACGAGGGGAATTATGTGAGTGCCCAGTCAATCTTCATGATGAATAAACAGGGGCGTCTTCCAGGATCAAGACTAGGTAGAAGCGGCAGGCAGGGAGGTACTGTTGCTAAGGAGATGAGTCATAATCCCTACGCTTTTGGGCTGGGATACAAACCTACTACTGCAGACTGGCAAAGAAAGGGAGAGGAGTTGAGAGGAAGAATCAAAGTAACAAGGACTGGGAAGCAATATGAGTTAGTCCACAAACCAATACAGGGGACCTTAAACGGACGTTTTGTCTGCCAAGGGGAAGATTTCCCCTTTTGTGGATTCCTGGAGCCTTGGTGTGATTGGGTGACGAAGACTGGGTATCCTGGGTTTGAAATCTTCTTTGGGCACCAGTTACCGGAAGAGGAGGATGAACAAGCAGACCTAAACACTGGTACAGATCAAGGAAGGACTGAGAGCCTGGTTATTGAAGAGGAGAAGTTGCTGGGAAAGGCACTGGCTGACTTACTGGCGAGTTCTACTGCTGGAGTTGAGTCCACCAACTTGGGGGATAGTTTTACTATCTCAATGATCGGGGCTAAACCAGAAGAGGATTTTACTAGTCTTATTGTGGATGTATCTAAGGCTCCATGCCTGATCTGGAAGTTTGAGAAGGGCATCGTCGGTAGTTCTGAATCGGATAGTGAGTCCAAGTCTGATTCCACTGAGTTTGTGGAGTCAGAATCAGATTCAAGTTCTTCAGAGTCTGGCATCTCCAGGATTGGTAACCTGGATGCCAAAGTCCTGTCCTGGTCCTCTTTTTCTTTTTCTTTTGAGTCCACTGTAACTGAGGAGCCAGATCTTTTGAATGGGAATGAGGTGGACTTTGCTTATTACTCTGTGCCTTTGGTTTGTTGTATTGATCTTGATTTCCAAAATTTTGACTTAAACGAAGAGGAAGAAATTCCTTGGGCTTTAAAAAACTTGGTTAATTTTGAGGAGGAAAGACGTGTTAAGCCCTGCACAGATTAAATCATTACTATTAATGTGGGTATTGAGAAGGATCCGCACTTGGTCCAGATCAGGTCCACGCTGTCTTCAGAGGAACGCAAGCATTTAATTGCTTTATTAAAAAATTTCAAAGATGTTTTCACGTGGTCTTACGAAGATATGCCTGGAATCGATCCTGAGATTGTACAACACCGGATCCCTCTTGATCTTGAGGCCCGGTCAGTTAAGCAAAAGCTGCGCAGAGTTCGCCTAGATTAGGCTTTGAAGATCAAGGAAAAAGTTACCAAATAGATTGAGGTAGGGTTCTTGCTTGTATCTGAGTATCCGACGTGGTTGGCCAATATTGTTCCAGTCCCAAAGAAGGATGGCAGAATCAGAGTCTGTGTCGACTTCAGGGATCTGAATAAGGCTAGCCTTAAGGATGATTTCCACTGTCGCATATTGATGAGTTGGTAGACTTCACCGCGGGCCATGCATTGCTCTTCTTTATGGATGGATTTTCTGGGTATAACCAGATTCTGATGGCACCCAAGGATAGGAAGAAAACTGCTTTCACTACTCCATGGGGCACCTATTGCTATCGAGTCATGCCGTTTGGGTTGAAGAATGCTGGGGCCACTTATCAAAGGGCTGCAACCACCATTCTGCACGACATGATCCATAAAGAGATTGAGGTGTATGTAGATGATATGATTGTCAAGTCCAAAGATCGAGAGGGCCACTACACCGCCTTGGAGAAATTCTTTCAGCGAATTAGAGAGTATAGATTGAGGTTGAACCCGCAAAATGCACCTTCGGTGTAACAACGGGAAAAATGTTGGGATTCCTAATCACATAGAGAGGAATTGAGGTAGATCCTTCCAAAATCAAGGCCATCTTAGAAATGCCACCACCAAGGACTGAAAAGGAGGTGTGCGGCTTTTTGGGTAAAGTGCAATTCATAAGACGGTTTATTTCAAAACTAACCTTGACTTGTGAACCACTATTTGGTCTCTTGAAGAAAGGAAAGAAGTTCCAATGGGACGATCGCTGTCAGTTTGCTTTTGAACAGGTCAAGCCGTACCTGCAGAATCTGCCTGTGTTATCACTGGCAGAATCGGGAAAATCGCTGATTTTGTACCTATCAGTGACAAACTCAACCATGGGGTGTATGTTAGCTCAGGAGTCGGAGGCCAAGGTGGAGAAAGCCATATACTATTTGAGCAAGAAAATGTTGGATTACGAGACTCGTTACACTTCCCTTGAGAAATCTTGTCTAGCCTTGGTATGGGCTACCCAGAAGTTGAGGCACTATCTGTTAGCTCACTCTGTAATCTTGGTTTCGAGATTAGATCCCATCAAATATCTCTTTGAGAAACCATCGTTTACGGGTAGGCTAGCCCGTTGGTTGCTTCTTCTCTTCGAATTTGACCTTAAATATGTTACATGTAAGTCGGTTAAAGGGAGAGCTGTAGCAAAATTCCTGGCAGATCACCCAGTAGAGGAGGATGAAGCGATGGAGTATTTTTTTCCAGATGAAGATATTCTGCAAATAGAGGAGAAAACGTGGACGATATACTTTGACGGAGCAAGCAATCAATACGGTTATGGGATCGGTGTGTTGCTGATAGCACATGATGACTCCCATATACCCTTAGCCTTCAAACTCCGTTTCAAAGTGTCCAACAACGAAGCAGAATATGAGGCGTGTATTGCTGGTTTAGAAGCCACCCTAGAACTAGGGGCAAAAAGGTTGGACGTCATCGGGGATTCGAACTTGGTTGTGCCTCAAGCCAATGGAGATTGGCAAGTTAAAGAGGAGAAAATGAAGGTTTACCATCAGGTCTTGGACATGCTAATTTTGAGATTTGAAAAGCTAACGTTTACCCATCTACTAATAGAGAACAACCGATTCGCTAATGCACTAGCAACTCTATCTTCTATGGTAGACATTCCATTGGGAGTCAGGATGCGTCCGATCATTATTGAACAGAAGTACACACCGGCCTATGAAACTATTGTCGCGATAGATGAGGCTTTAGACAAGAACCCCTGGTACGACGATATCTGGAATTTCTTGGAAAATGAGGCGTATCCACCAAGAGCAAATGCCAAAGACAAAAGGGGAATACGGCTCCTAGCCATTCAATTTATCATCTGCGGAGGCAAGTTGTACAAAAGAGGCCATTTGGGAATGCACAAGCTATGTGTTGAGGAAGAGGAATCAAAGCGCCTTACGAAGGCCATTCACGGAGGAGAGTGCGGAGCCCACATGAATGGCGTGATGCTGGCTCAAAAAATCCTTAAACAAGGCTATTACTGGTCAACCATGGAAGAAGATTGTATTGGTTTTGTGCATCGATGCCACAAGTGCCAGATTCATGCCAATCGTATGAACATTTCACCGTCAAAGCTCTACAACATGACTTCACCATGGCCATTTTCTATTTGGGGAATAGATGTTATCGGCGCAGTTATGCCAAAGGGGTCAAATGGGCATGAGTTTATTCTGGTAGCAATCGACTACTTCACGAAATGGGTGGAGGCTCAGTCCTACTCTATATTGAAAGCATCATATGTGGCTAAGTTTATCAAGAACAACATCATCTGTAGGCATGGGGTGCTGAATGAGATTATCTTCGATAATGGGTCGCACTTTAAGAAAGAGGTGATAGACTTACTTGAGAAATATAACGTGGCTTTCCATAAGTCATCGACCTACAGGCCACAAACCAATGGAGCTGTCGAGGTTGCGAACAAAAACATCAAAAGGATTTTGCAGAAGATGGTAGAGACTTATGGAGACTGGCCGGATAAATTGCCACTCGCTCTCTGGGCTTACAAAACCTCAATCTGAATATCTATAGGGGCAACCCCCTATTCTCTCGTTTATGGGATAAAGGTTGTTTTGCCCATTGAAATTGAAGTGCCGTCACTGCGGGTTATGACTGAGTGTCAAATAGCGGAGGCAGATTGGCAACAGAGCAGATTTGAGGAGTTAATGTTGTTTGATGAGAGAAGACTAATGACATTGTATCATGACCAGGGCTACTAGCGCAGAATTGCCCGGGCTTTTAATAAGAAAGTGAAGTCCAGAAATCTCAAGCAAGGAGACATGGTGCTCAAAGATAACTGAGCTCCCATCCATGACCCTAGGGGCAAGTTTAGACCTAATTGGACTAGTCCTTACATCATCAAGTCAATCTGGTCAAGAGGGACAATTATTCTCATGAACCTAGTGTAGACGTCCCCGAACGCCCCGGGAGGGTTAAGTCCCGTTCCGTTCGTTTTGGGTTCACTACAGTTCAAGGACTCAAAACGTCACGGTTCTAAATCTTGAACCAAAGAGTCCAACTCTGGCAAATCGTTTTGGAGAAAAACTGATTTTGAAAAGAAGTGCCAAACATGGACTGCTTTGCCAGATTACAGAGTCGCCACCTAAATATTTTTAAAATGGGGAATTTAGGAAACCCTGACTCGGTGCCGAAGGCCACGTGTCCGTCATCACCAAAGTGGTCTTGGCTCGGGAGCTTGGGTACGATCGGGGAAGGTCAGCTATGAGCACCCCCTTTCGCCCGGTCCGAAGACCGGCCTCTACTAACCGTGATATCCAATTTTGAAAACTTTATGCGTTCTTATTCCAATTATTAGCCTAGAATTACTATGTTGTGCGCACAGCAAACAAGTATAGACTAGATTGCCTAATTTGGAAATAAACGTCGCATATCCGTTGGTTTGGAAAACGCTTTGGAATTTGCTACTCGCAAGTAGGCTAAAATACGGATTTCGATGAGTTTTCCAACTCAAGCAATCCAACCTCCACCCACAGGCATTCAAGCAGTTATATCACATAAGCAACTAGCCTCATGGTAATCATGCTGTCATGGCAACACTCACACACATGCAAGGATGCTAAAGCATAAAAGCTCACCTAGTACTCCAAGCCAAAACAGAAGCTCATTAGAAATCCATGCATGGACCCAAACATACTGAAATGTCTAATGCAACGCATACAAAGATGCAATCTAGGCAGGCTCGGCTATTCTAAACATGGCATGTGAAATGCTACAAATAACACGTATTCAATTTGGAATTGAAATACAATGCAGTTTGTATGATGTACCGAGCCCGGTGCATGTAAACAAATGCATGGATGCACGCATGCATAGCATAAGGTATGCTAAAATAAACATGCCCTAATCTACCATCGAAGCAGGTAAATAAAAGGGAGAAAGAAGTGGGGGTTGGAAGACATACACACACTCATCCACACTTATTACAAGTATGCCCTCACACGGAGGGACCGAATAAATATTACAGTCCGAATAATAAATAAATTAATTATTACAGAAATTTCTATTTACTTAATAAATTAAATGCAGAACAGGAAAGACCGCAGCCCCGCCTCAGGATGCGCGAATGATGCATGCTCGATTCCCACTCGCCTGGAAAACCCGTGCCATAGCACTGCTGCCTCTGTTTTCATTGCTCTGCCTCTCCAAAAATTCCCAAAGTTTCAGAATACCTCCCAAATGATCTGAAATACCCCACCGACTGGGGGAAGAGCTCATCGGCTGCTTGTATTGGCCATCGGCTACTTGTGGTGGTTATCGGCACAAACAAAGTGCCGATCGGCACATTATACTGCCGGTCGGCAGAAAGTTCCTGCAGAGGACAGTTTGACAGCAGCAGCAAAAACAGCAGTACAATGCATGGTTTTTTGGGCATATGTAAGCATGGCCATGGCCTCCTATCATGCTTGGGGACTCAAGGAGGCATGACTCTTGGTTCTAGGGCCATCAATGATGCATTTGATGCATGATAACCTAAGGAACCAAAATTGCATGTTTTAATTGAAATGCATGCTACACAAAAGATGAAATCCAAAACCTTATCATGTGTTAGTCAAAGGTCTTGGTGACTTGAGGATGGAGACAAGTTTCACCACTCAAAGTGTGAACTCCTCTCGATCCTCATGCTTGGCTTGACAATCCCCAAGCCAAACCATGAAATGCAAGTATGCAACATGGTTCAAATGCAATGCAACCTATCATGTTAAGCATGCAAAGAGCTAAAGTATGCAAGGTACAAATGTCATGCAACATGGACCAATTAAGCGTGGAACTAGCATACGCTCAAGGCCTCATTAATCAAACATGCAACAACCGAGATACAAGCATGCAATAATGGACTTAAGCCATAGAGGGAAGCCCTCAAACTCCCCTAAAACAGTGGCAAAACATGCCTCAAAACAAGAGCAAGATGCCACACAAGCATGCAAGCCATAAGGCATAAGGCTAAGGCACAAAGTGGGGCATTGAACCACCACTTAACAAGACCAAACATGGCACATGTTAGGCAACCAAAACAGGTTTTTATCATGCAAAATGGCACCCAAATCCCCTCATGGCACCTCCCAAAATGCATTAAACATGGAAGCATGCACAATGCACCCTTGAATGCATAAAAGGACACACCCTTAAAGCATGAAAGAGAGGACAAAAATGAACATGTGAGCATGGATTAGGGTCTGAAATAGCATGTAAGAGGGTTCCAAACCCTTGAAATCATGGAGGCAATGCATCCTACACATGCACCTACTTGAAGCATACAAGCTACAATGCAAAGGGGCTATACAAAGCATGCCAAGATTGACCCAAACAACCTAGGACAGACCTTATACATGGCAAAACAAGCACATTTTCAGTTTATGACCGGCCACAAAAATAGAAGCAAGATAGGCTAACAAAGCATGCAAAATTACGGTAAATAGAAGAGATTATGAAACAAGTGCAAGATAGGGGTCCCAAACAGGGTTGAGCCCTTCTTCAATGTTGAAGAAGGGCTCAAAATAAGCCTACTTACAGTTTATTACATGCTCAAAAACAGATTATACGCCAGCCAAATATACTATGCAAGAATCATGGCATACAAGGGGGTAAAGAGATAGGTGCTAGATGCTATCCTCAAACAGCAAAATGCCCTTCATGAGACATGTAGAGGGGGGAAAAATAAGCCACTTTTCAGGCCTGTCGAAGGCCCAAAAATGGAAGCATGGTAGGCTAAAGAAACATGCAACAAAATAAGGACCCAAGGGGGTATTGAAGCAAGTCATACATGGAGGTCCCCAACAGTGTTGAGCCCTTCTTCAATGTTGAAGAAGGGCTCAAAATAAGCCTCTTTGTAGTTTACATCGAAGCTCAAAAATACATGCAACTATGGCTTAGATATGAACCAAGAAAATGCTAGTTTTGGGGAAAAGTGTGCTTACCCTTGTAGACCAACAAACCAGCATCTCTTGGACCAAGTTTTGGTGCTCCTAAGCTCTGCAAATGACCTCCCAAATTCTGGAAATGGAAGTGGCGGTGTTGTGCTATGGGTTGGTGAAGGAATGGCCCAAGAACAAGGGTGTTTGGAGGTTGAATGAGAGAGATATAGTGAGAGATGGAGGGATATCTATGTATATATCAGATATACATGGTATATCTCTGGTTTTTTGTTCCAAGCATCCAACCCTAGACAAAGGAGAAGGAGTGGTCCTTATATAAGGCAAGGAAAGCACTTATCTTAAGGGCTAAGCAAAGAGAAAGGTTCAAGGGGGGGGGGGTGCAAAAGAGTCTAGGCTTCTTGGAGAAGCTAAGATAGCTGGCCAAGCTTCTCCAAGAAGCTTTGGCTAAAGGGTCACCTTCTAGAAGCTTAGAGGGTTCAAAGGGCTCACAAGGGTGCAAAATGGCTACATATATGCACGTGGAGCTGGTTCTGTGCATCCCAGCTGGCACAGCTGGTATGCACCCAGCTTGGAGGGTGCAAAGGGTGCAAACCGGCCAGAAAATTTGATCGTCGGCCAAAATAAAGTGCCGGTCGGCACTATTTTCTGCCGGTCGGCTAAATAGAGTGCCGATAGATGATTATGAGGTCAAAAAAATGTCAGTGGGTATGCAAATTGAAGCCCCGGAAGTTATCTTTCCAATGGCGCAAACCTTGCATCAAAATTCCTCCTGTGCAAGAAGTTATGCCCTTTTCCGTGAAGCCGCGCAGACTCGATCCAACCGGGATGATGCCCAGCTTCAACCAACCATATCTCCTCCACCCGGGCTTGGCTCTAGGAGATTCTTGAGTGCAAAGTGCAGCCCCGGAAGTCTTCTTTCCGATGGTGGTGGCCTCATAGCTCAACTCCAAGTATGCAATTGAATAAGCCTGATTCAGCGAGGGCCGCTCGACTTTCTTCTACCCGGATTCATGCCGAACTTCTCCCAGACCAGTTTTTCTCCTCTCCTTTCTTCTTTTCTTCAACTCCAAACCCCTAACCGAAGTGTTTTGAAAGATTTGTCTCTCTTCTTGCCGAAGAAACTGAACCTGTGCCCTGCACATCTCTCAACACCGAGCAAACCATCAGCAATGCCCAAGTTTTGAGGGCGGTCAAAAATGGGGTGTCTACAGTTGCCCCTCTTTGACAGAACTCGAAAGTCATAACAATGACGGGAGTGAATGTCAAAGCCCTGAGATGACCCATTTTTGACAGGGCCGAAGACTTGGACAAACAAACAAAATATAGATAGATAAATGGTTGTGCCCGCAGGCTGCCTACGTATCCCTTTGCAAGGAATCAAACCAGCGTAGTTCAGGGGCAGGATGCAAATGATATGTAGGAAGACTTTTTGAAAATTGGACTTATTCGCTTTCGCGGAGCCGGTTTTGACAAGTGAAGTGCACAAAACAGTGCGAGGCGCAAAATAGCGCGGGTGAAGTGTAATGCACAAGACAGTGCGATAAAATGGATGCAAAATGCAAGTAAGGTGCACAAAACAGTGCGATGCAGAGTGAATGCACAAAACAGTGCTAAACAGATGCACAAAATAGTGCGATACTAACGGTGTACAAAATAGCATGAGCAGGGTGAATGCACAAAACAGTGCGATACAGATAAGGTACGCAAGATAGCGCGATGCGCAAAATAACGCGAACAATGAATGCATGCAAAATGCAACCAGGTAAAGTGCGCAAAATAGCGCGAATGATACAAAACAGTGCTAAACAGATGCACAAAATAGTGCGATACTAACGGTGTACAAAATAGCATGAGCAGGGTGAATGCACAAAACAGTGCGATACAGATAAGGTGCGCAAGATAGCGCGATGCGCAAAATAACGCGAACAATGAATGCATGCAAAATGCAACCAGGTAAAGTGCGCAAAATAGCGCGAATGATACAATGCACAAGATAGTGCGATGCGCTAAATAGTGCGATGCGCTAAATAGCGCGATGCGTTAGACAACGCGAGTGCACAAGACAGTGCGATACGCTAAACAGCGCGATGAGATGTAATGCAAAATGCAATGAGATGCGCAAAATAGCACGATGCGCAAAATAGCGCGAATGAAATGTAATGCACAAGACAGTGCGATTGAGGTGCGCAAAATAGCGCGATGGAGGTGCGCAAGATAGCGTGATGATGCGATGCACAAAACAGTGCGATTGAATGGATGCAAAATGCAAGTAGGGTGCACAAAATAGTGCGATGCGCAAAATAGCGCGATTGATGAATTGCACAAAATAGTGCAATGCGCAAAATAGTGCGAGTGATTTGAAATGCACTAGACAGTGCGATACGCTAAACAGCGCGAGTGATTTGAAATGCACTAGACAGTGCGATACGCTAAACAGCGCGAGTGATCTGAAATGCACTAGACAGTGCGATACGCTAAACAACGCGAGTGATATATAACCACAAGATGCACATGACAGTGCAAGCGAGATACAAAATGTAAGTGCACAAGATAATGTGAGTGAGATAAAATGCACAAGAAAGTGCGATAAAAATGCATCTTCTATGCAAGTATGGGGGGCATTTTCCATGCAATTTTGAAAGCAAGCATATTTTTATGCATGAATCATAACGATGCGTGGTACACATGCAACAACAGTGTATATGAAAGTTCATATTCTATGCAATAGAGGAGCATCAAATGTGTACTCTGGTGTCTCCGATTTACATCTCAGAGGGCTTTGCAACACACTCAGCTCGAAAAGGGGTACACCCTGTTCATATCGGCAAGAGATAACATCTGCTGCTGCTTTAATTGCCGTTCCGACTTGAAGCAGGCTTACACTTGAGGTAAAGGCGCACTCATACTTCGGTAGCATTGACAAGCTTTGAAGGGGTACATCCGGAGTACAATCACGGAATTTGCTGAAGGTGAAACACACTCAGATGCTTCGATTTTCCCTCTTTTCTTTTGCTTTGCAGTCTGGAACCTATATAGCTTCAGATAGCTCCTGATTTTACTATTCTCACACTTATTGGGGGTGGACCTTGCGGTTTTTTTTTTTGAAAGAACAAATTCCTTTTTTTGTACAAATGTGGAGACTGGCACAGCACTCTGAGCACACAACAAATCATTTTTGAAACTGGGAAAAATGAGTTCTCGACCGGGTATTGAGCCTACAACTGAACACAACGAAAAAGACCCAACAATGGAAAACGATAGGCAAACAACCTAAACACATCGAGACACGCTCAGAACAACTCAAAGCAAGAATCGAGGCAAACAAAACAAAAGACACGACACACAGACGTGTTACAATGACGAGAGACCTCTCAGTGCACGAGGAGCCAGTTTCTCCGGGTATTATTTCCCACCCTCTCTCATCTGTGATTCTCACATCACTCGGCCCTCAGGCTCGGTTTTTCTCTCAAAATCCTTTCGCTCACTTTTCCTCTCATCGCACATCTCTCTATTCTTCAATCTCTCATTTTTCATCCCTCCCCTGGGTGGTTGATGGATAAACAACAAGTTGTGGGCTCTTGCCCCTAGCATTCTGCTAGATTTTTGTTCACAATAGTGAGTTTCTCCCACAGAGGGGTTGTGCTACAATTGGGTGTGTAGCAAATCTGTGGCTGACATCGGTTGATGATGCTTTGCTGGGGAGTTTGGACGTGATAAGATCTGTCTAGATGAGAGAGTGGAATACCCTGATCCATTCCAGTTCGTGCTTCGCACTTGGCTTGATACCTTGTTGCTTGGAGGATGAGGGAGCTTTCAGCCCTTTATTGTGCCCTTTTCCGGCAAGTATGATGCCCTTCTTGGCAAGTATGTTGACAATGGGGAAAAGACAGGAAGCCTGACTCAACTGTGCCCCTAGTTCATCATTTTGACCATTTTTTATTTTGCTTTCTACTAAAACAATTTTACCAACATGAGAGTTAGATTAACATGCTTGTTCGATTTTCTGATTTAAAATCATGCAAGTCAGGCTATGAGCACTGAAAATTTTCCTTTTTTGGGTCCAAGAAAATGGTCCGGTTTTGGAAAAGATGGAATAATTTTCGAGAGAATTAGTCAACCTCAGTAAAAATTCTCAAAAACTATTTTTGCAAACGGCCAATGCTCAACAAGCACGGAACCTACTCTTGAGATGCGCAACCTCGGATCCATAAGCAATGGAAAATTGCCCCTTGTCTGAAGGACACTGCATGGCAACGGAAAGTTGCTCCTTGTTTGAATGGCACCATAGTGCATTGAATGGCAACGGAAAGTTGCCCCTTGTCTAAATGGCACCGCGGCGTATTGAAATCAATCCTTCAGAGTGACGATCACAACCGAACTCTCGGATATAGAGAAGGCAAAGATGATCAAAACCATTTTATGGACACAACTGAATTTGAAGTGTTTTACGGCTGGACTTCAGAATGAAGTTGCCTACGTATCCCAAAGATGGGAATCAAGCCTTACGTAGTTCGGGGTTAAGGTACACTCGGGTATTAACCTCTCCTTTTTAGGCTCTAACTTTTGCCAAGGCGCCTATTGCAGGTTTTCGACCTTGCGAGCTTTGTTCTTCTTTCTTTTCTGTTTTCTATTCTTTTCATTCCTTTTTCTTCTTCTTCTTTTTTTTTGCATTTTTCTTTTCTTTTCTTTTTGCATTTTTGTATCTTTGCATTTTTTTCTTTTCTTTTCTTTTTTTCATTCTTTTCTTTGCTCTAACTTTTGCCTGGGTCGCCCTTCCGGGTTTTCGGCCCAGCGAGCCTCTCAAAGGGTAAAAGTGTAGCTTGGTCCAAGCCAAATGGTTGTAAGGTTTTGAAGCCACCTGTATCCAGGAGAGTGGCTGTTGATTTGCAAGAGAACTCATCTTCGGCTCTTCGGGCACACCTGACATCTTTGCCCCTAGTTTGAGGGGGGGCTTCTGATCTAGCTTCCCAAGCCTCTCTTGACGACATCTGATCTTCTTGATTTGACTTTCTTGCCTCTTGTTCGAGGGCTGCTTTGAATCTGGTCTCACAGGCCTCACGTTGTAGTTAACCGTTGAACATTCTGAGTTTGAGTCCAAGGTTCGAAAATGAGGGGTCGAGTCTCGAGGCTGAGAGCGATCCTAGGCTGCACAATCTCAAGAGCGATTCCACACATGTCTTCGCAGGGCTGCGCAAAACATTTTTTGAAAGTTTTTAAGAAGGTGACGAATCGCTCGCGCTGAAGATGGTGTGGAACCAATCTGGATCAAAGCTAGGGTCCTTCTCAGTACTCACACTAACAAGCATGATTTCATTCATTAAGGGCTTAGCACGCGTCTCTTTCTCTCAGTTTGATCAAAGTTTTGCAAATCCCGAGGAATTCCTTCCTCTTCGTTTTCACCACAGTGTTTGAAAAAGTTTTGAAAAACTTAGGCCAATGCAATGACTTCAAGGCACAGAAAAGACAGAGTTCTTAGTCAAATATTGCCATCTCATTCAGAACTTCCGGCATAACTGGCACAAGGCAGAAGCAAACGCGAGAGCATGAAAGTCACTGCTGTTTCATTCAAAATCTGTTGGTGTAACTGGCTCCTTGGCAGAAACAGACTCAAAACAAAACAAAAAGACAAACGCAAAACAAAATGGCGACGCCCGAGGTAACACTCCCGGCATCACCCGACTCCAATACAACAGGACTGACTCGAAACCATAGGACAGACCCGAAACCAAAAGACTGACTCAAAACAAAGGGACAGACTCGAAATAACACAACAAGACTGACCCAATACCCAAGTCAGAATGTACAAAAACCAGCATTCACAAATGCTCAAAACAATGCGTGCCATACACCACATCTGAAATAAACTGAACGTCGCCCGCAGGTGGTTCATCCCCCGATCACAGTCACATTATCCCCCACAGGTTCAATGATCGAGTGCCAATAGACTTTGCAAGACTGGTACGGTGACGATCTTATTGTCAATCAGATCTTGTATTTCGTGGTGAAGACGGAAACACTTATCAGTGACATGGCCGACCTGCTGATGAAAGGCACAGTACTTGGCCGGATCATGGGAGGGAGGAAGTCTATCTGGCAGTGGTCGCGGCTCCAAGGGTTTCAGGTACCCCCTTCTAATCAGGACCCTCAAGGCCGCTGATAGAGACATGTTCAATGGGGTGAATACCCTCTGGCCCCGAGGTAGATAGTCCGATGTTCGAGGGTTTGAAGAAGATGCACCAACAAAGAGGTCGGCAGGTGCTAGCCGGGTTTGCTGATCTTTTCCGAGCACGGGATTAGAGTTGAAAGGAACATTCCTGGTACAACGGCCCTTCTCCCGGCTTGCCCCTTGATTCAAACTGCCCCTAACTTGGGTGGCGAAAGTGTCAGCCACAGTTTTTGCCATAACTGCGAGGACTTGCTCTTCGTTCAATCCCTCGGCTTTCAAAGCCTCAACAGCCAACTGAAGATGTTCATGGGGACTAATGCTTGCCCCTGCCTTGCTCTTATCACTGGCCTCCACTTTGCTAAGAGATTGGCCTTCTCCCAATGCAGCCCGTCCCAAGGTTAAGGAGCCTTTTGACATGAACTCCCTAGTATGTGATGCGGTTGATAACGGAGCCAAAACTCCAAAGGCCAGATCTGCCATAGTTTTCTGAAGATCTTCGATCATCCTCATCAGCTCAGAAGTAGTGGGTTCATGGGTTTGAGATGATTGGGGTTCAGATGCACCCATCATGCATAAGTCCAGGCTCTCTGGGATAAACACATTAGGCTTGGGCAAATGGGTTGGGGTGATATATACGCTGGGGTCGTAAAGGACGGCCAGTGTGTGGATTAGATTGAGATGTGGATGAGGTATTTGGTCATTGGGGTCTGAAGGTGGAGCTATCGTTTGGTTGTCAATGAGATTTTGGATCTCATGACGAAGGCGGTAGCAACGGTCGGTGCCATAACCGCGCTGCTGATGGTACATACAGTACTTGGAAGGGTTATGCCTGGCTGGGAGTGGGTTTGGAAGGGGTTGGGGTTCTAGGAGTTCTAGGTGCCCTTCTTCTCGCAACTTTTTCAAAGCTTGAGAGAGACTCATGTAAAGAGGATGGAATTTTCGGGTTTGGGGCTGAGTTGAAGTGGTTGGTTTTTGGCCATTGAGGGAGGTGGTGATAGTGCCTACTTCTGAGCATTTCGCAGCTGTGCTACCATCAGTAGTAGCATTGAGACTGCGAGCAACATTCCTCTTCAAAGGCTCATTATCTTCTGCAAAGATCCCTTGTTTGATGGCGTCCTCGATTTGAACCCCCATTTCATGAAGGGCTGGAAAGGTAAACAGAGGTAGAACGACCATCTTTTGCAGCAACTTGCCATGCAGATTCCGAACAATCATCCTGATCTGATCTTTGTCGGAAAGTTTTGTAGTCATCATTGAGGCCTTTGCTCTCCATCTCGTCACGAACTCTGAGAAACCCTCATTTGGCCCTTGGCGGGTGACTTCAAGGTCACGAGTGGTGATCTCAATCTGTGTGTTGTAGGAGTATTGATCACTGAAGGCCTCAGCCATCTCTTCCCAGTTCTGTTTCACAGAGTTCTCCAATCTCGCATACCAGATTGCGGCTATCCCAGACAGGGTTCGGCCGAATAGTGACAATTTCTGGGCTGTGGTCAAACCCATTGGTCTCAGAATATCAGAAAACAGGTGGAGGTGCACCGTTGGGTCTCCAGAACCATCGAATCGATCAATATGTGGCATTTTGAACCGATCCGGTAATGTTACCATTGAGTCGGTATAACCATCCTCTATATCAGGAATAGAGTGAGCCCCCTGAGACTTTTTGAACAATTTCTCCAGCTTGCTCACTTTCAATGCTGTGGGGTCTGTCTTGAACTCCAAGAGAGGGTCTGATAGGTTGGTGGGTGTTTTAGATAGCTGGGGTAAAATTGGGGGCGGAGTTGGCCCGACTGGAATGTCCGTATCTGCCTGGACATTTGGTGTCTCTCCGGGTGTTGGAGCTCCTGGTGGGGGAGGAGCTTGGTGCGAAGCAGATGCTCCGGCTTGCTGTTGTAACCTGGCAATTGTCTCTGCCTGTTGGGCTATGACCACAGCCTGTTGCTTGGCGGATTCAGATTGACGGACAGCATCTTGCTGCATGGCTTTCATACTATCCTGGAGTTGGCGCACCATCTCTTCCAAACCCGACATATTTTCCTGATCTAACTGAGCAACTGGTATATCTGTGTTTGCAATAGGCTCGGAAATCTCAACCCGACTGCTCAAAGGTCATTGATCTGGTAGCTGTTGTACTGGTGGTCTGTACCTGACTAGCCTGCTCTGGCCCTGATTACCCTTGAACTGAGTCTCTGGCCTGACAAAGTCTATTAGCACAAATCCAATGTACCCGGGGGATAGTGGAGCCTTCTGAAGCTATGATTCCAAGACTACCCTAGCAAAAGAGAAAACAGACAGCATCTCAGCTCAACTTCACTGGAACGGATACGAGCAAAGCTGAACAACTGTATTCTATTACTGATCACTGTTCCCCAAATATCTGTCCCAAATCTGAATCTAATACCCGCAGATATGACTGATCCTCAAAATACTAATACTGGTGCCCGCAGGCCGGGTACCCGTACTGGTAAACTGACGTGTACTTTCCTGCAGAGATACATTCTAGAAGCACATAGCAGATAAATGAGAACCAAAACACCCCTATATTGGGGTAGGGTTTCCCTGTCCTATTTTGTCAGGAGCTAGGGTTTTACTACGCACACAGCGGTTTCAAACAACCTAATATCGGGTGAGCAACCTGTCCTAGTTTGGAATGGTCACTACGGATTTCGATATGCACTAGGTCGAATGGTCGAAAAGGGTGCCCCGGTAAAACCGGGGTTTGTGTTCCCATACTGGCAGAGCCCGCAACCGGTCAGCCTTATGGACATGCCTTGACAAGACAAGCCTCCGGCAAACCGCTCAGGAATAGCAGACGGCCAACACGGTGTCCTAGGCGCACCAATGCACATGCAATGCAAAGAGACACATAAACATAGTCAAAACAGGATATCACGAGTTCAAGTCAAGCTCTCTAAATTCCCCAGCGGAGTCGCCAGAAACTGTAGACGTCCCCGAACGCCCCGGGAGGGTTAAGTCCCGTTCCGTTCATTTTGGGTTCACTACAGTTCAAGGACTCAAAACGTCACGGTTCTAAATCTTGAACCAAAGAGTCCAACTCTGGCAAATCGTTTTGGAGAAAAACTGATTTTGAAAAGAAGTGCCAAACATGGACTGCTTTGCCAGATTACAGAGTCGCCACCTAAATATTTTTAAAATGGGGAATTTAGGAAACCCTGACTCGGTGCCGAAGGCCACGTGTCCGTCATCACCAAAGTGGTCTTGGCTCGGGAGCTTGGGTACGATCGGGGAAGGTCAGCTATGAGCACCCCCTTTCGCCCGGTCCGAAGACCGGCCTCTACTAACCGTGATATCCAATTTTGAAAACTTTATGCGTTCTTATTCCAATTATTAGCCTAGAATTACTATGTTGTGCGCACAGCAAACAAGTATAGACTAGATTGCCTAATTTGGAAATAAACGTCGCATATCCGTTGGTTTGGAAAACGCTTTGGAATTTGCTACTCGCAAGTAGGCTAAAATACGGATTTCGATGAGTTTTCCAACTCAAGCAATCCAACCTCCACCCACAGGCATTCAAGCAGTTATATCACATAAGCAACTAGCCTCATGGTAATCATGCTGTCATGGCAACACTCACACACATGCAAGGATGCTAAAGCATAAAAGCTCACCTAGTACTCCAAGCCAAAACAGAAGCTCATTAGAAATCCATGCATGGACCCAAACATACTGAAATGTCTAATGCAACGCATACAAAGATGCAATCTAGGCAGGCTCGGCTATTCTAAACATGGCATGTGAAATGCTACAAATAACACGTATTCAATTTGGAATTGAAATACAATGCAGTTTGTATGATGTACCGAGCCCGGTGCATGTAAACAAATGCATGGATGCACGCATGCATAGCATAAGGTATGCTAAAATAAACATGCCCTAATCTACCATCGAAGCAGGTAAATAAAAGGGAGAAAGAAGTGGGGGTTGGAAGACATACACACACTCACCCACACTTATTACAAGTATGCCCTCACACGGAGGGACCGAATAAATATTACAGTCCGAATAATAAATAAATTAATTATTACAGAAATTTCTATTTACTTAATAAATTAAATGCAGAACAGGAAAGACCGCAACCCCACCTCGGGATGCGCGAATGATGCATGCTCGATTCCCACTCGCCTGGAAAACCCGTGCCATAGCACTGCTGCCTCTGTTTTCACTGCTCTGCCTCTCCAAAAATTCCCAAAGTTTCAGAATACCTCCCAAATGATCTGAAATACCCCACCGACTGGGGGAAGAGCTCATCGGCTGCTTGTATTGGCCATCGGCTGCTTGTGGTGGTTATCGGCACAAACAAAGTGCCGATCGGCACATTATACTGCCGGTCGGCAGAAAGTTCCTGCAGAGGACAGTTTGACAGCAGCAGCAAAAACAACAGTACAATGCATGGTTTTTTGGGCATATGTAAGCATGGCCATGGCCTCCTATCATGCTTGGGGACTCAAGGAGGCATGACTCTTGGTTCTAGGGCCATCAATGATGCATTTGATGCATGATAACCTAAGGAACCAAAATTGCATGTTTTAATTGAAATGCATGCAACACAAAAGATGAAATCCAAAACCTTATCATGTGTTAGTCAAAGGTCTTGGTGACTTGAGGATGGAGACAAGTTTCACCACTCAAAGTGTGAACTCCTCTCGATCCTCATGCTTGGCTTGACAAACCCCAAGCCAAACCATGAAATGCAAGTATGCAACATGGTTCAAATGCAATGCAACCTATCATGTTAAGCATGCAAAGAGCTAAAGTATGCAAGGTACAAATGTCATGCAACATGGACCAATTAAGCGTGGAACTAGCATACGCTCAAGGCCTCATTAATCAAACATGCAACAACCGAGATACAAGCATGCAATAATGGACTTAAGCCATAGAGGGCAGCCCTCAAACTCCCCTAAAACAGTGGCAAAACATGCCTCAAAACAAGAGCAAGATGCCACACAAGCATGCAAGCCATAAGGCATAAGGCTAAGGCACAAAGTGGGGCATTGAACCACCACTTAACAAGACCAAACATGGCACATGTTAGGCAACCAAAACAGGTTTTTATCATGCAAAATGGCACCCAAATCCCCTCATGGCACCTCCCAAAATGCATTAAACATGGAAGCATGCACAATGCACCCTTGAATGCATAAAAGGACACACCCTTAAAGCATGAAAGAGAGGACAAAAATGAACATGTGAGCATGGATTAGGGTCTGAAATAGCATGTAAGAGGGTTCCAAACCCTTGAAATCATGGAGGCAATGCATCCTACACATGCACCTACTTGAAGCATACAAGCTACAATGCAAAGGGGCTATACAAAGCATGCCAAGATTGACCCAAACAACCTAGGACAGACCTTATACATGGAAAAACAAGCACATTTCCAGTTTATGACCGGCCACAAAAATAGAAGCAAGATAGGCTAACAAAGCATGCAAAATTACGGTAAATAGAAGAGATTATGAAACAAGTGCAAGATAGGGGTCCCAAACAGGGTTGAGCCCTTCTTCAATGTTGAAGAAGGGCTCAAAATAAGCCTACTTACAGTTTATTACATGCTCAAAAACAGATTATACGCCAGCCAAATATACTATGCAAGAATCATGGCATACAAGGGGGTAAAGAGATAGGTGCTAGATGCTATCCTCAAACAGCAAAATACCCTTCATGAGACATGTAGAGGAGGGAAAAATAAGCCACTTTTCAGGCCTGTCGAAGGCCCAAAAATGGAAGCATAGTAGGCTAAAGAAACATGCAACAAAATAAGGACCCAAGGGGGTATTGAAGCAAGTCATACATGGAGGTCCCCAACAGTGTTGAGCCCTTCTTCAATGTTGAAGAAGGGCTCAAAATAAGCCTCTTTTTAGTTTACATCGAAGCTCAAAAATACATGAAACTATGGCTTAGATATGAACCAAGAAAATGCTAGTTTTGGGGAAAAGTGTGCTTACCCTTGTAGACCAACAAACCAGCACCTCTTGGACCAAGTTTTGGTGCTCCTAAGCTCTGCAAATGACCTCCCAAATTCTGGAAATGGAAGTGGTGGTGTTGTGCTATGGGTTGGTGAAGGAATGGCCCAAGAACAAGGGTGTTTGGAGGTTGAATGAGAGAGATATAGTGAGAGATAGAGGGATATCTATGTATATATCAGATATACATGGTATATCTCTGGTTTTTTGTTCCAAGCATCCAACCCTAGACAAAGGAGAAGGAGTGGTCCTTATATAAGGCAAGGAAAGCACTTATCTTAAGGGCTAAGCAAAGAGAAAGGTTCAAGGGGGGGGGGGGTGCAAAAGAGTCTAGGCTTCTTGGAGAAGCTAAGATAGCTGGCCAAGCTTCTCCAAGAAGCTTTGGCTAAAGGGTCACCTTCTAGAAGCTTAGAGGGTTCAAAGGGCTCACAAGGGTGCAAAATGGCTACATATATGCACGTGGAGCTGGTTCTGTGCATCCCAGCTGGCACAGCTGGTATGCACCCAGCTTGGAGGGTGCAAAGGGTGCAAACCGGCCAGAAAATTTGATCGTCGGCCAAAATAAAGTGCCGGTCGGCACTATTTTCTGCCGGTCGGCTAAATAGAGTGCCGATAGATGATTCTGAGGTCAAAAAAAGGCCGGTGGGTATGCAAATTGAAGCCCCGGAAGTTAGCTTTCCAATGGCGCAAACCTTGCATCAAAATTCCTCCTATGAAAAAAGTTATGCCCTTTTCCGTGAAGCCGCACAGACTCGATCCAACCGGGATGATGCCCAGCTTCAACCAACCATATCTCCTCCACCTGGGCTTGGCTCTAGGAGATTCTTGAGTGCAAAGTGAAGCCCCGGAAGTCTTCTTTCCGATGGTGGTGGCCTCATAGCTCAACTCTAAGTATGCAATTGAATAAGCCTGATTCAGCGAGGGCCGCTCGACTTTCTTCTACCCGGATTCATGCCGAACTTCTCCCAGACCAGTTTTTCTCCTCTCCTTTCTTCTTTTCTTCAACTCCATACCCCTAAGCGAAGTGTTTTGAAAGATTTGTCTCTCTTCTTGCCGAAGAAACTGAACCTGTGCCCTGCACATCTCTCAACACCGAGCAAACCATCAGCAATGCCCAAGTTTTGAGGGCGGTCAAAAATGGGGTGTCTACACCTAGATGGCCTGGAGTTTTCACAGCCGATCAACATGGACAAGTTGAAGAAATATTACCCCTGAGAGGCTCGCTAGGCCGAAAACCTGAAAGGGCGACCTAGGCAAAAGTTAGAGCATGAAAAATTAGAAATAAAGAAAAACTGAGCTCGCAAGGTTAAAAACCTTAAAGGGCGACTTTGGCAAAAGTTAGACCGCAAAAGGAGAGAGTTAAAACTCAAGTGAACCTGAACTGAACTACGCAAGGCCTGATTTCCATCTTTGGGATACGTAGGCAACTTTATCTTGAAGTTTGGCCGTAATCATCTCCAACTCAACTGTCCTGTCCATTTGTTTGATTAGGTCATATTTGTTCGTTATTTATAAGTTTGGCTGTGATCTTCGTAGCTTGGTTGCGATCTTCATTCTGGAAAGAAGACTCGTTGTACAATGTATAGCAGTGGTGGTATGTAAGCAGGGGCCGTTATGATCTTTCGATTTGGGGTTATACATCTTGAGGATCGATTCTGGGCGTGTCAGGTGGTGATCGTTTTCGAAAATAGTTTTGAAAAGTTTTAATAAAAGTTGATTTTTCTCAAAATTTTACTTTTTATAACTTAGACCATTTTGGGACCAAAAGGAAAATTTTTAGTGCTCACAACTTTAATTCCATTGATTTCAACATCAGGTACATTCTCCAACTCTTTGCTACAAATTGAAGTTGCTTTTACATCATAAAACTTGAAAAGAAAGATCAAAGCAAAAAAACTAGGGGCACATGAGTCAAGTGTTCCTGTGCCCTCCGCTCGTACTGGCAGAAGTCCCTGTAACTAAAGTTGGTCTAGCTTGTACCTTGTCTTTAAGCCAAGCCAAGCCAAGAATTTGTCAGAAAGGGCATAACTGAAGCTAGGAGCAGGGGCCAAGAGCTCTCTCGTCCTCCAGGCGGTGAGGTACCGAGTTAAGGTTGAAGCACGTATTGGGAATGGAGCCGGGTATTCCACCCTCTCATCTGGATGTGTCTGATCATGCCCAAATTGGCGTATGAATTGGAAGGGAAAATAGAACATGCAGTGTGTGAGGCCAATCAATTGAACACCCGGCTGTCGGGTCGTGTTGTAGCTCATCTCAGCTAAGCCAAGCTAGGGGCAATGCCAAGCTATGTCGGCTGCAGGCTTCTGGCACATCCAGTTGCACCACTATCCCTCATTGGGGAAGTCCACTAGGCATTGGCGAAAAAAGTACGCTTGAGCTGAGTAAACTGGTCAAGGATTCACTATCTTCAGTTTGTCCATCAGCCAAACATGGGAAGGGATGAAAAATGAGAGAGATTAAAGAATAAAGAGATATATGTTGAAAGAAAAGTAAGGAAAGGGCTTTAAGAGAAAATAGAGTGTGAATGTCGAGTGATGTGAGAAATATATATAAGATAGGGTGGGAAACAATACCTGGAGTAATAGTGGACTCTCCGCAAACCTAATGGTCTCTCGCTACTGAAAAACGTCCAAACCCATCAGGGTCTCGGCCAAGGCCAAACTGATGCAAGAAGATATTGGCGTTGGGCTACCTCAATCAACTTGATATTGGCTTCGCTGAAACTAGGGGCAAGAAGATAGTGTGTAAGCATACATAAGCAGAGGGTATGTTGCCGAAAACTTACAGTTTGAAAGAAGCCCTACAGTTTGGACTCCCGCGGTTTTGAATATAATCTCATAAGTGCAATGTGAAATTGATAAACACCAAAGAGTCCAAATCCGGCAAATCGTTTGGAAAATTGATTTTGAATCAAAAAAGCCAAAATTGGATTGCTTTGCCAGATACAGAGTCGCCACCTAAATATTTTATTTTGGAAAAATTGAGTAAACTCATGACTCGTGCCAAAGGCCACGTGTCCGTCATCACCAAGATTGTCTCGGCTCAGGAACTTAGGTACGAGAGGGGAAGGTCATGAATTGACTACCCTCGCTCGCTCGATCAAAGATTGGCCTTTACTAATCATGATATGATTTTTATGTATATTATATGCTCTTATTCCGGTTTATTAGGATAGCATTTATTATGTGATGTGCGCACACAAGATATAGACTAGTTTTCCTGAATTGGAATAATTCGATTTCATGTTTGTTTTTCAAAAAGGGTTTGAAGTTTGCGAATTTGCCACTTGACAAAGTGGGCTTAAACGTACATTTATTGAATCATTCCAATTCAAGCAACAAGCCGTCATCCACAGGCACTCAAATAGTTATAGCAAGTAAGCACTTAGCCTCATGGTAAGCATGCTAGTCATGGCAATCACTCGCACTCATGCAAGTATGCTAAAGCACTAAAAACTCACCTAGTACTCCAAGCTAAGATAGACAAAAGAGTTAGAAAAATGCATGATTCCTAACTATGCAATATAACTAATGTAACACATACGATATGCAACTAATAGGCTTGGCTACTAATATGATATATGAGGCAATTTAAATAGCATGCTGTCTAAACACGTATTCAAAGAAGTATTGAACTAACATTGCACTTAGAATGATGAACCGAGCCTTGGTGCATGCAATACAAATGAATGAAAACATGAAGTATGCTAAACAAAACATGATGTCCCTAATCTAACCATCGTAAGCAGTTAAATAAAAGGGAGAAAGACGTGGGGTTGGAAGACATACACATTATTATATAACGCTCTCATGAAGGGGAGTCTGAATGAATAAACTAGCTAAGCTAAACTACTTAACTAATTATTACAAAACTTAAATAAATAAATTAACTAACTTCTAAGCTAATTAATTAAGAATTTACCTAGGCTAAGCTAATTAAATATTACAACACAAACTAATTTAATTAATCAATCTAAACTAAGTAAATAAGTAAAAAACAAACTAATTAGCTACAATTAATTAATTATAACAAATAAATGATTAATTGCTAATTAAACTAATTAACTAGTCCTGAGAAACGAGGGTGGACCATGCATGCTCGGTTTTCACCCAAAGAACGTCCACTGTTTAATCCCGAAAGCCTCTGTTGCACAACTCTTGCACTGTTTTCTTCTTCCAGATCAACTTTGCTATGCTTCACAAACACACTGCTCAAATTTCACCGGTGGCCGGGAGGTCAAAAGTGGTGGCCTGCCGGCTACCAGCAAGGGGTTGCCGTCCAACAATAATGGCCGGCTGGCCACTGATGATGCACCATTTCTTACTGTAACAGAGAGAAAACAGAGCAAAAAGAGGGTATTCTCACAGGTTGTTTGTACTGTGTATCTTTCCTTATCATCAAAACAAGCTCAAAGGAGTGATACACTTGGTTCAAAGACCATCAATCAAGCAATTTCATTGCATGATGGCTAAAGAACCAAGGTGTACAAGTTTAATAAATATGCAAACAAGACCAAAAACCTTCACCCTATCATGCATGATCAAGGGCAATGGAGACCTTAGAAAAATTGGCACATTTCATCATTTTGAGTATGAAATGCCCTAATTCTCCTTGTGTTCAAATTAACGTCCGGTTTGAACACATCAAACAAAATAATTCTTATCTTGCAAAATTTTAACTTCCAATTTTGTTTACTCATTTTACCTTACCAACCATTCTTTAACCAATTAAGTTCATTAGTGAGTAGTCATCTAAACAGAAGGAAGTGTCAAACAAGGAGTAGTTTAAGGCAAGAGAGAGGTGTCGTGCCGTTGATAATGAACCCCCGAAAGAGGATTAAACCATTAAGCATGAATCTCAATCTCAAGCTTAAACAATCCCAAGGTTGAAACAACCCTCAAAGCAAACAAAGAGTGAAGAAATGAGAGAGGTTGCAGAGATTATGCTTGCTGAAAATAAGTGAGAAAAGCACTAAAATAATGTAATCAATTCAAATAAGTGGTGTCTAAAGGCCTAAAACACCAAGCTTGTGAGGACATTTACACTACAAGCATGCAATACAAGACTCAAATGACTTAACCAATCCAAAATAGAGTTAAAATAGTCCAAAATAGAGCCTAAAACATGCTGGAATTAAGCTATAAATGGCTAAAAAAAAAGCTAACATATAGAGTTATCTAGGCTAGTAAACAAGGCATAAGGAGGAGAGGCTAATCCCTTCAAATTTGGACTTCAAAACATGTTTTTTATCACTAAAAATACTTTGAAATTTAGTGTTTAAATGCCCAAAAAAAAGATGGTTTGAAAGTGGAAAACAAAGGTGGAAAGGCCTTACAAACAAGGAACAAAGAAGGGTGAGCCACCCCCTAACGTTAAATGGCCTAAAACCACCAATTTCAGCCCACAAAAACAGAGTTTTTTACCGCCCAAAAACAGCCCAAAATTAGTAGGAAAAGATAGAAAAACAAGTATGCAAAACAAGTTAAAAGAGCAAGTGTTATACCTCTTGAAGCGAAGATCAATTTTAGGCAACAATTCAAGCCAAAACCACCTTCTAAAGCTCCAAGAAGGCCTCAAAGAATCTCAGCTCAAAGATGAACCACTTTTGTTAAGGAGGTGTAGACAAAAGTGCAGTGTATGTAGGCTAAGGTGCACAAATTTGCAAGAGAGAGAGAGAGAAAATTTTTGCTCCAAAATTTCTAATCCTAAAAAATGGGGGAGGAGACCCCCTATATATAGAAAAACATGCATTTGGCTGAGATAAATCCCTCCATACATGTGTAGGGAGATGCAGCCAATTGTGGTAACAGTTGGAACAACTGTCAACAAAATATCTAAAAAAAGATATTGATGGCCGGCAGGCCACACCATTGGCCGGCAAGGCACAAGGGTGGCCGGCAGGGCATAATTGGTGGCCAGCAGTCCACCAGAGGGGGGCCTGCAAGTCCCAGGGTCTTAAGGCTTGAAGCATTAAGGTTTTGGGCTTGAAGCACTAAGGTTTTGGTCCAAAACAAGGCATAAAATGGACAGGGTTTTAAGGCTTAAAGACAGGGCATTCTGCCAAGGACTTCGGGCACTAAAACGAGCACATGCAATCAAAATCATCGAGTGCACAAGAGATGACGTCTAAGTCTTGAGGACGGTCAAAAATGGGGTGTCTACACTTGTGCTCGAAGCGAAAGACATTTGTAATCGGGTCCCAGCATCGGACCGCGGCATGGAGGAATAGAAAACAAAGTGGAGTACGGCTCAACGGAAAAAGTGCGTTTATGCCAAAACCCTGAAAATTTACCTTTTTTGTGCCGTCTAAAGTGGCTATTCAATCTGTGAATTTCTCGGTAAGAAATGGTTCCATTTGTGGAAGAAACAATAGTTGAAATGAAGTTCTAGAGAAGAAATCACGAAGGAGGACCTTTTGTAGAAGATAAGGCTGTGAGTGGAGGCCAGTTATCAGCATTCTAGTGGCCTCCACATTTGTGGCTGGCCGTCTACCTTTTGTGGCCGACCGTCCACCTTTTCTGGCCGTCCGTCCACCAATCTGGCTGGCCGTCCACCTGTTTGCTGGACAGTTTTACAACCTGGTTTTGTCCTGGTCTAGTGTTGTTTGGTCTTATTTTGAGTCTTTTGGTTTTTGCAAGTGTGTATAGCTATTTTTGGTCTGTGTTTGAGTTGTTTTTGCTTTATTTATCGAGTTGTATGTTATATTTTTGTCGTTAGTCGGTTCATTATCCGATTAAGAACATTATTCCAATGCAAGCATGTTCAATTTCAAATTCAACTTCATGTTCTTTTTCATGCAAGTATGTTACTCGTAGTGCAATGCTCATGTTGTAGGACTAAAACTCTTTTCATAAAAACTGTGAGGGTTTTATTCCGATCATGGATTTTACAAAAGAAGTAGAAGTTTCAAAAGCAAAAGTAAAACCTATCTGAAGCTATACATGTGTTAAACTACCAAACTAAAAGAAACTAAGCAAAAAATTCCAAAAAACAGCACCAATCATCTCAAGCTCGAGAGGCCCTCTTCGTCCTCTTTCTAGGAGGGGACTTAGAGGCACTATCTCTGTCAGCACCGCTGTAAGAACCAGACTCTGAGCCTCTGCTCCCTGTCTTAGAGTCGGCCTCAGTGTCATCTCCGCTCTCTGACCCTGAGCCGACATCATCGTCCTTGCTCTCAGACTCAGGATGTCGACTCACTATCTCCTTGGAGGCGCTGGCCTTGTTATCATCATCACCACTCAGAACGAGCGCCGAAGAACTGCTCCGGCCTCGGGCACTCTTATCCCTGCCTCGACCGCGATGCTCATCTCAGCTGCGTGCTGGGGCACGTCTCTCTCGCCTCCCTGCTGCTGGAGGAGGTACTGCTGGTGCTGATACTACCACTACCACTGGTGCCCTCGGTACAGCTGGGATCTGAAAAACACAGGTGTCGTCATAGCAAATACAGTGTGTATAGTTGCAGGATATAGTATAGCAGAATGAGCGTCATACAGAAAATAGATGCAGTAAGAGTACAGTGTTCCAATGCAGTGTATCGGTGTGTGAGATGGTATGGATACTATAATGGAGATGCCAATGTATCAGTGGAAATATGATAGTGTGGTGCACAACAAAATTAGTAATGAAATGTATGCTGAAATGGGAGAAAATACCTGAATACCGTGGAGACCAAGCATCATCTCTCTCCTCTGCACCATGCCAATCAGAGAGGCAACTAGCTCGAGGAGGCTCTTTGTATACTCCGTAGTAGGTTCCTGCATGTGCATTTGACTGATCAATATCTGGAATAGACATATCTGAAATGGAAAATGTGGGGGTACAAAGTGTAAAGTGCGGTCCATACCTGAGGCGCGCCTCGAGCTCTAACATACTCGTGCCCTGCCTCTGTCGACTTGATCGGAATCTGGTATGCTATCCCGATCGGCCGCCAACATGTAAGCGTAGTGGGAATCTTTGGCCAATTGGTCATTTACCTAACATGAGGGGCCCCTCTAGTATGGGCCTTAGTTGCTGAGTCACCCCACCCGTTACAGGAGCTCTTGCTCCCTCGCCTGTGTGAACGCCCGTCAGAGGGGGCATAAGATAAGTCTGGATGAATGTCGAATAATCACTCTCTGCTACCGAAGAAGTCCGCATCTAAGCCCCGCCATGAACTGAATAATAGCCTCAATTGAGAGGCTATCTGCTGTCCGCATAAACGCTGGGGGTGGCTGTTAGCATTTGTGCCCTCAAAAACCAATTTATTGACTTTATTAATTGATTATATAAAATTGCTTGGCATTTTATTTTGAATTTTGTATATTATGGGTAATGTTATATTTAATGTTACATATGATGTGAACATATGGTCCCTTGGGTAACATTGTAGAAAAACATGCTAATGCTTAATGAACCAAAAGTTGGGAGTTATGATTTTTTCAGTGCCTTGTAGACCCAATTAATGTTCTAGGCTATGGGTGTTGATTGGGCGTTCGCACTACTATGGCCTACACCTGTTGTGCTGCTATATGATAGAATGATTAACTCCATCATTGAGGTAGTGAGCTTAAGCAAATAAGTGGGTGTTATGCAATAAGTACATGCACTGAACATGATCGGTTTTGAGAACACCTATGGAATGATTACTGTCAGTTTAAAAGGTAGTTCTATTACAATACACTTATTTTCCTTTGACTTGAGAGGCTTGTATAAATTAAATTAAGTATTCATTTAACTTTGATATTGACAATCGGTGACGCCGAACCAAAGGCTATATACGGACATGTTGGGTTATGTGAGTGGTAATTGATTTATATAGGTTCTTAACATGAATCTACCATTCTGAAAGTGAGAAAGTATATTCAAGCAATTTTTCCTATTAACATTGGACCAAAAGAAAACCGGCCGGTTACTTTTTCATAAAAATATTTCTATACATATATAATTACAAAAGTACTATTTTTGAAAAATGCTTTTGGGGTCCATTAGAAAAAGGAAAAATTTTAAATTCGGTTACATGAGTGAGGGTTTTTTGATAGTGATAAATTTGTCCATACCTAGTAGCTCATGTGGAATATAGTTTGGTGGAAGGAAATTTGTGACTAATTGTAAGAAAGGGCCTCACTTGTAATTCTCTACTTTTAGGGGTTTAATTGTAATGTGTTGATGGACATTATTGCAATTAGTGGAAGTTCTATATTATCTATTTAAAAGATAATTAATGAAAAATTGGATAAGTTGTATCCTGCATATTTAAGATGAAAGATACATCTTTTATTTTATCCCCATAACTAAAAGATAGAGATCAATAAGGATCCACCACCTACATGCAAACTCTATCATGTGTTGTGTATATATATCAGATGTATTTGATACAAAAATTGGCCGTCAGAATTTTTAAGGTCTGTAGAAAAATATACACAAAAAATAAATTTAAGAGGGTGCAAGGTGAATCACTTTGGAGGTAAGACACTTGGATCGCTTTGTGAGGTATTATCAAATGCTTGGATTGAGGTATTTTAGATTGTGTAATCATATAGCGATCCCGGTTTTCCCTTCATTGTTTAATTGTATTCCGGACTCGGTTCCATGGATGTGTTGTTGATCTTATTCCCGTTTCCGTCCTTTACTCTTTGTATATGAGTCTTGGGTCATGTTGGGCAGGTTTGAACACATGTTGGTTTGTGTTTGGAAACCAAGGGTTGATGTCCATTTAATTCCATCTAGTGTCTATTAAATTTTCATAATGGTTCATTCAATTCCAATTAGTGATCCATTCATATTCCATTAGTGGGATTTTATGACAAACTTGTCCATTCATATTCCAACTAGTGTTCATTTAATTTCAATTAGTGTTCATTTAATTCTAACTTGTCCTTTCATTTTCCAATTAATGGGCTTTAATAACAACCTTTCAATACCAACTACATCAAGGTTGCCTATAAATTGAGCTCACCTCTCAACTTCTATGATTCTTCCCATATCTCTCTCCATTTGTTTTTTTAGATTTTGAGTCTAGATTAAGAGTGTTTAGAGTGAGAGTAAGCATTTTCATAAGGGAGGAAGAGAAGGGATGGCTTGCTCTTCATTTTGATTCGAAAATTATTGGGTTTGGAGCACCTTCGAAATCTTCATCTTCTCCATTTGATCTCTCCATTTAAGGTAGGGATTTCTTTGTTCTTTTTCAATACTCCTGTCTATAGATAGACATGTGGTAGTTTTGTATTGCATGAAAAATCATATCCGTGTTGGATTTGTTTGAAAATCATGAGGGGAACCTAGGTTGGTTGTTTGAGAATGGTTTTGTTAATCATTAACTGTGGTTTGGACTAATTAGAGAGTAAAATTAGCATGTTATTGTTGAAAGAAGAGAAAGCCCTAAATTATATTTTGATTTGGTAAAATAAAAAGGGTTTATGGTTGAACAATGTTGGTAAATTTCTATTGTTAATATGAGTTGTGTAGAAGGTGTTAACAGTTAAGGGAATAATTATGGTATTGGGGTTATTTTGAAATGAACGTATTGAATCAAGTTGGGTTATGGCTTATTATCGATGGAATTGATTTTGTAAAATGAAGAGAATGTAATTGGTTTTGTGAAAAGGGAAAAGTGTTTTTGGAATAAGTGATGGAACATGTTGACTTGAAAAAATTATGAAAGTTGATCTTGAAAATGGGAAATGAAATGTTAACTCTATGTGAGTCTCGGAAAATAAATTTGAAGAATTGAACTATTGTATCATGAGTGTTGAATACACACATTTGGGGGTTTTATCCTTACCTATCGTACTAGTGTCGTTGTTGGGTTTAAGGTTTGCTTGAGAGTTGAGTCTCTTTTATTATGTGTACTGAATACATGCATCTAGAGGTTTTGTCCTTGGTCATCGGTGGAGATGACATTGTTGTGTTGAATTGTGGATGTATGCGTTACACTTGTGTTGGTTAAACATTATTGAATAGTTTATGTGTATGTATTACACTTGTTATTTATGCTTTGTTGTATTGAGGTGATTGGTGTTATATACCGCGCTTAAAATCAGAGGTACCATTACCTTCCAGCTAGCGCCTGGAGAACTTGGACGAGGTACCATTACCTCTCCAGCTTGTGACTGGAGAATGTGGACGAGGTACCATTACCTTTCAGCTTGTGTCTGGAGAATTTGGCTAGTCTTTTATCGCTTTGGCGTATCCTTAGCTTACTGTGCATATAGCCGGTAGAGCAGAGTTTTAATTGTTATCGTCAGTGTATCTGAGTATGTTATAGGTTACGATGGTTACAGTTTTGAAAGGCCGAGCTGCCTCATTTGTGGATTATATACATGTTAATGATTTGTTATTTCCCTTTTTATTTAAGGCATGCATGTATTGATATGAATGTATTGGGAACAAACCAAAATGCCATTTTGAGATTTTGGAAAGTATGAAGGAAAATAGGGTATTTGTGAACATGTTTTAAAAAAAGGTCATTTTGTTGTAAGTACGGAAAAATGGGGGAAGAGTAATGGGCTTGGTGAAATTGTTTTTTTTTCTAAAATTGTTATAGTCATGAAAGTTTGGAAAAATGGGTAATGAAAAGGAAAGAAAGGTGAATCGCTTATAGCGTTGAATGAAATGGCTGTTTTCGAGAAAAGTTCTTACTTATGTATATTTGGATAAATTGTCACATTACTATTCTAGTATGAGATTGAACGTTCATGATCATAGCTATCTGTAAGTTGTTATTGTTGGGGATCATGTTGAGATCCCTACTGGACTATATGTTCATCCCACATTGTTGAATCTTTTTCAGGTGATAGCCAGGATGTGCTACAAGGTTTTGGATCTTCTTATTTGTTGGCCACGGGGCCTCTTTTGTGTTGGCGGAATGCCATTTATGTAAAAGGGTTATACCCTTCTTCTTGACTTTTTAATGATGTAAGCCCAAGGGCAATTTATTTAGTGTGCTCATGTTGTTATATAATTTGCATACGAATGAGAGAATCGTTATTTATTTCCATTTGTTGAACCAAAGAGTTTTTTTCTGCATGTTATCTCTAATATTGAATTAAACTAATGAATTTGGTAATGATTTCGAGTAATAAAAAGTGGGGCGTGACAAATCAAGGTGGTATTTCTTTGAAATATTATTTTTCAAATAAATTATTTTTTCGCAACTTTCAGTGGCATGGGAATGACTGGATCAGGCGAGCCTACGATCTGGCGTACAAACTGTTCACTCAGAAACCAAGTCTGGCAGACTGGGCCCTCTAGCAGAATCTAGAAGCGAGATGTGCCCCAAGCCCCCGTATACTGGTTATTCACCCTGGCCGGCATTGTCGCCCGGGGCTGCCATGTGATCTGTAAACATAGAATGTATAGATTGTTAGTTGTCGTCAGTTGCCAAAGTATGAATCAGAGCAGTATTAAAGCAAAAATGACTGTGAGTTTTGGGTTACCTCGTCGACGACCACTGTATCAAAGTAGCAGTGGAAGAAGGAGAAGGTCGTATCGTCATGGCTCCGGCGCTGGCACCGGCTGTCATACGGTCGCAAATAGAGTACTATGGGGGTGGGGATCTCCTCTATAGGTTCTAGAGCAAGAGCTGAAAAATATGCATAAACCCAAGGAAAGAGCAGTAGTGTTATCAACAGTGTCAATAGATATAGAAAGTGCAACAGATACACAGAGTGTACAGTGTCAACATATATAGAAAGTGTAAGGCAGAAAGCACAGAGCATCAACAAATATAGAAAGTGTAAAGCAAAAAGCACAGGTGTTGAACATATATAAAGTAGAAAATGTAAAGTAGAAAGCATAAGTGCAAAGTAGAAAGTGGAATGCATACCTTTCAGGCTCGCCAGTAGCTTCTGACCCGCTCTTCCCTCATGCGGGAAGTGGAGCTCATGTAGCCGTAAAGTGTGGCGAGGCCAGCTCCGCCCCAGTCATAGAATCAGACCCGGGGCAAGGTTACTAAGGCGCTTAGTAAATACAATCCTACAATGTTCCACCTATTCGCAAACAAGGTGGTACCGATGAGGAACATTAGGAAGCCCGGGGTGTACTGCTTTATCTCCTCCAGGGTCACGGGCTCGATCTTGCGAAAATGCTTAGAAAACCAACTATACCGCACCATTGTTGGTCTGGATACAGGTGGGCGTGCTCCAAGTAGGAAGATCCAAGTTGCCTTCCACTCGCCCATATCCGTATCGAAGGGGATCGAATCACCCCCTACTCCTAAGCCTGTCAGTATGGAGAAGTCGTAGGGAGTCATTGTCATCTCCCCAACAGAAGAGAAATGGAAAGAATTGGTGGTGTCCTACCACCTCTTCACCAATGCTTCGAGGAGGGATCGACTCACTATGAGGCATGAAAGTCCAGAGCAGAAAAGGCTGAAGCCAGCCTCATCAACAATATTGCGGACCCCCATGGGGAGCTTGTAGTACCAGTCCTTGGCCGTCGCCGCTCCATACCTCCTGTAGGCACGAGAGTCTCCTTGTGACAAAGAAGAGTGAATTAGATGAAGGACGGCGATAAATGAGCATTCAAAATAAAGGCAATGCAATAAATGCAATTCAAAGGAAGGCAAAAATACATGAAAATAGAGTTTTTACCTCTGTGGCGCCGTAAGAAAGATGAGAGTCTGGCTCCCTCAGCAGAAGGTCCTCTGGCATGCCACGTGCAAAGTAGCTAAAGTGCTTGATGCCTCCAAGCGGTAATATATGTGTGCGGGGATGATATGTCTTTGGATCGAAGGGCCGAATCCCAAATGGTAATGGTTCGGGCTCAAGTCCCAGAGCGAACTTTGTCTTCAGGTTAGCTGCAATACCCTTCACCGCTAGCTTCTCAACCTTAGTAGCAGGTGATGTTGGAGGCGGAACCTCGGGAGGAATCCTGTCATGTGGAATATCGTTTGTCATCTGGGAAAGTAGGTGAAAAGTGGGTGAAAATGAAGAAAAGTGGATAAAAGAGGGAAAACTTGGAAAAAGTCAACCTTAGGAGAGAGAAAATGGGAGAAAAAGTCAAAACCCGGGAAAATTCATGAAACCCAAGAGAAACTCGAGAGGAACAAGACTAAAGTGGTGAAAGTGAAAGAAAAAGTGACAAAATCAAATTCTATTCGGTTCAAAACGTAGAAAATCAAGAGGGTTTTACGGAAAACGTTTGCGCGGGGCATTGGAAAATGCGTATAAAGCGCAAATCTAGAGAGAGAGAGGGAAGATTTTCGGACAAGGGTTTGTGAGGAAATGAAGTATGGAAGTGTATATTTAAAGTCCCATGCGTGAAAAGAAAAATCTGCCCCAAGGAAGCACGGGTGGCCGTCAGGCCACAATTTGTGGCCGGCAGCCTTTCCAGGAGGTGGGCAGGTGGCTGGTGGTCTTCATTTGTGGCGTAGCACTGTTTTGTGCTTCTGTTTTCCTGCGTAGTGTATGGAAGGTTCTTGTTTTGGATTCAGATGGCTGCGTTCCGGTGCATGAATGTGCCCCACTTACCAAGATAAATGCGGTGTATCCTTTTTGAGCATGTTGCAATGTCTCCGAGAGGTAAGTCGGAGGTTGTTGCTGAACATTACTTTTGCTTGTTCTGTCAAATTATGTATTTGTTCTCATCTGTTGCATCGAATATGTGTTTTCACATACACTTGTATTGCACGCATGCCCTACATCGTTCATGATTCATGCATTGAGTATGCTTACATAGAATATGCTTTCAACATCGTACATCAGTTGTCTGTCTTGCATGGAACATGTATTATCATTATCTCGTTCACTTTGTGTATCTATCGCACTTGTTCGCTTCATACCTTGTTTTATTATCTCTGTGGGTTTCATTTTCTTAGGCCGAGGCCTTCCCGGGGGAGAGATAATCTTGCTTAAGGTCTAATTGTTTGAGTGTTCCTCTATTGACTTGTTCAAATCGGTTAAAATAGTAGGTGCGCCTGTTTGTTCACACCGCCCCTCCTCCTTTGGCGTGCGACGCGTTAGGACTGTTTAAATAGATTAAAAATAGTAGGTGCTCTTGTTTGTTCGCACCACCTCTCCTTCTCTCATGTGCGACACGTTAGGATTGTTTAAATTAGTTAAAAACAGTAGGTATGCCTGTTTGTTCACACCACCCCTTTTCCTCTCGTGTGCGACAAGTTAGGATTGTTTAAATTAGTTAAAAACAACAGGTGTTTGTTTGTTCACACCACCTCTCGTCTTCTCGCGTGCAACGCGTTAGGATTGTTCAAATCGGTTAAAAATAGCAGGTGCGCCTGTTTGTTCACACCACCCCTCCTCTTCTCGCGTGCGACGCATTAGGATTGTTTAAATCGGTTAAAAATAGCAGGTGCGCCTGTTTGTTCACACCACCCCTCATTCTTTGGCGTGCAACGTGTTAGGATTGTTTAAATCGGTTAAAAACAGCAGGTGCGCTTGTTTGTTCACACCACCTTTCCTTCTTTTGCTTGCGACGCATTAGGATCTCGAGTCCTCGGTTAAAAACGTCGGGTGCGCCCGGTGTTCACACCACCTTTCCTCCTTTTGCGTACGACATGTTAGGATTGTTTAAATCGGTTAAAAACAGCAGGTGCACCTATTTGTTCGCACCAACCTTTCCTCCTCTCGCGTGAGATGCGTTATGATCTCGAGTCCTCGGTTGAAAACATCGGGTGTGCCCGGTGTTCACATTACCTTTCTTCTTCTAGCGTGAGACGCATTAGGATTGTTTTCCTCGTTTAAAAACATTCGGTGTGCCTGAAATACCATGTTTTCACCCTCTCTGCACGAGGCGCAATTTGGGTTTGGAACCTTTTTCGTCCTCCCAATGTGAGACATTGTTTAGCTTACATTTTCTTACATTCTTTCTATGTGGGACATAGTTTGGTTTGCGCTTTTGTTGACTCAATCGCATGAGACGTGTTGATTTATTCGCTTCTTTTCGTGTGAGACATGGCTTGATTCATTTTGCTTTAATTTATGTTGCATTGCTTTGTTTTATTGCATGATCATAAGTTATTTTTCCTGCACGTGATTTGCTTCTTGCCCCTACACTACGCTGGTTTGATTCTTTGCAAAAGGATACATAGGCAGCTTGAGAGCGCAACCATTTACTTTATGTCTTGTTTGTTTTGCCCAAGTCTTACGGCCTCATCAAAATGGGTTGTCTTCGGACTTTAACATTCACTCACGTGATTTCATGACTTCGAGTTTTGCCAAAGAGGGGCAACTGTAGACACCCCATTTTTGATTGCCCTTACGACTTGATTGCCCTTACGACTTGGGCACCATCACTTGCACAGCCAATGATGAATATATATGCTTGTCAAGTGCTCGAAAGTCCTCAGCAGAATGCCATAGTTCTGAGCCTCAAAACTCTGCAAACCTTGTGCCTCGTTTTTGCACCAAAAACCCCAGCCTTTCAAACCTAAAAAACCTGGGACCTGCAAGTCCATTTTTGTGGGCTACCGGCCATTCCTTTTGGCTGTCAGCCACCCTTGTGCCATGCCTGCCAAGTGTGTGGCCTGCCAGTTACAATTTGTGGCCTGCTGGCTACAATTTGTGGCCTGCTAGCCACAAGTGTGTTTTGCAGATATTTTCTACCAGTTGTGCCAGCTGTTTGCATTTATCTACATGTGTATGAATGGATGTTTCTGAGGGAGTGATATTTTTCTATAAATAGAGGACCTCCCCTTCCATTTTTGAAGATTAGAAAAATTGGAGCAAAAATTAATTTTTTCTCTCTATAATTCTCTCTCTCTCTTGAAATTTCTTAAGCTTTTGCCTATACACTTTTAACCAAACCTTGCCATCTTTGAGCTGAGGTACTTTTGAGCGTACTTTGAGCTCTTGAGGGTGTGTATGTATTGAATTGTTGCTTAAAAGTGCTATTCTCTTCAAGCGGTATAAGGCTTTGCTTGTTTCATTACTTTGGTTGCTTCTTTTCCTACGGTTTTTGGGCTGTTTAAACCCTGTATTTTTGGGCTGAAACTTGTGGTGTAAGGCCTTAAAGGATGGAGGGGTGGTTCATATTTCTTTCCATCTTGCTTCTCTAGCCTTTACCCTTGTGTTTCCCACCTTTACAATATCTTTTTTTGAGCTTTTAAATATCGAATTTTAGAGTTATTTTAGTGGCTAAAAGCATGTTTTGAAGCCCAAAATTAAAAGGGTTAGCCTCCCCTCCTTGTGTCTTGTTCACTAGCCTACATAGCTCCATGTTGTATCTTACTATTTTAGCTATTTTTGTCTTAATTCCAGCACTTCTTTGGCATGTTTTAAGACTGTTTTGGGACTATTTTTGGTGTTTATTGCATTTATGTTTTGTTTTGCATGCTTGTAGTTTAGTTGTCCTCATAGGTTTGGTGTTTTAGGCCTTAGCCACTAACCTATTTGAGTTGATAGCATTTATTTCTTACTTTTCTTACTTGTTTTCACCCCTAATCACTTCTGCAACCTCCCTCCTTTCTTAGCTTTTGCTTTGCTTTGAAAGTTAGTTTAAACTAGTTGCTTGTTTAAAGCATAAGATTGTGGTCTTATGCTTAATAGTTTAATCCCTTTGGGGGTTCATTACCAATGGCATGACACTTCTCTTATGTCTAAAACAACTCTTGGTTTGATGCTTCTTTCCATTAGAGGACTTAAAGCTCACCTTCGGACTTAATGAATTAAAGAATGGAAAGGTAATTAAAATGGAATAATAATACTTGGACTAAAATGATGCATGATAATAACTTGGTTTGGATTCAATTGGACGTTAATTAAACCCTTGAGTTTTGGATCTTTTCATACTTGTTAGTGTTGTAAATGGTCCAAGAGTCATTGTCAACTACTTCCCTTGATCAATCCATGATAGGGAAGGGGTTTGAGAGTCTTATTTGTTGCATTTATTGAACTTGCACCCTTTGGTTCATAGGCCATCATGCAATGAAATTGCATCGATTGATGGTTTGTGAATCAAGTTTGCTACTTTTTTGAGCTATTTGATGATAAGGAGGGGTAAGTTGTGCAAACAACCCTTGAGAATACCCTGTGCTTGCTCCGTTTGCTCTCTGTTACAGCAGGAAAAACCAGGCATCAGTGGCCGGCAGGTGTGGACTCGCCTTTTTCTGCACCCCCTTTCGGAAGGTTTGAAAAGAAAGGCCTCACAGTTCAGACTCCCGCAGTTCTGAATCTACTCTCACAAGTGCAATGTGAAACTGATAAATACCAAAGAGTCCAAATTCGAAAAATCTTTTGAAAAATCAATTTTAAGTCAAATAATGCCAAAATTGGATTGCTTTGCCAAATACAGAGTCGCTACCTAAATATTTTTTGCTTTGGGAAAATTTAGGAAACCCTGACTCGTGCCGAAGGCCACATGTCCATCATCACCAAAGTTCTCTCGGCTTGGGAACTTGGGTACGATGGGGGAAGGTCATGAATTGAGCACCCCCGCTCGCCCGATCAAAGATCGGCCTCTACTAATCATGATATGATTTTTTTATAAACATTATGTGTTTTTATTCCGATTATTAAACTAGCTTTACTATATGATGCGCACAAGCAAGTATAGACTAGTTTGCTTAATTTGGAACAATTCAACTCATGTTTGTTTGCGAAAATGGTTTGAAGATACCACCTCAAGTGGGCTTAAAGTTTGCGGATTTGCCACCAAACATAGTGGGCTTAAAACATGATTTGCCACTCAACAAAGTGGGCTTAAAATGCATATCTGTTGAATCGTTCCAATTCAAACAACAAGTCTTCATCCATAGGCATTTAAGTAGTTAAGCATTTAAGCACATAACCTCATGGCAAGCATGCAAAACATGGCAACATGGCAATCACATTCATGCAAGTATGCTAAAGTATAAAAACTCACCGAGTACTCCTAGCCAAAACAAAAACTAGTTAGAAAGATGCATGATCCTAACTATACAAGATGCCTAATGCAACACATGCAAAGAATGCAATTAATAGGCTCGGCTACTAATATGGCATATGGATCAATTTAAATAACATGCGATTAAACACGTATTCAAGAAGTATTGAAATGACGATGCAGTTTGAATGATGCGCTGAGCCTCAGTGCATGCAAGACAAGATGAATAGATGCAAGCATGCGATATGCTAATTAAAACATGTCCCTAATCTAACCATCAAAAGTGATTAAATAAAAAGGAGAAAGACGTGGGGTTGGAAGACATATGCACACGCACGCACACTTATTACAACATTATGCCCTCGCGAAGGAGGGTTCGAATGAATAAGAGCTAACTAGCTACGCTAATTAAACTAATCTAATTATGCTAATTAGACTAATTATTACAAAACTTGAATTAATGAACTCTTCTCGTTAACTAACTATTACAAACCGAAATTGAATAACTAGTTAAACTGACTAATTAATTACAACTTTTAATTAGGTACAACTAATTAATTACAACACGTATTTGATCTAATGCTAATTAAACTAATTAGCTAATCCTGGGAAGCGAGGGATGCATGCATGCTCGATTCTTCACCTGAAAAGCCACTGCCTTGCTACTGAAAGCCTCTGTTTGCATATATGAACACCAACAAAGCTGTCCACTTCCAGAACACCTCTGCTCCACCTTACCAACACACTGTGCAAATTTCATTGGTGGCCGACAGGGGGCCGATCGGCTACCAATGGTGGCCGGTCGGCCACTGCTAGTTTGAACTTCCTTGCTACAACAGAGAGCAAAACAGAGCAAAACAGTGTATTTCTCAAGGGTTATTTGCACACTTTACCTCTCCTTTTCATGGGAAAATCAAAGGAGGGACAAGCTTTGGTTCACAAACCATCAATTAAGCAATTTCATTGCATGATGGCTTGTGAAACCAATTGTGCAAGTTCAATAAATGCAAAACAAGACCAAAATGTCCATCACCCCATCATGCATGATCAAGGGCAATGGAGACCTAGGAAAGTGATACATTTCATCACTTTTGGGTATGAAATGTCCCATTTTCCTTGTGTTCAAACTAACATCCGATTTGAACATATGCAATGCAACACAAAGAGATGCTTATCTTGCCTCTTTTACTTGCCAATTTTGTTTACACATTTTAATTACCAAACCATTCTTTAATCAATTAGTCCATTGGTGAGTGTCCTCTAATGGAAAGAGGGCTTAAACCCCAAGTTGCTTTGGGCATGAAAGAGGCATTACACTGTTGGTAATGAACCCCCTAGGTGATTAAACCATTAGGTGTAGCAACTCTATGTCACACTTATGCAAACAAGTGGTTTGAAACCACTTTCAAAGCAAAACCAAAAAATGAAGAAATGAGGGAGATTGCAGAGATTATAAGTGCTGAAATGAAGTGGAAAAAGCACTAAAACATGCAATCAACTCAAACCAATGATGGTTAAAGCCTTAACACTACAACTATGCAAAACAAGACTCAAACAAACTAACCAGCCCAAAACAGAGCTAAAACAGGTTATTTCAGAGGCTAAGACATGCTGGACTTGAGCTAAGTTAAGCTAGAAAAACATGCTAACATGTGAAGCTAACTAGGCATGCAAACAAGACACAAGGAGGGGAGGCTAACCTCTCCAAATTTAGACTTCAAAATAAGTTTTTTGCCACTGAAAAACCTCTGAAATTCAGTGGTTAAAAGGCCCAAAAAAGTTGATTTGAAAGTGATGAATAAAGGCACAAAAGCTTTACAAACTAATAAGCAAGAAGGGTGAACCACCCCCTAACTAAAAAAGGGGTCAAACCACCACTTTTAAGCCACAAAAACAAAACTTTTCTCAGTTCAAAACCACCCCCAAAACAGTAAGAAAAGATGGTAAAACAAGCTTGCAAAACAAAGTAAACAAGGCAAGTAAACTACCTCTTGAAGCAAAGAGCATTTCTAGGCACAAAACCAAGCTAAAACCATCTTCAAGAGCTCAAACAGGACCCCAAGTAACCTCAGCTCAAAGGTAAAAGAATTTGATTTAGGATGTGTATGCAAAAGTGTAGAGAAAACAAGCACTTAGGCACAAAATTGTAAGAGAGAGAGAGAGAGAGAGAGAGAGAGAGAGAGAGAGAGAGAGAGAGATTTTTGCTCTGAAATTTCTAATCCTCAAAAATGGGGGAGGAACCCCCCTATATATATAAAAACACCCCTTGAGCTTAGAAATATCCCACCATACACGTGTAGGGAGATGCAACTCAATGTGCTAACAGCTGGCACAACTATCAACAAATATCTAAAATATCTGGAAAAAGAGACTGGTGGCCGTCAGCCACACCAATGGCCGACCAGCACAAGCCATGGCCGACAGCCTCTGGTGGTGGCCGACAGGTCACCACAAATTCCAGGCACCAAGTTTTGATCCAAAACAAGGCACAGAAAGGGACAAGGTCTGAAGGCTCAAAGACAGGGCAATCCGCCAAGGACTTCGGGCACTCAAAAAGAACACGAACAAACACAATCATCAAATGCACAAGTGATGATGTCCAAGTCTTGAGGACGGTAAAAAATGGGGTGTCTACAGTAGGCCACCTTTTGTGGACGACATACTATTATTTGTGGCCGGCAGGCCACCACTTCTAGCCTGCCGGCCACCTTTGAAAAAAAACAGGCAGTGGGCTTTTGAAACAGAATAGAGTTGGTTTTGAGATAAAAAATAGTGCAAATGTTCTACTGTGCAATAGAGGCATCTGGTAGCAGGACAGTGGCCTTTTTCAGGGTGGAAATCCGTGCATGCATGAGCATTCCTCGTTTCCCGAGGCGGAGTAATTAGAATAGCTAGCTTAGCACTTCTTTCATGTTATATTCATGTAATTAATTAGTTCATTTTGATTTGTAATTAATTAATTAGTTAGTTCAATTATTTAGTTCTAATTTGTTGTAATAATTAATTAGCTAGTTTAGTTGATTATTTCATTCGTTTTATAATTCATAGTAATTAGCTTAGCTAGTTAGTTTATTCGGATCCTCCTGCGTGAGGGCTCAAATGTTGTAATAACGTGTATGTTTTCCAACCCTACATCTTTCTTCCTTTTATTTACCTACTTATGATGGTTAGTTTAGAAGCATCATGTTTCATTTAGCATCTCTTATGTTTGCATCCACTTGTATTGCATGCATTGAGGCTCGGCGCATCATTCTAACTTGCATCGTTAATAAATTCGATTTTGTAGATTATAAGGAGTATTGTATTCCTTGGAAAGTAGTTTATGATTAACTGTAAAATTGTCTTGAATGACATTGATAGATAAGGATTCTATATCAAAATCTATATCTTGAGGGAATATACTAAAATCTGTGTAATTTGTATGAGGAATTTGATTTGGTTGTTGGCAAGTAGAGTGTAAAGGTGAATCTATTGAATGACGAGGCAAATATTGCAGAGTTTGAACAAGTATGTGAAACCTAGTAAAATGAGAGTGTAAAGATTGAGGTTGGGATATAATAGATCTGGATCTTTGAAATCAAAGTACTACGGATCCATTTGGATTTTGTATGATTGTTTCAAGATTGGTTTGAGGTTGGGTGATTAAAGTAGGTACATTATGTGGAACGACCCAGGTATCTTCATCATCTGCATCTGTAACGCCCCGAAAATAAAAACAATAACCCATCCACAACATTAATAAATAATACCAATGATGAAGTAACCATCTTCTATTAAGTCCAAGTGAGTTTACAAAAGAGTAACATATGCGGGTATACATTTATAAGCCTGACCTTGAATTTATATCATATGTTGCAAAATGAAGAAATAGAATGGAAGTTAAATAGATAAGAAATGTCCTAAGGGCTTATAGCTTTCCAAGTCAATACTTGGTTACAACAAAAGTGGATTTGAATCCAATACAGTTAAAACCCTTGGCTCGTACAAAAATAAATACAATAAATACGCAAAATGAAGCTGTTGCTCCAAGTTCTCCCAAAAGTTATTGCCTTGGTGGAGGTATGTCGTCAACACCTGAAAATGTTTTTCCTACATAGGGTGAGCCAAAGCTCAATAGAAATAATCCAACACAATATATGAATCTTAACAAAGATATAGGGTGAGTGCATATGCAATGCTCGTGCCAAAACATTTTATATCTCCTTTCAAAACCATGCAATGCCAAGTTAACATCATAATTCATAAATCATTTGCTTTACAACAGAAAATAGGGTAGTGAATCACATTTTGGGAATCTCAAAACAATTCAACCTTTTACGAAAATTTCATCCGTGGGAAACTGTAAACCAACACCCATATAAATGTAGGCTATATAAGCACTACTATTGCCATTTTACGGAAATTTCGTTCGCGGGATTGGTACTCATGTATACGCGTGGTTTTTAGGACTTTCACCATGGACACTCAGGCTAACTTATTTCGATGAGACAACAAATACTTCCCAGATTCACCCATTTTTCTCAAAACGATAGGCTTTCTAATGTATACATATGAAATAATGCTCGATGTAAATGGATGAGACAATAGTTTCAATTCTTCTAATTTTCATACAATTTCTACAACAATCATAGTTATCCTCCACCGATAGCCAAAAACATATATTTCTAAACAGATAAACAATTTTGAATAAAGATTAACTTTCCAAATTTCAAGATGTGAGTGATAATTCATATCCAACTCCACCATCCTCATCAATATCAACCCAATTCCAAATTTCCAACACCAATTTCATTTATCCTTTAAAAATCAACATTTTATGCATTTAGGTAAAACTCCCATTCCTTTATAAACTAATTTCAAAGGTAAAAATCCATTGATTCAACATAACTCAATAATAATTACATTCTCTTAATCATTTCCAACAAAGTATTTGAAAACCTCTATTTTAAAATCAAGTCAAACCCTTGGTTTGTCCAAAACTCCTCCAAATCACAATGTTGTTTTATATAGACAAATATCTAAGTTAAAAGTCATAAGAAAGTGCAGAGAATCCTTACCTCAAGCTTAGAAGATGAGAGAGAGAATGGAGATACTTCAAAAATGCTGAAACCCAACTTTGTTTGGATCAAAAGAAAGCCCACAATGTGCTTTACCTTTTTAACAAAGGGACACGGGTGAGGAACTTGACGGATCTAGGTGAATTTGTAGAGAGAAGTAGAGTTTTAGAGAGAGAGGGTGTAGATATAGGGTTTTTGGAATGTTTAGAGAGAGAGAGAGAGAGAAATGAAAAAGTGATTCAAAAGTGGCTTCTCACAAACTGATATACGCACAAATTGCTCAAGTGCAAGAAGTATTGCTTGAGTGAGCAGACACAATAAGTTGCACCGCTCGAGCGCAAGAATCTTTGATCGAGCGAAGAATAGCAACTCCCATAAGTTTTACAAATAGAAGACCATCGCTCGAGCACAAGAAGGCTCGCTCAAGCAAACATTATTTGAGCCCAAGAAAGACCACTCGAGCGAAAAATGCCAACTCTCGGTATCTCTGTAGACCTGCAAAAGTACTGGAAGTTCACAAAGACCGTTCGAGGGCAAGAAGTGCCGCTCGAGCGAAGAAGCAAAATCTTGGGTAGCAACAATAGGAAAAACAAAGTACTAACCTGTTCCAAATGCAACCAACACATCCCAATAGCTGAACTCAAAGAGAAGTAAAGGAAACAAGGCATGAACAACTGTATAAGACAATGAAACCCGGATCCAAAATATCTAATGGGTCGGGTCTAAACCAGAATGGCTATAACATCGGCTTGTAAAACCTCTTCTCAAGTGATGACTTTATAAACCACAATGCGTTCTTGGTGAGATTGAAAAAGTATTGTAGATTCTTTAGGATTAGGTGAAATATATTTAAATCTAGGACAAGAAGTTGTCATACCTTTTAGATAAATACAATAACATACCATAATATTGAAAGGAGAATCCATTTTGTATAGCGTTGTCTGAACATTTAAAGTGAGAGCTTTGAAGATACTTGGATCGATTAAGGATACTTCAAAATAAATTGGTTCATGAGCTAAACTAGATTTTATAACTCCTAATAAAGAATTTCATAATCATGGCGGCACATATCATGGAGTGCGCATAAAATAGATTTATTTAAGTGTGTGCGAGTCATAGTGTAGACACCCCATTTTTGACCAATCTTAAGACTCAGACGTCATCGTTTGTGCACTCGGTGATTGTGCATGTTTGTGCTAGTTTTGAGTGCCCGAAGGTCTCGGCCGAGCGCCTTGTCTTTGAGCCTTTGAACTCTTTGTGTTTTGGCCTTGCTTTGGGGCTATGCCTTGGTGTGTTTGCCTGGAGGGAGAGAGAGGTCTGTAGGCCACTTTTTGTAGCCGTAGGCTACTTTTCTCTCTTGTAGGCCACTTGTAGTAGCCCGTAGGCTAGTTTTCGGGGTTTCCGGTTGAGTGCCTTGTCTTGTGGCCTCTTAATTCTCTTCCTTTTGGTTTGTTTTTGTGCCATACCTTGTTACCCCTTGCCTAGAGGGAGGGGAGGGCCTGTCGGCCACTTTTGGTGGTTGTAGGCCACTTTTTCCTCCTATAGGCCACTTAAGGTGGCCGGTAGGCCAGTGTAAGTGGCCGGTCGGCCACTTGAAGTGGCCTACGACCATTTTTCTGCTTTTGCAGATATTTTTAGATATTTTGAGCCAGCTGTGGCTCACTAAGCCATCCTCCATACACGTGTATGGAGTGATGAAGGCAAGTTTCAAGCTTGTCAAGCAAGCTTTTGCTTGCATTGCTTATATAAGGGAAGACCCCTCTTCCTTTCCAGAGGTTCAGAATTTTTAGAGCTAAAAATATCTCTCTCTCTCTAGCATTCTCACTCTCTCTCTATATATTGTGCTTTTGTGCCTAAAAGTGTTGTTTTTTCATACTTTTGCACACAAACACCTAGTCAAACACTCTATCTTGTTGCTGAGGCTCTTGGAGGATTGATTTGAGCTCTCAAAGCTTGGTTTTTGCCTCAGAAGTGCCTGTTTTGCTGTGGTTCTTCAAGGGTGAGTAGTTACCTTCTTTAAGCTTTGTTTTGCTTAAGTATTTGGCCACCTTTGCATGCTATTTTAGGCCACCTTTGTATGCTGTTTTAAGCCTACCTTTCAACTACAAAAAGTTTTGTTTTTAAGTGTTTAAAATGGTTGTTTGAGGCCTTGTTGGAGTTAGGGGTGGTCTACCCCCTTTGGTGGCTTATTTTGCTTTGCTTTGTGCCATCTTTTGAGGCCCTTGAGATCACCTTCTCTTGGCCTTTTAACCACTGAATTCCAGAGGAATTTTAGTGGTGGAAAGTGTGTTTTGAGGCCCCAAATAGGAGGGAGTCATCCCCACTCCTTGTGTCTTGATTGCTTGTGTTGATGGCCTCATACTTGAGCATGTTTTTCTACAATACCTTGCCTTGATCTAAGCATGTTTTTGTGACTTTTTTAACATGTTTTAGCTCTATTTGTGGCTGGCTTGGCCACTTCTTGTATGCTTCTTACACTTGTAGTGTAAATTTTACTTACTAGCTTAATATGCTTACTATTTTGGCCTATTATTCTAGCTTATTTTGGCTACACTCCAACATGTTTTTGCTCATATTTTAGCATGCTTGAGCTCTGTTTTGAGTGGTCTTGATCATTTAGGACTTGCTTTGTATAGCCATAGTGCAATCTTGCTCACTAGCTTTGAGTTTCAAAGTCTCTAGCATGCTTTACTTGAGTTGTTTGCATGCTTTAGCCTCATTTCTCACATGATTTTAGTGTATGTAGTGTAGTCATACTCTCACATGTTTTACTCTTTCAATGCTTTTGGAGAGTTGTGCCTTATGTCTTGATCATGGGTTAATTTGTATGCATGCTTGTCTAAGCTTTGGGGCTATCATCTCAGCATATTTTTGGTCTTATTTTTCCATGTTACAACTCTAATTTTGGTTGATGGAGTCATCTCTTGCTTGGTTTTGGTGCTTGTAGTGTAATCCCACTCATTAGTCTTGCATGCTTAGTGTTTTGGCCTTTCATTCTAGCATGCGTATGCTTCACTCCAGCATGTTTTTGGCTCTAATTTAGCATGCTTTAGGTCTGATTTGAGTGGTCTTGGTCATGTGGCTCATGCTTTGTATAGCTATAGTGTAGTTGGCCTTGCTAGCCTTGAGTTTTGGGGCCTTTAACATGCCTTATATGTGTTGTTTGTATGATATAGCATCATTTGGCATGGTATTTCAGAGCATATACTCCCATCATACACTCGCATATATCACTCTTTAATTGGGTTTGAGAGTTGAGCCTTATGCCTCGTTTATGAGCCATTGCATGAATATCATTTTCTTGCTTTTCATGCTATCTTCTAGTTTCATTTTGGCCACTGTTTTGGCATGCATGAGCTCTGTTTTGGGCTGGTTTAGTTGTTTGAGCATTGTATTGCATAGTCCTTATGTTGTGTCTTTCACTTGTTTCAATGCTTAAGAACCCTAACATGCTATACTTGTGTTATTTGCATGATATGTCATCATTTGGCATATGATTTCAATGCCTACGTCTCTGCCATACTCTCTTATTTATCACTTCTTCATTGTGTTTGAGAGTTGTGTTTAATGTCTGGCTTGTGAGCCAATGCATGAGCATGTTGTTGTAGCTTTTGGTGCTTCATTTCTAGCATGATTATGCCATTGTTGTAGCATGATGTAGGTCTATCTATAGCTGGTTTGACCATTTGAGATTGATAATGCATGCCTCATGAGTAATGTCTCTTACTAGCTTTAGTGCTTTTGGACCTTAACATGTCTTGCATGCATTGCTTACATGATAGAGTTGTGTGCATGCCACTTTAGCATTGAAAGCTAAGCATGCGGTGTTTGCATTGCATTGCTCTTGGATCGGATGTTAATCCAAACGCGAGAAATAAGAGACGTTTCATACTTGAAGTGATGAAACGTGCCTTATTTCTTGGTCGCTGACACCCTTGATCGTGCATGATAGAGTGGAGGTTCATCGAGTCTTACTTGTGCATTCATTAACGTGCACACACTTGGCTTCTCGGCCATCATGCATTGCGATGCTTGGTTGATGGCCCGAGAGTCGAGTATCACACTCCTTTGAGCTTGAGAAATGATAAGGAGGGTGGTTGTACACACATACCCTGCAAATGCCTTGCTTTGCCCCTGTCGTACTCTGTTTGTAGCAAAATTGCAGTGTGCAGAAACAACTGGCCGACCGGCCAGAGGAAGTGGTCGACCGACCACTTTAAGTGGCCTACAGCCTCTTTAAGTGGCCAACAAGTGGCCTATAGCTTCCCCTGGTGGCCGACAGTCCACCAGCTTTAAGGTGGTTCAAAATGGTTCTGGTTCTGGAGCAGAAGCAGCCTGGGAATTGGTTCAGTGTTCAGGAATCAAAGCAAATGCAAACAGAGGCAACTGGTGGCAAGGCGATGGATTTTTTGGGAGAAAGCCGATCGAGCATGCATGCATCCTTCACCCTCGAGGCCCTTTTAAACCATTTTGCTTAGATGGTTAATCCGTTGGTTTTGTACTTAAATAGTTAATGTGCTTAGCTATTCATTTGTGTTTGTAATTAGTTAACTAGATAGTTAATTAGTTATAATTTGTAATAGTTAGCTTAATTAGCGTAGCTAGTTAGCATTCATTTCATTCGGACCCTCCGTCGAGAGGGCACAAATGTTGTAATAAGTGTGTGTGTGTGTGTGTGTGTGAATGTCTTCCAACCCCACGTCTTTCTCCCTTTTATTTACCCGCTTTCAGTGGTTAGATTAGGGCATGTTTCAATTAGCATACTTATGCTTTGCATGCGTGCATCATTCATTTGTCTTGCATGCACCGGGTTCGGCGCATCATACAAACTGCATTGTATTTCAATACTTACTTGAATATGTGTTTCAAAGTATGTTATCAAGTGCTGTAACTCATATGCCATCTTAGTTAGCCGAGCCTATTTAATTGCATTTCGCATTTGTTGCATTGGACACTTAACATAGTTAGGATCATGCATGTTTTCTAACTAATTTTCTGTTTTGGCTCGGAGTACATTGTAAGTGTTTACGCTTTAGCATCCTTGCATGTGTGTAAGTGATTGCCATGTTAGCATGCTTGCCATGAGGCTATCTGCTTAAGTGCTTAACTGTATGAATGCCTGTGGATGAAGGCTTCATTGCTTGAATTGGAACAATTCATCGAAATGTGAGTTTTAAGCCCACTTGAAGTGGCAAATCATCATGTTTTAAGCCCACCTTGTTTGGTGGCAAATCCGCGCTTTAGCCTACATGAGGGTAGCAACTTCAAACCACTTTTCAAAAAACAAATATGAGATGTTTTGTTCCAACTTGAGTGATTGAGTCTATACTTGTATGCTACGCGCATCACATAGTAAGTTAGCCAATAAACTGGAATAAGAACGCATGTATTTTCAAAAACAACATATCATGATTAGTAGAGGTCGATCCTTTGATCGGGCGAGCAGGAGTGCTCATCTCATGACCTTCCCCCCTCGTACCCAAGTTCCCGAACTGAAGCAACTTTGGTGATGACGGACACGTGGCCTTAGGCACGAGTCAGGGTTTCCTAAATTTCCTAAAACAAAATATTTAGGTGGCGACTCTGAAATCTGTCAAAGCAGTCCATGTTTGGCGCTTTTTGATTAAAATCGATTTTCCAAAACGATTTTCCGGATTTGGACTCTTTGGTAATTTATCAGTCTTGTATTGCACTTTGTGAGATTAGATTCAGAACCGTGATAGGAGTCCGAATTGTAGCAGCTAGAACCCAATTCGTGCCCTCTCTGAAAGGGGGGCGCGCGGAGGAAGTTCGGGCGGTCTACACATAGGTTTGATTCTTACTTGGACTAAACCAAGGTGTAAGAAGTTGAATTTTTTCTCTAAAATTTGATAATAGTATCCCAGTCTAATAATTGGAAAAATTCTGATTATCTTGAGTAGCATGGTGGATTTGTTCTACGGTTTTTATTTTATATGTTTGTTTGAGTTCAATTTTTCTTATCATATAAACAATCTATATCTTTTGTAGGCAACTTCCAATTTTTTAATCTTTCTTCAATGTGTTCTATTTCTAAATCACTTTGATTAATAATGATTGGTTTCTTAGAAGAACCTTCACCAACTACTAAATTAGAGAATGACTTGAATATTCTTGCCATAGTAACAATTCACTATGACTGAATAATGGATGTTGTTTATCTACTTTATAATTTAATGTCAATGTAAAAATTATAGGCTATGTGTGGCTTGAGCTTATTGAATTTTTTAATATAAAAACTATTAGGATTTTCAATCCTAATTTTGTGCATATCAATGCGAGTTGGCAATCTCATTCCAAAGACTAAATTGTGATTTTTAGTCTAATATTTTTTGTTTCCTATGTTGCTTGAATCTTCAGATATTGTGTAGGAATGGTATATGATGTTTTGTCCTTGGATTGCCAAAGGGGGAGATTGTTAGGATTTTTATCCTAATGAATTTAATGAGTTAGGTTTTGGCAATACCTTTCTTGACAAAACTTATTTCTAATTATTGATTCAAGTTGTTTTGATTTTTATAATTTCACAACATTTGTTTTTCAACTTCTTGGTAAGTCATGTTTTGGATGTGTATGATCATCTTGGTTATTGTGCCTCATAGATAACATGATATGGGTTGAAAAATATGAGAGATTTTGGTTGATTTTGTTGACATAAAATGAGTTAGCTTTTTCTTGAATTTGTTTAGTCAAAAGCACAATATTTGTGATGATTGTGTCCTGCTAAGCATGCATGTGGTTGATGAATCTTTCCTGCCAAAAAGGGTGGCTTAGAGTGGTTGTTTGTTTCAGATTTTTTGTAACACCTCGAAATAATAACAATAACCCATCCCATAATATTCCTTACAATTGATCAATAATATCATATTTAATATTTCCATTTATACTCATTGTGATATAAAGGATGACCTATACGTGGATACATTCATAAATCCTAGATCCTGAATCTATAGCATATGATTTGTGTACATGAATTGAAATAAAAGGAGAATCAAGTAATTATATGTCCTAATGGCTACATCTTTCCAAGTAAATTCTTGGGCATATCAAAATGAGTTCAACTCAATACAATTAAAGCCCAAGGCTTGTACAAAAATAGTTACATCAAATACATAAAAGGAAGCTCTTGGCTCCAAGTCCTCCCAAGCTATGTCCTTGGTAGAGACATATCATCAGTACTTGAAAGTTATTTTCCGCATAGGGTGAGCTAAAGCCCACTAGAAATATTTTAACACAGTATCTTATTGAAGTCATGAGGTAAATGCATATGCGTGCCATTTGTCAAATGTTTCACATTTCCATGTCAAAACAATGTAATTCTAGATTACATATCAATTCTAACCTTTTGTATATCAGAAAACAGGGCAGCATATACAAAATACTGGGAATCTTTAGGTATGTGTCTACCAATAGGCTATACAAGCACCACCAAAGCCATTTTACGAGTACTAATCGGAAGGATCGACACCTAACTGTGCGGGTTTCTAGACTTTCACTAAGGACACACAGGTTAACATAATAACCATAACCACACCCCCTAAGCAGATTCACCAAGGTATTCACTTATTTTTCTCAAAATGATATGAAAAATCTAAAAATCCCTTCGATATTGATTTGTGATTATGTATCAATTTTAAGTAGTAAATAACAATCCCAATCAAACAATCAAAACAAATCGATACAACAATTTTACGTGAAAAAACCACAATTGGAGCACCTCTAATTGTGATAAAAAAAACCACGGGCAAAAGCCACAAAACAATCCACTAAGAAGACATAAAGGAATTACACAAGTGTACTCTCAATTACCTAGCGAATCCACGCTCAAATCGAACCGACCCCTATGTGCCTCTTCCAGCCCTGTCTTCATCTCAAAATTGTCTTGCCCAACATTGAATCCACAACACTGATATCGAATCACGATGATGAGCCACTTTGGAATCTACTAAAGCTTCAGGCCCGAATTCCTTAGAATCCACCGAAGAACAACTTTCTCTTTTGTATTGAATGAAACAAACAATCATTTGATGTATACTTCTCAAACCATGAGCTAAACTCAAACAAACATCAAAGAAACTAGCAAATAAGCTCCAGACGAAAATCCTAATACCCAAGAAGAAGATCTGGAAGCCGTAACCCTAAAAAAAGATGAAACCACATATTTATAGAAAACAGATCTGCGATCTCCGCTCGAGCGCAAGAATGGCCGCTTGAGCGCATCTACGCTCGAGCGCAGGAATGGCTGCTCGAGTTGGAAAAAAACAACTCCCAGTACTTTTGCAGGTGAGTGAAACTTCTGAAAGGTCGTGATCTCCGCTCAAGCGCAAGAATGCCTGCTTGAGCGAACTAAACAACTTCGACTGCAATTTTGCTTTTTTACTTCAGGGGCCTTGCCCCTCGTCCCCACTTGGGCGCTATCCCGGACCTGCCAAAGAGCGCTGCCCCTTGGACCCCCATGAGCTGATCGGGAAACTCGATCCCCGACATAGTCAGCGAAGTGGCAAACATGATAGGATTAAGATCACAAAATCCTCTGCAGAGGCACAATTCAGGTTAAATTCACTTCTAAAACTCATAGTCTCACCAAAATAAAAGATCAAATACAATTACAACTGAAAGGATTTTTGTCAAATTGGATTGCCTCGAATAAAAACCTAACACGATATATTTTCAATGTTTAAGTGTGAAACAATGCTCAATGCAAGATGTATGAGAAATTAGTTTCAATTTGCCTAATCCTCATGCAAATTCTACAACAATCAAAACTATCATCCACGATAGCCCAAAACAGATATTTCTATTCAATAGATATAGTCTCATCATTTTCACAATGGGATTGATATTATATGTCCAACTCCACCATCATCATCAACATACACATTTATTTCGTCCTTTCAAAATCTAACATCTTTTCCCTTTTCTTTCACAAACCAAACATCTATGATTTTAGAACAAAAACCCCTTTTACTTTCAAAATCAAATTTGAGTAAAGAAATCCACCATTTTAACATATCTCAACCACAAACACATCCCCACAACCTTTCTCAAGAATCCATTTAAAAACCCCTCTTTTACATTTCAAAATAAAACCCAAGTTTTAACCCAAAATCCCCAAATTACTAGATTCTTTCAATGAACAAATAACTAAGGTAAAAATATTCCAAAGGCTAAAGAAATCCCTACCTCAAGATTAGAAGAAAAGAGAGAGCAAGGGTTGAAGTTTGGCGGAGCCGAAAACGATATCCCCTCCAATTAAAACAAAGATTTAGACGAGCTCTACCTTTTTCTCCAAAGAGCTATGGCGTCCAAGTATGATTTATACTAGATTTGACCAACTGCCAATCCTATTGTAGCACTCTGTGCTTCTTGTTATAATGGAACTATATTTGACTCTTTGATTATTTTGATTGAAAACCTTCTTAGTTGATATTTGAGCCTTGGTTGAGGTGTTACCATAGTGGTTGGGTGAGATTGAATCAAAAACTCCAAATTCGAAAATTGTTATTGAGTAGTTTTCACTCTTCCATTATTTTCTCTCTCCACACTTTGAATCTTGATGTGAGGTTAGAGCCATTAGAAATCTTACTTTCGGGGCATCAATTTGGGCACAAGAATGACCCTAAATAGAGTCTGGATGAGAAAGTTATGCCTGTTTGAAGTTTGCGAACCTGTGCTGTGTGCATAAATCGCTCGAGCACAACTTTCTTCGCTCGAGCGAGCCATAGACCCTTCCAGCTCTATTTTTCAAAAATGTCTGAGATACTGGAAGCCTCGATTCTTCGCTTGAGCGCAACTTTCATCGCTCGAGTGAACTGTTCAGAATCATATCTTTAAAAGTCACTTTTGGGTTAAATCTCTTCACTTTTTACTCCCTTTTTCTCTCTCCTTTCACCATTTTTGAGTTTTCAAGCTTTGTAGCCTCGATTTCATTTATTTCTACACATCTTTGACCCCTAGTTCCATATACCAAAATGTAGAGCTCGACGAGGGCTTCCATTTAATCTGAGCGGATTGTGTTTTCGTTGAAGTTGGATTTTTGGACTTCTTCTCTTTATTGCTTGAGGTAGGGATTTCTTTGCTCCTTTTCAATACCTCATCTATAGATAGATATGTGGTATATTTTATTGCATAAAAATCATATCCATTATGGATTTCTTTGAAAGTCATGAAAGGGGATCTAAGGTTTGTTATTTGTGAATGAGATTATTAAATTGATTGTTGTTTGTGTTAATTGGCGAGTAGTCTAACATGTTTATGTTAAAAGGGAGAAAATGCCTCAATTTAATATTTTGACTTGGTGAATAAAAAAGGGGTAAAGTTAAATAATGTTTGTAAATTGTTTTTATGGATTGTGTAAAGGTGTTAATAGCTAAAAGGGAGAATTATCTATGGCATTGGAATTATTTTGGATTGATCATATTAAGTTGAGTTGGGTTGTGGCTTTGATATCCATGGATTTAGTTTTGTGAAATGAAAAGAATGGATTGGGGATAAAGAGTGGAGTATGTTAACTTGGAAAATAAGAGAATTGATTTTTGAAAAGAAAGAAGAAAATCATAACATTATGTGAATTTCAGAAAGTGAATTTCAGAAATGAACTTGAGGTTGGATTATGAATATTTTATTTTACTATTGTTGTTGGATTTAAAATCTCATGAGAGTTGGATTATTATAATACGTGTGTTGAGTACATACATTTAGAGGTTTTGTCCTTGGTCATTAGTGGAGGATGACATTGCTGTGTTGAATAGTTTATGTGTATGCATTACACTTGTATTAGTTGTACTTTGTCATGTTGTGATGATTGGTAACGTATACTGTGCTAAGAATGAGAGGTACCATTACCTTCCAGCTAGTGCCTAGAGAACTGGTTGCGCTTAGAATGAGAGGTACAAGTACCTTCCAGCTAGCGCTTGGAGAACTTGGCAGAGGTACCATTACCTTCCAGCTGGTATCTGGTAAATTGGCATTTCGTTATGGAAATGTGCATTCTTGGCTTACCGTGCTTAAGGCAGGTAGTGCACAGCTTATTTATCATTATTATCTCAATGTACTTGTGTATATCATGCATTATGATGGTTATGGTTTAGGAAGGCCGAGTTGTCTCATATGTTGAGTAGATAGTTGTTGGGTGCTTATTGTTTTCGTTTTTCATGTTAGATGTATATATGTATATTTGAACGTGTTGGAAAAAGATGTAAACCATGTATTGAGTTTGTAAATAATGTGAAGGAAATCAGACATTTATGAACATGTTTCAAACTCCAAAACAAAATAGTTGTTATGAGATATTTTTGAAATGGGAAATAAAAAGGAAAAGTGAACTGTCTGTATTGTTGAAGGAATTGAATAATTTTTGGAAAAGTACTTATGTAAATATTCTTTGGTTATAAATTGTCACATTATTTATATAGTATGAGACTAAGCGTTCATGATCATAGCTATCTGTAAGTTGTTATTGTTTGGGATCCCTACTGGACTTTATGTTCACCCCACATTGCTAACCCTTTTTCAGGTGAATGTCGAGAACTGTTTCAAGATCAAGGATCTTTTTTATCTGTTGGCCACGAGGCTTTTTATTTGTTGGTGGAACGCCATTGTTTTAAAAGGATTGGACCCTTCCTTTTATATGTAATTATGTAAGCATGCGGGCAGCTTATTCAATTGTAACTCATGTTGCATTCATTATATATTCGAATGAGAGAACCTTTACCTAATTGTCCTTATTAATGTATTGAAGTTTCGAACATTATCTCTGAAATTGTAATATAACAAAGGATTTGGTATGGTATCTGTGAATTTAAAAGTGGGGCATTACACCTACCTTCTCTACGTTCTTGACAGCTTATCTTTGTCTCAGTAGAGTCTTTCAATGGCATGTTTTGGTCCTCTTCCCCATTATTTAGAAAAAGTGAGCCACCGGTTCAGGTACAAGATACTATCATTACCGCTTGGAGAATTAGACATCCAACCCGTAATCGTAACGACCCAATTTCAAGAGCGGAGCTCTACCAACTGAGCTATATACCCCCGAGCCAAGTAGAGCATGCATGAAGGCATCAAACACAATAAGTGAAACTGCTCAAGCTACCCAGAACACTGTTCAAGCTCACAATGACACCCTCCCAGAAGTTCAGACCTGTAAAAGACTACTTGAGTGCAAGAAACACCGCTCGAGCTAATATACACCACTTCTAGAAGTTTTGCAGACCTGTAAAAACACTGAGAGATCTCAAAGACCGCTTGAGCCACCAAAACATCGCTTAAGTGAACAAGCAGAAAACTGGACAACAACTCTTTTGAAAAACTAACTCCCAACCTGTTTCAAACACAACCAACACTCAACCCAACCACCAACAATATGAAAAGAGTACGAATTAACAATTAAAGACACGGAATCCCGGATCTAAAAGCACGAAATGGATCAGGTCTAAACCAAAACCGTTATATTTTTGGTGACAAAACATTAATGAAGAAATAAAGAATCACATATGCAAAGTTTGTGAATCTTCTTTGTCAATCTGTGATTGACAATCATGTGTGAATGGTGGAATTTTCTAGTACCAAAAAGAGGTTGTTTGTCTATGAGATATGGTGGCAAAGTGTGGAGGAAAGCATGGCCAAATTTGTGGAAAAAAGCAACAACAAAAGTTTGCAAAAAACAACTCTGCACGCATGCTTCATTGCGCCCACTACCAAACTCTTCACGCCCGCGATTTGCATAGGTGGACATCGCGACCACGACCCTACACATCGCACTCATGATTGTGCTCATCGCACTGGCGATTGTAAGCCTCACGCTCGCAATTCAGAAGTTCAAAAAAGTCCAACTCTTAGTACTTTTGCACTGCAACCCGCGAAGGTGGCTCGCACCTGCGACCAAGGATGATTGCACCTGCAACCAAGGATGATCGTACCTGCGATGAACATGTCTGTGCCCTTGAACTTGCCCTGCCTTAGGTCTATTTAAAAGACCCTTTGCTCATTTGTTAAGGTACCTCTTCAAGATCATTTTATATCTCTTCCAACACATTTTCTATCTCTCTCATTCTTCTCTAGAGCTTCAGATTGTCAAAAATATAGAGAGTTTATTTTTGAGAAATCTATTTTTGTAAGAGAGATTTATTTTGAGAGTGAACTTGTAGTGAGGATTCTTTGTAACTCTCATTTGCTTGATGATACATTAGTCGTAAGAGCTTCAAGTTCATCATCAAGCTTTGTAAGTTCTTCACACCTTTCCAAAAGTGAACCTTCTTGGTGGATTCCAAAATTGTAGGCTTCGGTGGATTTTGGAGTCATTGGCATCGTGTGATTCGACAAGCCTTCTTGGTGGATTCAAAGATTGTACGCTGCGGTGGAGTCCAAAACCGTCTAGCGTTGTGGTGAGTCGACAAAATGGATATCCAGTGGAGATTGCGGAGGTACCTGTAGAGTGAACAAATACGTGTGCCGTGGAGTGGACTCGTGAAGCCTGGATCGGCCTTTATAAGAGATCTCTTGTACTACCTTTCTTGCATAGTGGATTATTCGTCTGGCCGAGCGCCCGTTGTTTTTTTTATTTTTATTTTTTTTATTTTTTGTCACAAGGTGGTGTAGATTCCAATTGTGATTTTTCAAAATTTTTTTGTGTCGTAGATGATTTCTTTTACTCTCTCTTGTCTATATTGATCATGATAGCATAATTTTTATTGAATTGCCTAAATCGATAATCATGTTAAACGGGACGTATCTAGATTTTCCAAAAGAGTTTTCCACATAAATCAATTTTTTTTTTCAAAAACAATAAGTTGTGTTGTCGGATGGGTTATTGATGTTCATCCAAATGTAAGATGAATTAAAAGTTTGTCTCATTATAGTATGAGAGAGATGGCTATTGACATTTGCTATGTATAAAAAACTCGGACACAAAAATTTATTCTAGCCCATGTTTTTGCTTGGTTTTAAAGTGTTTTTTTTTTAGTTGGTTGGGGAGGCCTTTTCCCATCTAAAAATAAAAATAAAAATTACGATCTTGATTTAATTCTTATATGATGCGATTAATATTTAAAATAATGTGCATTACACAAAATTATTTAATGGATATTTTCTATACGAGTTATTCATCCTTAGCATTACTATATTGTGTGTATAATGGTGGAAAGAAGATCTTGGGTGGTTCTATTTCCACACACTATTTACTCTATATAGACACACTTAATAAATAAATTTTAAATTATAATTTTACCATTAAACAAATTTAGGAAAATTAGTGAAACATTATCTCCAATTTTGGGTAGTAGAAGAGGTCCAATATGTTTTTTTTTTTATTAAGGTTCCTCGATGAAATTTTTCTATGTCCAGACGAAATTTCTCTGTAAAAATATTATGGGACCCCAACTTATATAAAAATATTATATGTCCTTTATTTTATAAAATCTTAATATCAGGGACCTCAAAAAAATTTCCTATAAATTTGCTAATATAGACATAAGTATACTATACACATCCCACCTCAAACTTAAATTTTCTTAGTATACATCTTCGGAATTAAAAAAACTCTTAGTACATATCTATTAGAAATCTAACATTAAACCCTAGTTTTATTCTCCATTGTTTCTCACTCAACTTTCCAAAGTCTATATCTTTCCAAAATCTTCGTCTTTTAAATTTATTCTCATCCAAACCTCACGTTAGTTTATTATTTGAATCCTTCGTCATCGTTATGGAAGATTTGAAAGATGAAAATTCATATTTTGAGTGTGACATTGTTCACGACAAAACTGACAACTAAAACATGAGTTTTTATATTTCAAATCATTTTTTTAGCACTATTTTATTCTGTAAATCAATGTCGAACCATGGGTTCTCATAGCAAACAACCAAAAAATGTTTCAAAAATTGTTATAAAAAAAAAATGATAACCACAGCTATTATCACACATGTTCCTTAATTTGTATTAATAAAATAAGCATTACAAGATTGCATTCACATAACCATAACAATAACCATAACCATCTACAAAAAATTTATTCGTATACAAATATATGTAAATATGAGCATAAATCTATACAAATATATGAACTATAAATATATTGTTGGAAAATAATGGTTTTTTGATGACTTTAATGTGATATTAAAGTGAGTGCCAATCCTCAATTGAGGTGGATTAAAATAGGCACTACAAGAATTAACACTTTTGGCAACAAAAAAATTGGTCGCTAAAAGTCTATTTTTGGTCGGCAAAAGTTATCCGCGACCAATTTTTTTGGTCGCTACTTTGGTCGCCAATTGAGGGTCGGCAAAAGTAATTCGCGACCAAAATTTTGGTTGGTCGGCAAAAGTTGGATTTGCTGACTAAATTTTTGGTCGCTAAATATTTAATTACCGCGACTAATTCATTTTGTCGCTAAAACACTTTGGTCGCGAAAAGTGATATTTTCCCGACCAAATATATTAGTCGCCAATTGACACATTTCGCAACCAAAAAGCTTGGTCGCCAATTATCACATTCAACGACCAAAAAGTTTGGTCGCCAATTATGACATTCCATGACCAAAAAATTTGGTCGCCATTTGTTACTTTTCGCGACCAAAACTTTTGGTCGGCAAAAGTGAGTTTCCACGACCAAGAGCTATTTTGGTCGGCAATAGATGTATTTTTTGCGACCAAAACTCTTGGTCGGCAATTGTCATTTTTTGCGAAAAAAATTTATTTTGGATGTCGCGACTAATAAATTGGTCGCCAAAGCAGGAAAACAATACACCTGTAATTTCTAATAATTCATTCAATCCATAATAAACCTATACTTTTAAAGCATCATTCAAATTAACTGAATCAATAACATTCGACACAATACATAATTCATTAACATTCGACATAATACAACTATTCTAAGTTTTCATTCACAAGTCACATCCATCTAGCATAACAATTTGAAACATAACTATTTGTTATCCATGCACAGCTATCAACAAATAAAACTACTAATATTTGTTATCCATACACGTCCATCCAAAAATATTTAATCCTCCCTTGTGGAGCCTAAATATTTAATCCTCCCTTGTAATAACTAAGAGCCACAAGGTCTCAATAAAATTAAGTTTCTCTCCTCTGCAGCTGCTTCAAAGGTCTCACCAGCCACAAGGTCCGGAACCTGGTCGTCGTCATCTTCTTGCGTAGCAGTTGCACCGGCACCAGCACCGGCACCAGGTGCCTGCTTCTGGAACTGCTCTGCCAGCTTCCTCAAGTTGTCCAAGTTATCGGGCCCCAAAAGAAGGAAATCCAGTGAGTAAACACATCAGGAGAATCTTTTCAGTGTTAAGAATAAACAGATCCATTTAATATAAAAGAAAATGATATTATAAGAAACACAACTGCACATACCCAATTGGTTAATAATTCCAGGGAGAATGTCTTGCAACTCTGGGGAAAAGGAAAAAAATAATGGTTCAATTAGAATCCAGTTAGTCTAATAATTGAGAACTAGAAGAGATAATTGAATGGCTCAAGGACAAGCAATAATATATGCCTCTGCTACCAAACATAACTAGGTGGAAGGGTCAAAAGAGAGGAGAAACAAATATATTGAATTTTCAGTTCATCCCAAGGATGTCAAATTTAAAGAATTTGCAGCCCCTTCTTAAGGTGCTGGACATTTCTGTCTTTTCCTGGCCCAGATACTTGATGTGGGCTCTTCAGATCGGTAGGGCTTTAAGCTTTGATTCTTCAAATGGAGGGATAACCTAAACCCTTTGTAACTCAAATATAATCTAAAGTTTCCAGCGCAGTCAAGACTCTTGCTCGGGCAATTACATTTCAGAGTACCAACATTCGTGAGATGCTTAACAAAAATGTAGAGAATACGTATCATAGGCTGTTTTCTACATTAAACACAGGCTGTTTTCTATATTAAACAAAAATGCTTAACAAAAATGCTTAACCATAATTCATTAACATTCGACACAATACAACTATTCTAAGTTTTCATTCACAAGTCACATCCATCTAGCATAACAATTTGAAACATAACAATTTGAAACACAGCTTGATGAAACCCAATTAAATATTTGCAATAACATTGCAAAGCTCGTGCATAAAGAACGGCAGTGTCAACTGGTGTTGGTTTGGAGAGAAGCTAACAGATGTGCAGATCTATTGGCCAAGGAAGCTATTTCCTCATCTATCAATCAGGTCGCAAATACTGAGATAACAGCCCCTCTTTTAGTTGTTTTTGTTTCCCTTTTTTTTTTGGCTCCGGCCATCCAATGTCTAAAAAAAATTCTCAATCCTGAGTTAAATAGTTCTTTCAAATATCCTCATCACAAAATGTGAGGAAAAACAAGGTTTAATAGTTTTGGTCTGTGTCCTACAATGCTTTTAATTGTTCCACAACTAAGTATATAATAAATGAATTTTTTTTTAAAAACTTTCCTACAAATAAGGCATCAAAAAACAGTCCAGTTGTATGTTATCTAGATTGCAATCTGGACAGCACATCCAACAAAAGGGAAAAAACAATGTTCTTTAAAAGCGTCATACCTGTTGAGGGTACTGCGTCTAACCAGGGTATGCACCATATGCATATAATGAAGGATCATGTGTAGTCCCATAACCATAGGCATCATAACCTTGTCCGTAACCATAATAGGTGCTGCTCCATTGACTTGGATCTGCTTGCTGACTTCAGACACCAGGTAATTCCTACAGCATAGTATTAAAAAATTGTTTAGTAATTAGCATTAACTGAATATTCTTTTAGAGACCAGAAACATCATTTGGCAAAAAGAAAGAGTCTTTTCAATTACACCTCATTACATACCAATCATGATTGCCAAACAATAGTCAAATCATGAAGATGTCAATACCTTTATGAAAATCATGAACCTTAATAATGTCCTTTCTGGCTTTGACATAGAGCATCAAATTTAAAGCAACAGTAGGAAATGATAAATTCTAGATTATAGGTGATGTTGTGCGTGCTCTGATCTATACTTACTAAACTACGCAATTACTGGTCTACACATTGATTTTCAAAAAGTCTTTGATGCCATGTTTGAAGCCTCATCCCACCCATCCTGTACATCAAAATTTGGAAAGAAAACCAACCCAATCAAGCACCCCTCATCCCGTACAGCCTAATCTCAGTCAAGCTCATAGATTTCACACTAGCGAGAATAAAAGATGAAACTTTGCTCAACTGACATAGGAGCCTACAGGCATGAGTAATTTATTCTTTTAATCAACATTATTTTCAAAGAGTTTTTGTTTTATTTTCCTTGTGGATTCAAGGTTGTTCCTGTGGATTCAATAAATCACATCTAATCTAAAATGATATCAAGCCCATGTTGTCTACTAGAACAATAATTAGTTCCTTCCTCCATTACCACTGTGTCAATTGGTGTCAGAACGAGGTCTTCCCCGAGGGGCAGTTCATAGCCATGGTTGCCTTCGGACAGGTTGTAACCCAAGCTCGTGGACTTTTCTTATCATCAAGATTATAGGTATTATGAAAATTTACCTAAATTTAGTGGTGGTGAATATTTAAGATATTCTAGATTGGATACTAGATATATATATATTGAAAATATGAAAATTTCAAAAAAATAAAAGTAGAGGTATGTGTTAATAAAGCTTACAGGTCCTGCACTTTGGTGATAGTTAGATTTGCAATCATCAAGAGAGCAACAAGGCAAGGTGCGTATTCGTTCATGGTCAAGAATGAAAAGGCATATAATGGAGAATTTTTTGCCATGGAATTATGAGCAATTATTGGAGGAAAAATACAAGCCTAAGCACCATACTATTAATACTTATGTCGAAACTATCCTTGAAGGGCTCACGTTTGAAGACAAATCTATATTGTCTCGTGTCCAAGAAATAAATGAAGAAAAAGTCTTGAAAGTATACCAACAAAAAATCCAAGACATTATTGCAAAAGTTGGAAGTCTTGTTACAGAAAGTGAAGATTCGTCAAACAAAAAAAAAATTTGTCAAATTGCAAGATGAGATCAAATTATGTAGTTCAAATTATTCACCAACTGATGGCTTAATAACAGAGGAAAATCGGAGGGCTACCACAGCGCAGAAGTTTGTTCTTGTATTATTGGGCAGTGCAATGAAAAACAAAGGTGTGCAACCACTTTTTGACTATGCTCTTAGTTATTTTCCTTGTCCTACTAAAGTGTACGACCTTGACCGAACTAATGAAAAGAAGGGTTTTTAAGAAGATGCCAAAATTCCTTGCTTAAGTAATTTAAGAATTCAAGGAATTGTTATTTCCTAAAATAACTAAGAGAGAATGCACATAGATGGGAGCAAGTATCCTTTATGTGACATATGCATTCAACAATCATCCCAAGAGGAGTTACACTTTTCCAAAGTCAAGTATGTGAAAAGATTATCCTTAACTATAAGATAGATGCCGACAAACTCAAACGTATGAAGTTTCGATTCATAGTAAATCGAGGGTGAGGTTTTTTTTTCCTAAAGGGAGAGAATGATGTAAAACAAGAGTTTCAAAAAATTGTATAGTAATTAGCATTAACTGAATATTCTAGAAAATGATCTTCCTTTGACCTGGTTTTAGGCCATCAACCATTGAAGGAATTGACCGTTGAAGATCTGCCATAGAAAACAATATAAGCTCTTTGTTGACAAAATCACTGTACTTGATGAGCTTCTCCTTCTGATCAAGGTAAGTGCCAGGCTGCAAATCACATAGACAAAGAAAGTGTTATTAGAAAAAGAACAATTACAGAACACCTTAGATTTGATGGAAGAAAGAAATTTAACTTCCAACCTCAAACTGTCGGAGCCAATTCTTCCTTGCTTCAATTTTCTTCTTACTGAAGGCAAGCTCAATTGCTTCCCCATCTTGCTCATCTACCAACATGACTGCTGCTCTGCTGAATGAACACAAATATGTGTTTGAAAATATAGGCAGAGGGAAGGATTTTGAGTTGCCAATTCTTTGGAAAAGATACTTTTATAGGATATATATGTTAGTGGTCATTACCAACCATAAAAGATTTATTGCAATATATTTAACAAAGAATGAAGGAACTCACTGCAATCTGCTAATTTTCCATCCTGCCCAGATCGACCAGCTTCTTGGTAATATGCTTCCAAACTCTGTAAACAGACTAAATAGTTATGAGAAGCTTACAACATCAAACAAACGAAAATGAAAAGGAAGGAAATAGATAAGGTGGGCACAGTCAACATGCAAAGTTAAAAGTGGAGAAAACTTGAAACATGAAGTAACACAATTTAAGAGACTTAAAATATGAAGGCAATTTAAAAGTTTTGAAATATATGTATATGCTGCGGAATCAACGAATGACTGAAAAGTATACAAATAATCAGCATGGATGCAAACAGCAATGATAAAATAATTATAAATGGATTCAGATAAGTCCAAAGCACTCAACACATTGCCAAGACATCAAATCTAAGGAATATACCTGTGGCCAACCATAATGAATGATTCTTCGTACATTTAACTTGTCAATCCCCATTCCAAAAGCAATTGTTGCAACAACCACCTAAAGATTTGACATAGGGATCTATATTAATTCTTAAATTATTTCTTTTAATAAGTATATTAACTCTTAAAATATAAATAAAAACACAATGAGTGAAGAAATTGCCTTGCATGCAGTGAAAAACTACAAGCAAAAATGTTTTTTTTTTTTCCCCATGAAACAATGTAAAAAGCATAACTTATAAAACTAATGACATCAAGTGCTTGATGAGTTCTTAATAACATCTTACACCTAATCTGGTGGCTCACCTTCTCCAAGTAACTGGTAATAGATTATAGAACCAAAACATGACACTAATAGTGCATAGTGAGACAATGATAGGCTGTCAAAAACATAGAAGAGATGGGAGAGGAAGTTGACATAGAGTTTTATTCTTAATAATCTCTCAAGTCTCAGCGAAAAACATAGAAGAGATGGGAGAGGAAGTTGACATAGAGTTGACATAGAGGAAGTTGACTTTTCTAGTAGTGCTCCTTTTCTAATTAAGGAACAAAGTCAAGCAATGAAGGTAACCAGAATAAGTGTTCTTGGCATGCCTTCCTAAAAGACAAAATGGAGCCAAAAGTCCCACAAAACTCTATCAATAAATGCCCTCAATAGATAAAGCAGCATTAGCCACAAAAGAAATTGAAGTCCTTGGTTCAGAAAGATTTACGTAGCAACACCTAGTGTTATAACAAGAGCTCAACAATCTACTCGATTATAGTGGATCCCTACAAGGAACTAATTATGTTGTTCACAAAAATCCATATCATTGGACAAATTCCCAGCACCACCCTTCTCACTTGGGGATAGTGGATCCATATAACCTTATGAAGAGGTTTAGTATAGTTGTATAAATGTAGCATGACAACTATTTGACATATCTCCAATTCTTTAATTTAGCAGGACTATTTGAAGTTTTTAAAATACGTCCTATGGTATTTTGCTGTATCAACTCAATTTGTTATTGTTTTCCTGTCAGATCATTGCATTTTAACTCAAACATAAGGATATATAGTTTTAAAATTTCCACTGCAGTCTTTTTCTTATTAGCCACCTTGGATCCCACATGAGTCATTCAAAATTGCCTGGCCAGCTCAAAGAAAATTATTGTTTTGATTATATAAACCCTTAGATTTTTTCAGTAAAACAAACAATGTAACTCTATGAATGGCCTACTATAACTCAATTGCCCATAAAAATCAAAAAATTTAAACAACCCAGCTAGAAATTATAACTTTGCCTAATCATATAAACAACAATACATTTCATATTCGGAAAGACTAACACAACCTTATGCATATTGTTGAAATAGTCTCAAGTTTCATGTCAAATAGGTTGAAACAATTTGGCATAATCAAAAGCTAGAACTACTAAAACAAGCATACATCTATGTGACTAAATCTCACAGAATCTGGAAGAAATTGAGTGTATACAAAAATTAAACGAATCAAATTTGTGCCATAAGTGTCCAATGGCTATTATTTGATCCCTAAGGGAAAAGAAGATGCAACTAACCTGTTTATTAATTCATTTGCCTCAGTGCATGACTGCAGTGATGCACTAAGTCTTTCATTAAGGTCCACCATACCGTGCTTTTGCTCAGCTGACACTCTCTGAACCTCTACCAACTCCTTCTGTGTGATCTCCAATGAATGTTGCAACTCTTCAAGTTGATTCAGATAAGATTTCGAAACTGATTCTTTCAAATCTTTCATTTCCTGAAGAACAAAGTTGGTAATTCATTAAGGACAATAGTTGGGATAAGGCCTGTCCAGCTGAGTTAAGACAAAAATAAACAACTTAAAATCATTATCACATTTCATTAAAATTCATATCCTAAAGGAGAAAAATGAAATGGAGATTGAAAAGGCAGCACATAGATATATTTCCGGAATGAACAAAATCCCTCTTTACCTTTTGGTATATCAGCGACTATTACTGTTGCCATATCTCCAGAATGATAATCCAGGAACTTGTGAAAGCAGAGATTCAATGACCCCTGCAGGAACTATTTTGTTCACTGTCCCTATTTCATTTCCCACTGGTTGACTATCAAAATCTCGCCAAAACTTAATAACATGGAGACTCTCCTCTTCAGTTGATCTCTGCACAACAATTCTGGATGCATAACCCTTCTCTCTCATTTGAAGGCATATTTTTGAGGGATTGTTTGCTGTAAGGGTAACCATATACAACCAGCCCCTGTCAGACAAAAGTTTGTCAGCAATGGGCAATATTTTATCAATAACACTCCGACCATTCTCTCCTCCAGCCCAAGCCGAGGCAATCCCTTCACGACCCACTACATCTTCAGGTGTTGGCACAAAAGGTGGATTCACAACCATCACATCCACCAATCCTTCTAATCGCTTCTCCAGTCCTGCCTGGTCATTATAGACTTCTAGTGGACAATGAGAAAATTTCAGAGATTCCAGTTTGTTATGGCAATTTATGCCGGAACAAAAATATTAATGTGGCCTAAACTACAGAGTGCAGAAATTGGAAAGTAAACATTACTGATATCAAACAAGTGATCAATAGCATAGAAATATTTACTATTATCTGCATCCCTAATGATCGTTAAACAAACTTCCAATTTTGAAAAAATAAAAGTGGCCAACACAAGAAACATGTATTATTACTTTTTTGTTACATTAACAAATTACTCCAAATTCCAATAATTAGCACTATTCCTTTTCTCACAACAACAACAAGAAGCATGTTTTATAGCATGAGATGGGTTTAACTACATAGGTCCAATTTGTTTCCACTTAATTGCACCTTATTTAGATTAAAATTTGAATTCACATGCTAAGTAGTTGTACTTCAAAAGGTAGAAACTTTTCAAGTTTTCATTTTATTTTCTTTTTCAACTTAAAAATCTCAAAATACTAACGTTGGTTTTTAGAAACTTTTTTTTTTTTTTTTTTTAAAGATTCTATCGAAGCAACACTTATACAGCCAATATACAACACAATTGCTTCTCAAATCTAAACGAAATCGCTTGTCACTTCAGCAGCATATTCTGTCTTATGTTGAAAACCCCTCCCATTTCTTATGCATCTTCTAACCTCTAACTTCGTATTTTAGACGTTCAAAATTGAATGTTTAATTTTGAACTTCTAATCAGCAGCATTTACAAGTTAAACCTGAGATCATCAGCTAAACAGTTTGGGGAAATGCAGTGTCCTCTTAGATTTATAATACAAAATTAAAACTTTTAAATCAATTCAAGGTTAAAAGGGCAGTTAGGATTACCAGGAGAGCCAAAAGTAGAACAACCAATCCGAACAAATAGTATGCTTTAATCTGCAATTAAAAATTTGACAAAATTTAGAGCCCCTAACAACTTCATGCACATGAACTGTAATACTAATCAATTGAAGGTTTTTCACTTTGACATTTTATCAAACACTTGGTGAATATACTATATAACCCAATTTCAACATAACCCATTTCCCTGAACCACCCATCAATGAAAATCTCTTATTTAGCATATCAAATTCTCATTAAAAAAAATTAACATCAATCAATTAAGCCTAAAAGAACAAAAAAAAGTTGACATAAAGACAGAGCGAGAGAGATCATAAATAGATGGAGAGAGAGAGAGAGAGACGCGCACACACATACCAGAAACACACATACCAGAAAGACAGAGCGAGAGAGATCAGAAATAGAAGCCCATGACTTATCAGGAGCCGCATTGTCTACAGTTGAAACCACATTCAACTCAGGATTCAGGGCCACAGGCTTTTGGCCTCTGCCTCCCCTTCCTCCACGACCAACCTGACCCAGATCGACCTCCAATAGGTGTGTAAACCTTCGAATCAGCCATACCACCACCAACTCCATGAGAATGGACACTCCCAGCCATCGGAAGGGCATCAAGCTTCTATACCAAATTTCTCGCCCTAGCAAGAAAGAGGCTGTCTGGGATATACTTATTCGCGATCTACAACAGCTTCCTCACTCCCCTCCATTTCTACGATGTCTGACCACCGAGATTGGAGAAGATTTAGGGCAGAAGCTGTTAGGGTTGAAGTTTCCTCTTGGATAAGATCACACGGGATCAGATCCTCCCGATCCACACCAGACATGGAAGCCTTCATACGATTAAGCTCCTCTCTTAACTCCTCAAAGGGCTTCGACTGAGTAACTCGCCGAAACGGATCCCCCTGTGCAACCTCCACCGAAGCTAACCCCAACGATGCAACCCCTTTCTCCTCTTTCATTCATCGCCATAATATCACTCGTCAACCCTTCCATAGATTCCACAAAGGAAGAAGGGTTCAAATCGGCCTCACATACACAAAGGCTACTCACTGGTTCTAAATTTTTTTAATTTTTTTTTCTGTTTCTAGGTACAAAACGACGTCATTTTTGATTGGCGACCAAATTTTTTTTGTCGCCAAAAAAATTTATTTCCCTCCTCTATGTTTCAAAGTTCCCTCCACAAACTTTTGGCGACCAAAAGACCAAATTAGTCGCAGAAAAAGTACCTTCACCGACACACTTTTTAGTCGCCAAATCTCAATCAACGGCGACTAAAATATTAGTCACTAAAAATACAAATTTGGCGACTAATTTTTTTTAGTTGCTGAAAATAAGGTTTTGGCGACCAAATTTTTTGTCGCCAAAAAATATGTGACCCTTCCGTGACCAAATTTGTAGTTGGTCAGCAAAAGTATATCACTTTCCTGCGACCAACTCATTTTTTGGTCGCCAAAATATAACCTTCTTGCGACCAATAATATTTGGTCGCCAAAAATAATGATCATTCGTGACTAATTAATATTTGGTCGCCAAATGTCATTTTTTGGCGACCGAAATTTTTTTGGTCGGCAAAAGTGGTTGGCAACTGTGTAAATTCTTGTAGTGAGGTTTAGTTCTTTGTAATGAGATCTTTACACCACAAAAAGAATGACAAAAAACCCCTAAGATTGAATGAGAAATTAACTCATTAAGTTAGCCTCATGAGAGAGGTGTTGGGAAAAGTGTGTAACCTTTTATCCTACATTGATTATAGAGGAGAGTATCTTTTGCCTAAGGGTATGAGCCCTTTGGGTAATCCAAATTTTTTGAAGGAAGGGAGTTATGGATGCTTCAAGGATGGACTTGGACCAAGACTATAGTCCAAGTTGGTTATACAAAAATTGCCACACACACGCGCCGCCCACCCGAACCAAGCCGATCCGGGCACTTAGGCTTGAGGCTTGCTAGACTGGATTGAGTGTGGGGGTAGGGCCGGGTTTCTTGCCCACCCATCTTAATCATTTTGGGCACACCAGATATGTGGCTGTAGGAATATACACAATACACATGTGTATAATAGCTGGTAACTCCTCTATTCATGAGTTTAATTTTGCATTTGTGATGGGCTTTGATGGCAGGAGCCTCTTCCTTTCTCCCTCTATGTGTATAAAAGGAGGCCTCTCTCTTTCAGGTTTTGACACCAGAATTTTTACTGTCTTTGTGTTCTAAAAAAATTTCCTCCAGTTTTTTATATTCTTCCTAGTGAGAGAGTGTTGTCATAGTTCAATTTGCCGAAAACTACATAGTAGGTGCATTGCTGTAGCTGGTCTAACTGTTGTATCATGGGAGACAGACGTCGAAGAACCTTCAGCACCCAACCGGTGAGCAACGAATCTGTTTTAAGGAAACCGTCTAGTGCATGTTTCGGTTTGCTTTCTTTTTGCCATTTTGTTTTATTATGTATTTCTGTTCAATCTACTTGTAATTGTCAGCATGTTTTTCTAGTTCTGAAATTTCAATTGTCAATTATGAATCTATTTGTTTATTTAATTACACCATTTTTACAACTTTATTTTCCATGAAATTGCACAAGCAGGTTCATATATAAACCCAATTAGTTCCCCACCCCCCCCCCCCCCCCCCCCCCCCCCCCCCCCCTCCCTTTTCCCCAGTTGCTCTACCTGTTACGATAAATAGAAATGGGGAAAAAAAAAAAATTTAGTTTTACATGCTGTTGCCTGGTTCGCTGGAGCACCATAGTAACATGATATAGATATTTGGATGAAACTGTTTGATGATTTAATTCATATGCATGCTATTGTTTTGTTTCCGAACCACCTGTAGCATAGCACACTGTTTCACATGCTATTCTTGATTAGACATTCAATTTAATTTCCATACAAGGCCACTGTTTCATACTGGAAAGAATAGTTCACTATTTTATGAAGGTGCATGCAATGTTATGTTTCCAATTTAATAGAGAATGGTTTAATTTCTAGATATCTAACAAAAGTTGCATGCTTATTTGTTTCTAGTATAATCTTATCGTATAAGTATGGATTTTTATTTCCTACAATGATTTGTATGCTTTTTTATTTTATAGTTTCATAATATAGTTTGCATACTCATGAGTCTCTAGTTGTTTAGTTAAACTTGAGATGCTAAATGTGTTCTATTTTGTAGTTTAATTCGCATGTGTTTTAGATTCTAGAATTGTAGGATAATTTGCATGTTCAAAATTTTCTAGATTTTAATTTTTTGTTACATGCTTATTATTTCTAGAATTATTTAAATGAGTTTTTTTACATATTAATTTCCTAGAATTAAGTGTATGTTAATTGTTTATATTTATTTACATGTTTATTGTGTAATAATATCATACATAACACACGGCTACAAAATTTTTTTAATTTAATTTAATTTTTGGAGTTATAGATTTATTTTTTGTAACTCATCTAGCTTCTTAATTTATTAGTTAATTTTATTATTAAATAGTTTTCTATATGGTTTCAAGTAATTTATTATATTTACAGTTTCTTTAGATTGTTTGGCTTGTATTTTCTTGTGTTTTTCTGCTAACTTTCTTTATAAGAATACCTATGCGAAAGGGATTGGAAAAACATATACAAAACCAAATGAATAATATTTGGGATGTAAAAACAAAAATTTTGGACTACAAACCTATGATGACCCCGACCTCCGGACTATTATATTATATTGTTCTAATAAGTTTAATTGCATGATTGTGTGATTACCTGCTTAATTTTGTAACTATCTGTTATTATATGAAATATCTATTCAAATTGATTACTTAGAGACAGAAATTAAGAGCCTAGACGGCTTCAGAAACTGAAATTGACTAGCCCAATAGGCTAATTAGAATATTTAGAATTTTATGGTAACTTTAATTGAAAATTGATTTGGATCAAAATAATTAGAATAAAGTGATTAAATTAACTAGAATTAAGCCTAACTAGTTAACCATAATCATATGTGATTAGGCTAACTTAATCACACCATATAAGTAGCTCTAAATAAGCTTATGAGCTCATATATACACACACTTGGCTGAGAATTGAGAAAGAAGGGAGGAGAGTTTAACATTTAGAGAGAGAAAGAGGAGATTGAAGTGAATTGCTAGAGTTTTGGTGAATTGAGCTAGTCCAACACTTAAATTCACACATCAGGTATGAAACTCAAGCCAAATTCTTAGAATCAAGTCATATAGAAATTAAGTTCATGGAGTTAGGGGATCATTTGTTTGAAATTGAGTAGATTGAGCGTAAATTACCATGGGAATTCTGCACATGCATGCTTAATCTTTCATTTTTGAGCTAAGATTTCTTGAAATTCATACATGCATGAAGCTTAGGAGGTATGAGCTTGAAGATCATCCATGAATTCATGTATTTCATATCACTTAGTGGTATTTTAACATGAAGGAGGCTCAATCCATAACATGCATGGTTTCAACTTGAAAATTTAGGCTTGAACTTGGACAATTGAAGCATGATTTCAAACAAATGGTTTCAAATTGGAAGTATTTTCATATTATATAATGATTTTCCAAGTTTTTGTATCAAAAACACAAGTTTTGAGACTTTGACAATCAACCTTGAAGTTCAAACATAGTTCTAGAAATTCCAGAATTCGTGTTGTCCGCTCGAGCGAGAAAATTGGGCTCTCAGAAGTTTTGCAAAATTTTACAGTTTGCTCGAGCGACCAAAGTGGCGCTCGAGCGAGGACCCTTTTTGCTCAGTCTTCCACTTGAGCGACCATCGAGCAGGAATTTCATGCAACCAGTACTTTTGCCAAGTTTGCAGACCGCTCGAGCGCCAGAAGTTGCGCTCGAGCGACCACCTTTGTTTTTGAACCCCCGCTCAAGCGAAGGAAGTTACACTCGAGCGGAGACCCTGTTTTTAGCAACTTTTGACTAACTCTTTTAAGTGCATATTTGCATCCTCATGCCACCCCAAGTGTTCTTAGGCACCATTTGGACTCACATAGTCATGAAATAAGTTAGAAACACGAAGAGAAAATTGAACTAAAATGAAATTGTGCTTCTATTATGTGTTTTGTTTAGTTGGACGTCTGAGGTTTAGTGACAACACAAATCACTGTGAGTAATAACCTTGTAAAACTATGTTCAATGTTAAATATTTCTTTGAACATTATGATATGAAATGATCAGTTTTCCAAAATGTTATGTCTTGTATGAATGAATGATCATCTAAGTTTCTGAAATGTACTCGTGGCATCCATAGCATCATGTGATATTTTGCGTCCCTTTATGGGTCATCAGGTCCCTTCATGGGTCATTGGAATGCTTTTGTGGCCGTCCCTTTAGGGGTCATCAGAAACATCTTTATGTATATGAGTCATCGGAATGCCTTTGTGGCCGTCCCTTTATGGGTCATCAGAAACGTCTCTGTGTACGTGAGTCATCGAAATGCCTTATAGCTGTCCCTTTATGGGTCATCGGAATACCTTATGGCCGTCCCCTCGTGGGTCATTGGATTTGCTAACGCTAATGGATATGCCACGCATTATAATGTGTATTGTACGAACTTTGATTATGAATATGAACATGGATAAGAATCTGTTTTGATTTGGAATCTGAATATGCATTAGACTCCGTTCTCTATAGACATCATTCATTAAATCTTTACTCTGTTATTATTCACTAGGTTCCAACTCACTATTTATATTATGCATGTAGGTGATTTGGCTCGTGACCAGGCCCAGAGTTGATGACCTAAGATTCCGTTTTGTCAGCCAGCCCTTGTGTCTCTCGAGGAGGTTCTGGATTAAGTCAAGTCTAGTGGCTGTATTTTTATGAATATATAAGACTTTGTTTTTTTTTACTCATGGACAAGTTTTCTATTTATATGTACATTGAGTGATGTGTAAATACTATATCTAGTGATGTCGCTCGTATATTTATAAAAGTTTAAGATTATCTGTCCCATGTATGTTCTCACAGCTCGATGGACTATGTATATTTTATGTATTTGCTTCCGCAGCCCCTAATGATATGTTATTTTGTTAAGAAGCCTTTGGTGATCCAAGGATTATTGGCCAGACATGACACTAAACCTATAGGGGCGAGTTTGGGTCGAGACATAACCTTTGTGTTAAACATGAATACCTAAGCGTGGAAAGAAATTTTTTGGACTAAATTTGAAGCAATTGTTTGCTTGAGTTTTAACTGTGGTTATTTACCAATATGTTGATGCATTGTAATTGCTTGTAATTACTGTAGCAATGTTTTAATTGTTTGTAATTTTGGGTAGCAATTTTTAAATTGCATGCAAGTTTGGAACCTGTTTTGTTATAACCTAATTCATCCCCTGGAAAACTTAATTCTAAAAATTATTTCCCATGGACTAGGAGTCAACATGCTCTTGAAAGTTTTGTCTAAGATTAAGTGGGTTTTAAGTGGGACTGGTGTGACCCCTCCAATTTTCTTGGGAACTTTCCTGACCATGGTCGATTCTAGGTTAAGTGGTGAGACTAGTTTTAAACTAAATTTCCAACTGTGGGATTTTCTAGTGTTAAGATTAATTTCTGGAAACCCAAAATAGTGAAATTCTGTTGTATTTTTCAGAAATGGCAACTGTCACTGATGCTGCTGCTGCTGCTAATATTGGTGGGGATCAGAACCCTGGGGCAACTGGCTTGCCAACCCCTGCTGTTGTGACCTCTGTGGTTAACCCAATTACTGTGACCTTTGTGGTCAACCTTGTTGTTGCTTCTGCTATTCTGGAAGGCCCACTCAATCATCACGAGCACCCGAAAAAGTTCACAGGAGTGAATTTCAAGAGGTGACAGCAGAAGATGCTGTTCTACTTGACTATTTTAAGCCTTGCGAGGTTTTTGAGTGAGGATCCACCAGCCGTGGAAGAGAATGAGCAAGACAAGCAGAAGCTCATGGCTCTAGATGCTTGAAAGCAGTCAGACTTCCTTTGCCAAAATTATGTTTTGAATGGCTTGGCATACCCACTATTCAATGTGTTTTATGCCAAGAAGTTGGCAAATGAGCTATGGGTTGCTTTGGAGAAGAAGTACAAGACCAAGAATGCTGGGGTAAAGAAATTTGTTGTTGGCCAGTTTCTGGACTTCACAATGGTGGACTAAAAAATCGTCATTAGTCAAGTACCCTCCACCCTCTCTGCGTGAGGTGTAGTTTGGTTTGCACCATCCATTCTCTCTGTGTGAGATGCAGTTTGGAATGGAGCTTTTCCCCTCTCTACGTGAGATGTAGTTTGGTTTGCACCCTCCACCCTCTCTGTGTGAGACACAGTTTTGAATGGAGCTTCTCCCCTTTCTAGGCTAGACGTAGTTTGGTTTGCACCCTCCACTCTCTCTGCGTGAGACACAGTTTGGAATGGAGCTTTTCTCTTCTCTACGTGAGACATAGTTTGGCTTGCACCCTCCACCCTCTTTGCATGAGACGCCGTTTGGCATGAAGCTTTTCCCCTTTCTACGTGAGACGTAATTTGGCTTGCACCCTCCACTCTTTTTGCTTGAGATGGAGTTTGGCCTGGAGCTTTTCCACTCTCTACGTGAGACGTAGTTTGGCTTGCATTTTCTCACATCCTTTCTATGTGAGACGTAGTTTTCCTTTCTACGTGAGATGTAGTTTGGCTTGCATTTGCTCACATCCTTTGTACGTAGTTTAGTTTGTATCTCTCGTCCTCCTTGCACATGAGACGTGTTAGGAATTGCTGTTGGCTTATTTTCTTCTGTGTGAAACATGGTTGGATTTATTTTGATTTAAGCTTGAGGCTTGTTTCAGTCTTATGCCGTCATCTTGTCATATTTATAGTCTCACTGCATTGTCTTGCATGATCATGAATTTTCAAAATAATAGGCTTCGCGAAGCGTGTAAGTCTATCTTTCAAGTGCAATCTCGAGCATATCATTTGTATCTTGCCCATGAACTACACTGGTTTGATTCCTTGCAAAAGGATATGTAAGCAACTTTCGAGTTTAACCAATTGCGTTTGCACTTTGATTTCTTGCCGAAGTCTTACGACTTTGTCAGAATGGGTGATCTCTTGGACTTTGACATTCACTCACGTCATTGCATGACCTTGAGCTTTGTCAAAGAGAGGCAACTGTAGACACCCCATTTTTGACCGCCCTTAAGACTTGGGTGCCTTAGGTTGATCACTCGATGATAAATTAATACTCTGTGCGAACGTTCAATTTCCTCAACAAAGAGCCTCGGTTTTGAGTTTCAAAGCCTAAAAACCCCATTTGAGTCAAAACCTAATTTTTCCACACCTGACCACCCAGAGCCCTACTGGCCAATAGGTGGCCGGCAAGCCAAAAATTGGTGGCCGGCCGTCCCTTACCTGGCCGGCTTGCCGGGTTTCCCTTCAGAACAGATATTTGTTGCCAACTGTCCCCCCATGTGCATGCACTGCACCAGCTGGCTCAATACAGATATTTCCGAGATAGCAACCAGTTTTTCTATATATACTTGACCATACCTTATGTTTTTAGGTTAGAAAAAAATTACCAAAGCTCAAATTCTTGAAAGCTCTGTCCCGTTCTATCTTGCAACCTACATACACCCTATATATACTTCATAAACTATTTATTTGAGGCTCCTTGCCGAGGTTCTTGAGCTAAAATTTGAGCTTCTGAAGGTGATCACTTATTGGCTTGTCAATCAAAAAGTAACCTCTCTTCAAGAGGTATAACTTTGGCCATCTTTACACTACTTCTTTCCCCTCTTTTCTTGCTATTTTTGTACTATTTTAAAACTATTTTTATGGGCTGAAACTTGTGACTTAAAGCTACCAAAGGTGGAGGGGTTAACCACCATTCTTTGAACCTTATTCTACAAGCTTTTGTCCTTGTGTTTCCCACTTCTTTCTCAACTTTTGGCCACTGATTTTCAGAGTTTGAAAAGGCTAAAATATGTGATTTTGAGGTCCAAAAATGGAGAGGTTAGCCACCCCTTTCTTTGGCTTACTTACTAGCTTTATTTCTCTCATATTTAAGCTCACTTTTTTCTAGCTTTTTCATACTAATTCCAGAACTTTTTTTTACTCATTTTAGGACTATTTTAGTGTGTTTATTTTATTTATGCTTTGCATAGTATACTTGTAGTGTTGTAGTCCTCATAGGTTTGGTGGTTTAGGTCTTAGACACCAACCTATTTGAGTTGATAGCTTTTGTTTTCATAGTTTTCATACATGTACTTACACTTGTAATAATCACCTCTGCACCTTCCCTCCTTTCTTAGTTTTCTTTATTTGAGAGTCGTTTCAAACGAGTGTTGTTTAAGGCATGCGAAAGAGACCTTCCATGCTTAATGGTTTAATCTCTTCGGAGGTTCATTACCAAGGCATTACATCTCTCTCATGCCAAGAACAACTTCTTGTTTGACACTTCTCTTCATTAGTGGACGTAATTATCATTTTTGGACTAAAATGATTAATGAATAGAAAGGCAATTAAAATGGCTAATAAAATTGGACTGAAATGGTAGTAAGAGAATAAAATCAAATTGTGTTCAATCAGACATTAATTGAACCTATTGCGTTTCGAGTCATTACATACTCATTAGTGACGTTAATGATTCGAGAAGTGATGTCTACCACTTCCCTAGAGAGGTAACTCCATGATAGGGAGGAGGTTTCGTTGGTCTTTTATTTCCATTTATTGAGACTTTGTCCCATCGATTCATAGATCATCACGCAACGAGTTTGCGTCAATTGATGGTTTGCGAATCTAGTCTACCTCTCCCTTGATCTGTTTCATGATAGGGAGAAGTATAGAGGACAAACATCCCTTGGAAACACTCTGTTTGTGCTCTGTTTCCTTTTTGTTGCAGCAGGGCAGACCCCTAAAACAGTGGCCGACTGGCCACCTGTCCATCCGGCCGACTATTTTTCAAGGCCGGTCGCCTACTTTATTTTATACAGACAGTACCATTTTCATGGCAAAATAGAGCAGAGATTGGGGCTAAAACAGATTATTTTTCTGACTGCAAAACATAACAGTTCTGGTAGCAAAACAGAGGTGTTTTCGGGTGGATATTCCCATTCATGCATGCGCGCTTCTCTACTTCCCATGGCTCATGAAATTGATGCTAATTAGTAGATTTATTTGAAACTTGTAATAGCCAGTTCATTAATTAGTTAAATTATTCTAAATTTGTAATAGCTAGTTAAATAGTTAAGTAATTCGTTGTTGTAATAATTAGCTAAATTAGGACCTTCATTAGGACCCTCTTGCACGAGGGCGAACTTGTAATATTGTGTATGTCTTCCAACCCTCATTTCTTTCTCCTTTTTATTTACTTGCTTATGATGGTTGCATGTTGCATTCATGTTTTGGTTTCATATCATTACTATGTATAAAGTATCCATTTTTGCATGCATTGGGTTCAGTTCATCATTTTAACCATATTGTCATTTCTTACTTACTTGAATACATGTGCTAAATGCATGCTTTGAGTTGAGCCATGTGTCATGTTAAGAAACCGAACCTAATAGTTGAATTTTGTATGTATTACATTAGTCACTTGCATATTAGAGCATGCATTTTTTATAATTATTTTATTTCCTTTGGCTTGCCTCGGAGTACTATGTGAGCATTTCTTGCTTTAGCATATTCCTTGTATATTAGTGTTGCCATGTCAAGTATGTTTACCATGATGCTAAGTAATTATCTGATATACCTGTTTGAATGCCTATGGATGGAGGTTAGTTCGCTTAAGTTGGGATAATTTGATTAATGTACATATGAGACTACCTTTTTCAAGTGGTACATATTCAAAACACTTTTCAAAATGAATATGGAACCAAAACGTTCCAAATTGGGCGAATTAGTCTATACTTGTGTGGATCACATAGTAAAGATAGTATAATAATCGAAACAAGAGTATATACTGTACATAAGAATTACATCATGATTAGTAGAGGCTGATCTTTGATCAGGTGAGTGGGGTGTTTAATTCATGACCTTCCCCTCTCATACCTAAGTTCCCAAGCCGAGACACTTTGGTGATGACGGACAAGTGGCTTTTAGCACGACTCACGGGTTTCCTGAATTTCTCAAAAATATTTAGGTGGCGATTCTGAAATTTGGCAAAACGGTCCATTTTTGGCATTTGTGATTAAAAATTGATTTTCTAAAGATTTGATGGGTTTGTACTCTTTTGTGTTTATCTATTTCACGTTGCACTTGTGAAATCAGATTCAGAATCATAGGAGTCCGAATTGTAGGGTTATCATATCCGAGAAGACTAAACCCCTCTGAGGAGCACGAAAAGCAAGCTACAAGAGTAATGTTACATCTACTTAAAGTCTTACTAACAATCTTACTAAAAACATGTCCAAACATCATTGGATGGTTAAATGTCTTTTTTTTTTTTTTGATAACCAATCATATTTGGCCTCTTGTATTTGTAGTAAGATGGTTAGTATGTATAGAATTATTCATATATAAAAGAAAGAGAGAGAAATAAAAAACTAAAAACAAAAAGGGACAATTACAACCAAAAAAATAAATAAATAAAAAATTCCAAGGTTTGACTCTTATAACAAAATAAACCTTGAATTTTTAATTTTATCAATTTAAACACTGGGTCTGTTTGGTAACCATTCCGTTTTCAGTTTATATTTACAAAAATTAAAAAAACTGTCATAAAAATTTGTTTGATAATTTTTTTGGTTTATAAATGGTTGTCTCAGTTTATAAATTTGAGAAAAAAACGTAAACTCAAAAAATGAGTTTACGTTTTCAGTTTTTAATTTTTTTTAATTAATTTTTTTTTCAAATAATTTATTTTCAATTATTTTTTTCAATTATCTTTTTTTCAATCAATATTTTTTTCAAATATTTTTTTTTTCAAATAATTTTTTTCAATTAATTATTTTTTCAAATAATTTTTTTTTCAATTAATTTTTTTTCAAATAATTTTTTTTTCAATTATTTTGTTTCAATTATTATTTTTTTCAAATAATTTTTTTAATTAATCTTTTTTTTCAATTAATTTTAATTAATTTTTTTTTATTATAATGTGTGTGATCCCATTGTCATAAATAATAAAAATAAATATAAATATTTTAGGTCTGAACAGACATATTTTTTAGTTTATGTTTTAAATTTTTTTTAAACATTTTGTTGAAACCAAACGTGTTTGTAATTTATGTTTTTCTAAAAACAAACAAAAATCAGTATATAAAATTTTTGTAAACATAAAACAAAAACGTAAACGTTACCAAACGCTACCTGAACTTTTGATTTGTTTTCAATTTAAACCATTTACCTATTTCCAGTAAGTAAAATTGATGAAAAAATAGGTATTTTAACCATTAAACTCAATGAAAATGAATATATTAGACATTTTATGTATATCTAAATTGAGTTTAATGATTAAAATATGTTTTTTTTTTTGGGGTCAATTTTAGTCAACAAAAATAGGAAAATAATTTAGATTGAAAAAAAATAAAAAATTAGTGTTTAAATATAAAAAGTTGAAAATTTAGAGTTTATTTTGTTATAAGGGTCAAATCCTAGAGTTGTTGTTGTTGTTGTTGTTGTTGTTGCTGTTGTTTTTTTTTTTTGTTTTTTTTGTAATTGTAACATTTCACATGATAACCAATTTGCTTTGGGTAAATTATACTTATCTCTCTTGAGTTTTGAGGAAAATTCAGTTAGTCTCACACTTTTGACATAATTACGTTGACATTTCTTTTAATAAAGTTAAATCAACTGAAACTAAAGTAGTTAAATATATATTTTAGTAAATAAATGAATATAAATATATATATTTTAGTAAATAAGAGATGATAATATCATTTTTTCATTCATACGATTAACAAATTATTAATGAAAAATAATTTAATTGTTATGTAAATAAAGTTTAAAAAGATTAGTAGTAGAGGCTTGGGTTAGAAAACCCGACCCATTTTATTTTTTCTGTTAGGGCATGGGGATTGTTCGAGTATATCTGTTTGTCTTTGGGTGGTTTGGACCTTCGGTGTATTCGGGTTGGCTTCGGAACAGCAGCCTAGGAGTTCTGCCTCAGGTAGGTCGCGCCCGCGACCACCTTGTTCGTGGTTCCGATGGTTGAGGGGTGGGGGTCGCACCCGCAATGGGCTTCGACCGGGCCATGATCTAGATGGGTTCAGGTCTGTTGGCCTAGGGGAGGGTATGTGGCCCGCGAAGGATTGCGTGGCCCGCAGTGGTGGCTCGCGACACGCTTGGTCGCGCCCGCGAAGGCCTTGGTCGCACTCGTGACTGTGTTGTCTCTCTGTTTATGCCCGTGGTCTATTTGTTTATGCCCGCAGCTTGTTTTTTCTATATAAGGCCCCAAAATTTGAAAATATCTCATATTTGAGTTCATCTTCTCTTCTCTCTCTTCCTTTCTGCCATTTTTGGCATTTTCAAGTTTTCAAGCTTGGTTTTCATCTACTTTTACCCATTTCCTACACTAAGTCCCATAGACAAAAATGTAGAGCTCGACAAGGGCTTCCATTTAATCTGAGCGGATCATCGTTTCGTCATTGGGGATTCTTGGGTTGTCTTCTCTTTGCTTCAAGTGGTAGGATTTCTTTGCTCCTTTTCAATACTTTGTTATATATATATATATGTGGTAGTTTTTATTACGTTTAAAAGCATGTTGTTGGGAGATTTTCCAAAAATTATATGAAGTGGCTTAGGGGTTTGAATTTCGGAAGTTGAGTTGTATGTTTTTCGGTCATTTTAGGTGATTTGGGAGATAGCTATATGTGTTATGTTGAGAGTGGGGAGGAAACCCTAATTTATCATTGTAGGCATAATTAATCATAAAGGGGTAAAGATGTGGAATAACTGAGTTATGTGTTAAAGAATTGGACTAGTGGTTTAGTTGTTAAAATAAGAACTTATTGGGTTAGTAGTTTGTTTTGATTAATTTTGTGTTAAGTTGGGTTGTAGTTGTGTTTTATGAATTGGGTTTGTTTAAGGGAAAGGGGTTTTGGCTATAGGTTGGAGATGTTGAGAATTTGATATAACGGTTTAGGTTTTGGAAATAAAATGACGATTGTAACTCTTTTGTGAAATGAAATGAGAAATGATTATTTTGAAAAGGTGAAATTAGCTAGGGATTTATATTGTAAGATGTGTAGATATATTTATTTGTTTAGAGGTTTTGTCCTTGGTCATTGGTGGAGGATGACATTGTTGTTGTTGAATTGGTTATGTGTATGTATTACACTTGTACAGTATTTATGTAGTTTAGCATGTTATGCTATTATTGTGATATTGTTTAGGGGGTTTGTGTCACGCCGAGTGAGGTTGGTAAAGTGTGGTGCCTTGACAAAGGTTTCTCTCCCTTCCGATTTGTGCCCAATAAAGTGTGAATGGAGGTTCGTTTCTCTTCGAGTAGGGCCAGTAAAGCGTAGTGCATTGTGGTAGGTTCCTCTCCCTTTCAGTTTGTACTCGGTAAAGTGTGACCTTGGGGTCGCTTAGCATTATGTGGATTTGTATCTTTTGCCATCTGTGCTTTATGCGATGGAAATGGAAATAAGAGTATGTATTATGTTCAATTATTTGTGTATAGAAATATTTGTATATCGGTATCCTATTATGGGTGTTTCTTGCTCTTGGGCCTATGGCCATGGAAGTATTGGATGTGTTATGGTATAAGCGAGTGTAGTGGGTTATGTTATGAGTGCTGTGGTATGTATATGCGTGAAATTCTTTTATATTAGTGTGGATGTTTAATGGGTAAAGATTGTGTCGTGAAAAAAATGTTTTTGGAACTAAATGGAATAATTGGAAAGGGAACAAATGGTTTTACATCTTGTGGTGTTAAATAAATGTTTTTGGAAGAAACTGGATTTATATATGTATATTCTGATTATCAAATTGTCACATTATCTATATCTTATGTCTTGATGCATTCATGATCATAGATTATATGTCATTATTGTTTAGGATTATATTGAGATCTCTACTAGGCTTTGTATTCATCCCATGTGTTGACAAATTTTCAGGTATATGGTTGGAGGGATTGCTCAAATTTGGAGTCTTTTATTTATCTGTTGGCCACATGGCCTTTTATTTGTTGGCTAACTGCCATGTATTGTATAAAGGTAGATTCCCTTTCATTTACTGTTATTCAATGTAAGACTAAGGGCATTCTATAAGATTTTGTTTATGTAACATCATTACTTTGAAGAGAGAATGTCACTATGTATTTGTTTGTCGATGTGGCACGTGTATGATATCATTGGAACCGGTAATAATATAAAGGATTTGGAAGCAGATTCGAGTAATAAAAGTTCGAGTGTTACATTAGTGTAATTATGTCAAAAGTATATGACTAATTACAATTTTTTATTTTTTAAAATTTCAATAAGGTGAGTGTAATTTACCTTTTTTTGGTTTTTGATCCTGTTTGGAATCATTACTTTTTCGTATGGAGAAATCATTTTTAACCCTGTTTAAAAGATAAATAAATAAGAGGCAGATTACACCAATAGTCCCTATAGTTTGGGGCTTGTGTCACTTTGGTCCATGACTTTTAAATTGTGACACATTTGACCCTGAATTTTGAATCTTGTTCCAAATAAGGACAATTGAATATATAATTAGAATTTTCAAGGGTAAAATTGTCAATTTGATAAAATATAAACTAATTTGACAAAAATAAATATCAAACAAATATTTTTGAATTTTTAAAAATTATTTCTACCTATTAAAAATAAAATTATGTAAAATTGATAAATTTTTTAGACATTTATTTATTTATTTTACCAAATTAATTTTTATTATGTGTTTGGATGATGATCATGTAAAATTAATTTTAAAAAATTAATCATGTAATTTTTATTAATTTTACATAATTTTATCATTGGTGGATAAAAATAATTTTAAAAAAATTAAAAATATTTTTTTGACATTTGTTTTTATCAAATTAGTTTATATTTTATCAAATTGACGATTTTACCCTTGAAAAATCTAATAATATTTTCAATTGTCCTTATTTGAAATAAAATTCAAAATTCAGGGTCAAATGTGTCACAATTGAAAAGTCAGGGATCAAAGTGACACAAGTCCCAAACTATAAGGACTATTAGTGTAATTAACCCATAAATAAGTTAGTATGGAACTAACTGACCTACCGCCAATTTGTCGCTCATTGTTTTTAAAAAATAAATAAATGAGTTAGGTTTAGTGCGAAATTAACTGACCTACCACAAATTTGTCGCTCATTGTTAGGCTCGAATGGCTGTTCGGTTTGAGGAAGTTCGTTTTTGGATGGAAGAGGTTCCATCTTTGATTCAAGCTCTTGTTTTTTTCAGATGATCTTCCGGCTGAATCTGGTTAGCTTGTCTCCCCTATCGAAAAAAAAAAATATTCAATCAAATTGATATATAATAATACTAATGTCACTGAGGAGTACTTACGTGTAGGTCCTATTAATTAGACTTATTTATTTACAGGTCTTAATTAATAAATTTAACACCATAAAAATAAGAGATTGATAAATTTATCACTATAAATTTATTCATAAAAACAAAGAGACTGATAAATTTATCACTATAAATTTATTCATAAAAATAAAAGACTGATAAATTTATCTTTATCACTTAATAAATTTATCAATAGGGCCTAATGTGTAATAAGTCTCAAAAGTAGGACCTATTGGTAGTTTATCCTATTTTTCAATACATATGTTCAAATACACATACTATTTTTTTGGTCTAATTTAATCGAAGTCTTTATTGAAGTCTTTGTATGGGTTGATTTTTCTCAGATTTTTTGTGGCCAGCAACTCTCAACACAAAATCCAGTCTTATCGATTTAGTGCTTTGGCCAATTGAAGGTTTGTTTTCTTCACTACTGTCATTTCCTTCTTGTTCTTGTTCTTCTTGTGGCGAGTTGTGATTGGAAAATCAGTCAAAGATGGCAGAACTCATTATTCCGGCAGTTGTTCGAAAAACAATTGAAATAGGCAGTAATCTGATCATCCAAGCAGTTCCTCACCATGTAAGAGAGCATGTGAACTGGATCCAGCAAGAGATGACATATATTCAATCCTTTTTGGAAGATGCTGATGGCAAGCAAGGTGACAAAAGAGTGGCTGCCTTCCTGCTTGATATAAGGGACCTTGGTTTGGAAGTAGAGGACATTTTGGACAAATATTTCCCTAAGATTGTATCATCCAAGAGGAAGGGCTTCTTCGGTATCTTTGGCTCCAGTTCCACTACTCATAAGTTTGTTGCAGAGATTGAAGCACTCAAAAGAAGGGTCGAAGACATTAAATCTCGCAGACTAGTGTATGGGATTCAAGAAAAGAACGTCACCGATGAAGGAGTGACATGTTATAGTAGAAGACGATCTTTCCCTCATTATGATGAACCAAATGTTGTTGGTTTTGAAAAACACATTAATAGTTTGGTGGGCAAATTGCTAGATAAGAATTCACAGTCTAGTGTCATCTCAATTACTGGGATGGCTGGTTTGGGCAAGACAACACTTGCTAAGAAAGTTTATAACTCTGTTCTACGAAGTTTCGAGTGTTCAGCTTGGATTTGTGTTTCTCAACAGCCAAACACGGATCAACTTCTGCGCGACATAGCAAGACAAGTGGGCTTAGGGAAAGAGAAACGGAAGAATGACATCGAGGCCAATTTGTTTGCATTTTTGTACTACAAAAGGTATGTAATAGTCATTGATGATATCTGGGAAACCCAACCATGGGATTACTTAAAGATTGGCATCCCTAACAATTTTGAAAATGGTAGTAAAATAATCCTTACTTCTCGACACAGAGATGTAGGTCTACATATTGGTGGGCGAAGTTCTTTACATGAGTTACAACCCTTGGACTTAAATAATAGTAGAAACCTGTTTTTCAAAATTGTTGGGGGGCCTCCACATAATCCTGAAGAAGAAGCAAGTGACCCTCTAGAACAACTAGAGAACATTGCCGAGAAAATATTGAAAAGATGCAGCGGCGTGCCACTCGCAATTGTATTAGTAGCAGGTTTGTTGAGAAAAAAAGAAAGAAAGACACGTGCATGGAAGGCGGTGTTAGAGAACATGGGTCAAGAGGAAGATGAATGTTTAAAGATCTTTGCTCTGAGCTACAAAGATTTACCCCAAAAATTGAAACTATGCTTCCTCTATTTTGGTCTTTTTCCTGAGGATTGTGAAATTATGGCTTTTGACTTAATTAATTTATGGGAGGCAGAGGGATTTATTCAAGGTAGTGGAGTGCGGGAGGTTGATGATGTAGGCGATGATTACTTAAATCACTTGATTGCTAGGAACATGATTCAAGTGGCTCAAAGTAGTGAACTGGATGGGAGAGTTAAAAGCGTACGCATTCATGATATTCTGCACGCTCTTTGCGTGGAGAAGGCCAAGGAGAGTAACTTCTTTCACACTTGCAATGAAGTTGGTTCTACTAATTCTGCTTTGAAAGTTCGTAGAGTTACAACCTATCACAATAGTCTCCGTGATTACACTAATTTCAGTAGAATTCCTAAACTTCGTGCATTGCTATGTTTCAGAGAAGAAGACTGGAAGGAATTGGAAAAGAAACATGTTAAGAATGTTGTTGGAGACTTGAGATATCTTTGTGTGCTACGTCTACAGTGTGGACGTCTAGAGTGCAGAGGACTCAAAATTTCTTTGCCAAGTGAAATTGGCAATTTGGGCCACTTGAGTTACATACGCCTGATTGGGGCAAGTGGTTGTACTATCAAACTTCCTTCCTCTATCATCAATATCAAAAGTTTGCTGACATTGGATTTTCGAAGATGTGGTGGTAAATTTACCATTCCAGATTTTATATGGAAGATGAAGCATTTAAAACATATTTTTCTACCTTTGCATTATGAAATTAAATCTGATTTAAGGGGTTTTTTGCTTGACAAGGTTAAGTTTCTACATCCAGTCGAAGCTTCTTCTCTAAATCTCCAAACCCTCTATGGTCTAAAGCTTCAACGTAGGCCCATCAAGCACCGGGTGCCAAAATTTACCAGTTTGAGAAAATTGGGAGTCTCATTCGAGGGCTGTGACTTGTCAAACATCAAGGTGTTACTAGATGCAATCACCGCATCACACAAGCTAGATATCTTGAAATTGCAGTCTGGACTTGAAGTAGGAGAATTACATTCATTTAATATCCAAGATTTGAATCTATTTCGCTTTGAGAATCTTTCTAGGTTGCATTTGAGAGGAGCATTACCGGAGTTACAACAGCATGTTAGCCTTTTTCCTCCAAACCTCACAAAACTTACTCTCAAGTTCACTTTCTTGAAAGAGAACCCAATGGAGACTCTGAAGAAACTACCAAAATTAAAGATTCTCAAATTGGATTCAAATTCCTACATTGGGCAGAAGATGGTTTGCTCCGGGAGAAGAGGAATTGATGATAACTTTCCTCAACTTCAAGTGCTTGAAGTTTTTGACTTGCCTTTTTTAGTGGAGTTAATATTGGAGAAGGAGGTGATGCCACAACTCAACAAGTTGAGAATCTCAAATTTCCGTTTCGAAGGTGTCATTAAACTTCCAAAGAGGATCAGAGACATAAGCATTATCAATGAAAATAGTCAGTAACCAACTCTTTCAACTCTTTTATCATTTCCTCTCTCTGTTTTATTTTATTTTATTTTATTTTATTTTTTGCCTAGCATGTTTTAAAAAAATAAAAATAAAAAAATTACAAGCAGTGTTTTTTACAGGAATATTTATAAAGTAGATTTGACATTATTTTCTATATTTTTAAAATTTTGACTTTTTATTCTGATTAATGATCCAAATTTTCAGGCCCCTTTTAACCTTTCATTTTTTTGGGGACAATGGTTTGCTTCTTCACTATCTTCTTCTTTTTCATACGTAATTTGGATTCCACTATTTGTTTTGGAAGAAAAAAATTATTTTCATATTTTTTGGCGTTTAGTACGATAAAAAATAAAATAACAGAAATATTTTGTAGGATAAATGAAAAATGAGCGGACGATATTTTTATTTTTAAAAGATAAAAAATATTTTTCAAATTAAAATCTTACCATATGACATACCACCAAGATCACCGCTTTATCACCTCTGCTGTCCCATCAGTCCAGCACTACTAAATACAATCACTACAATATTAATGTTAAAGTAACAATTAAATATAAGAAAATATTTTATTTAGTTTTATTACATTTTGTGTTACACGTTACTCTGGAGGAATATAATAATGAACGTGATCTGTTATTAATTAGGGGTAATCTTTTTTTGCAGAGGAAAGCCGCCCACTAGTTTTTGAAACTGACTTGTAAGTACATTGGAGAAGATCGTAGAAGAAAGTAACAGGTAATGGTTGTTTGTCTGCTTCATGCTTTTTAATTAGAGTGTAACAACTTTTAGCCCCTGTTAGTAAAAATTATACTTACTCTCAATTGACAGAAATTAAACAATAATTTTAACTAAACAATTAAACAAGAGCAACTAAGTAATTTTGGAATTGGTTTAAATGCCTCAAAAGAATGATAACTTCTTTGGAACAACTGAAAGTAACAAAGTAAACACAAAATAACTTCAGAATGAAACTACTGAAATTCACTCAGTTACAAACTGTAAATTACAGAAAAAATTACTTCTAAGTTACAATAAACTACTCCTAAGTCTAAAAGTTATGTGTTGTTAACTTGTTGATTGCCCCTTCTCTTTGCAAACTTTCACCTTTTATACTTTCACTTGAAACTCTAGCACATGATCCCACTTTCTTTGAAATTTGTTGGCCAATCTTTCCTGAACTGCTACAACTGCTTCTTCATCTTTCTCCAGCACTTCACATAGACTTGCCACATGTCCACAATGATCTCTAGCACTACCTTCGACAGAGGAGACCATTTTACTAAAGCTTGTAACTACTTGCAACCTTTTTGCTTCTTTAAACTTTTTTTTATCTTTATCCCAACTTTACTTTTAAACCTCTAGCCACATCATCACTCAATTTCCCTTCAACTAATGAGCATGATTGAGAGGAAATTTTTATTAACATCAACATCTCCTAGAAATTAGCCCATGATCTCCAATAAAGCTTGCAACTGCTTCACAACCTTAGCCCACGACATGCTCTTGTTGTATTGCATATGTGACTACCATTTCCTTGCCACATAATCCTTTGATTAATATGCACCCCAACTATGACTTTGTTCCCACATGTCACAATTTGATTTCTGCACCTGTCGACAGACATTTTACAAAAATGGGTGCAAACTATGCCCTACTAACTCTTTAAGAATGAGGCTTTCTCGAATTCTTGAAGAGTTATAAAATCAAAATCAAATCGACAGCAGCCTTTTCAACAAACAAACATATATATAATATATGCCTATGGCAAAAAATCTAGTGATTAAACACCATATATGCCAAAATAGTATTGTCGATAAATTGATGTCACTGTTATTAATGATTATATGCCATTTAATTGGAAAAATTACAATAATACTCAATCCAAGTGAGGTATATTATTTCGACAGAGCAAATTGGCAATATTTTAAGTATGTGATCTTCAAGTGGTTAATTAGAACCACCTTCCACCAACTGAATATTATTCAAATAACGTTGGATCTTTAGCCAATTCACCAACATTAAGTTTTGGTGTGATCCACAAACCCAAAATGGGTGTTGAATGCCATAATTCATAATTTTGCATGGCTCAATATTTTTGAAAAATTCAACATTTTGAACAATGTCAAAAATATTAAAATCATCATAAATTAATGTTCATCAATTTTACATAGTTGGCTTGAAATCAAACTTTTTAACCACACTGTTTGCATCACTCTTTGGACTAAGATTTGAGAAAAATGATTAATTTTTCCTTTTACACATCTATGGGTTAGAAATATTGTTTGACAACCTAGAAAATATTTCTTCCTTGTGAAATTTTGCCCCTGCCATGGAGTTTTTATTCTCACGGCCCTTTGTTTTTTCACTCATAACAACTGATGAATTAACTTTTTCATCATTCATAACCTTTAAAGGCATAGGAAGAACAACTGAAAAGCCACAAATTTTGGTTTCCGTAAGAATTTTCAATGTTTCCCTCCATTGATGAATTTCGATCTTAAAATGGTCAATTTGATCATCAAGTTTCCCAATCACTTTATCAAAATGATTTCGTGTTTTTAATCTCAAATAATATGGCAATGGCGCTATTGTTTGAAATTCTTGCCAATCAAGATAATCAATCTCTTCTAGTAAATATAAAATTTCATTCTCATGCCAACGAATTTCATCTTACAAAACAAAATCATTTCATCTATTTGTCTCGACATGCCATTCTATGGAAATCCACTTATTGGAACATCATGTGACTGTGTTTTACGAGATTTTTTCATGCCATATTTTAGGTCTTCTTGTACATCATCTTGCCTTCCAATTCTTGTCATCATTTCAAATTAGGAAGATGTCCCATTGAGCGTGCCAAAAATTGTTAGTAGAAATTATGCTTACTTCCAATCAACAGGAATTAAACAACAATTTCAACTAAACAATCAAACAAGAACAACCAACAAATTGTGAAATTGGTTCAAATGCCTCAAAAGGATGAGGATTTCTTTGGAACAACTGAAAGTAAAAAAGTAAATAAAGCAAACACAAAGTAATTTCAAAATGAAACAACTGGTGTTCACCCAATTACAAATTACAAATTACAGAAGAAACTATTTCTAAGTTACAATAAACTACTCCTAAGTCTAAAAGCCATGTGTTGTTAACTTGTTGATTGCCCCTTCTTTTTGCAAATTTTCAGCTTTTATACTTTCACTTGAAACTCTAGCACATGATCCCACCTTCCTTGAAATTTGCTGACCAATCTTTCCCTAACTACTGCAACTGCTTCTTCATCTTTCTCTAGCACTTCACACAGACTTGCCACATGTCCCCCATGATCTCTAGCACTACCTTCGACAGAGGAGACCATTTTACTAAAACCCATAACTACTTGCAACCTCCTTTGCTTCTTTAAACTTTTTATCTTTGTCCCAACTTTACTTTTAAACCTCTAGCCACATCATCACCCAACTTTCCTTCAACTAATGAGCATGATCGACTGAGGAAATTCCTATTAATATCAACATCTTCTAGAAATTAGCCCATGATCTCCAATAAAGCTTGCAATTGGTCCACAACCTTAGCCCATGACATGCTCTTGTTGTATTGCACACGTGACTACCATTTCCTTGCCACATAATCCTCTGATTAATACGCACCCCAACTATGACTTTGTTACCACATGTAACAATCTGATTTTTGCACCTGTCGACAAACATTTACAAAAACGGGTGCAAACACACCCCATTTGTTTGTTTGTTTGTTTGTTTGCTTGTTTTTATTTTTATTTTTTTAAGAATAAAAAAGAAGTTCAAGCTCTTCTAGCTAAAGATTGGTGTTGTAATCTTCAGGTTATTTGGAGTGATGTGAATGGTTGTGTGGATTGCTTGGCCAAGTTAGCTAGAAGTCAGCATGCTATTGATGTTATACTGCGGGTGCCACCTAATTTAGTAGCTTCTTTATTTGAAAATGATTTACAAGGGGTTGGTTCCTTGGATCGATCTGTTTTGTAGTTTTGTTTGCTGGGCTTAGGCCTCCTTTAATAACCCAAAAAAAAAAAAAAAAAAGGTTCAAGCATTAATAAAGTATTTACTACATCTCATTGTTGCACAATTTGAGGAATAAAGATCATCTACTTCCTTCTATGTTCCCTTAGGCTATATTTGTTTGGACAGACTGAATAAGGGAGGATTCTAATCTATCGGATTGTTAATACTGGGATACATAGTTCCTAGACTATTTGGTTGGAAATGATGTGTATCCTATGTTTGCTTAGTCATGAGATTATATGTCAGGAATAGACTTTCTAGTTATTTTAGGATAGTGGTCTATTTGATGTAATATTTCTCAAATTTGTATTGCTCTCCTATTGATTGAAAATAAAATTTAAACAAAAAAAATGGAGGGCATAAATGTCTTTTTACCCTCTAATCCGGAGGAGGATTTATCCCACATTTTTGTATCCCACACCTCTCATGGGACACAATAATCCTACAAATATGGGATTGATAGTCCGGTTGGACTATTAGTCCGTCTTATATTTTTTGAATCATACACCAAATTATTTCATATATTGGACATGGAGTCATATCCTACCTTCAAATCCCTCGAACAAACAAGACCTTCATAGGATTGTTCATACCAGCAAAAGTAATCTTATGAACCAATAAGATTCAAGGAGACAAAGGAATGGTACATGGAAGGCGACAAATTATCTATATTCCAATCTGAATTGCATTATAATTTAAATTAAATATGACCTAATTTTATTTATAACAAGTATGTTGTTCCTTTATAATATGAATGAATGCATGAATGAATAGATATTAAAATTTTGACTAGAAACTCTTTCTTCAAATGTGTTTACTTATGAGAAATTTTTATGTAGACACCTGAAGAGAATTTTAAACCGTATTTTTATTTATAGAATAAAATTTCTTTAAATTCTGTGAACTAATGTTTGAAAGGGAGATTTGAAAATTTGAGTCCTAAAGTCAAACATCGTTTATTATTTTGGATAAAATTGATCCAGTAAGAATTGAAAACTATTTCCCTCCCGTGTTGGGACTATAAATATTATTGATCTAACTAGTGTGTATAAATTAATGGGACCGGGATCGGACTAGACCGTGTTGTTGGGTCCCTGGAGGCCTATCACGGGTCCCGTTTTGATAATCTGAACCGTCAATGTGTAGAACTCGTCGAGTACTATATGCCTGTAAAAAATCACGTTGATCGGATATCGATAGCTATATGATCAAACCAGTTTCGCATTACAAAAATTAGACGGTGAACAAATTAACGGTTGACAAAAAACTGCTTTGATCACATAGCTATCGATATCCGATCAACGTGATTTTTAAGAAATATATAGTACTCGACGAGTTCTACACATTGACGGTTCAGATTATCAAAACGGGATCCGTGATGGGCCCCCACGGGCCCAACAGCACGGTCCAGTCCAATCCCGGACTGGACAGAAGCCATACCCTAAATTAATCGGGAGTGGCTTCTCTCATGTTGAGAGAAAAACTAGACGAAACAGTCCAGTTTAGAAGATCGTGACACATCAACAAATATGGTAATCAATGGTTGAGCTCCAGCCATACAAGTATATTACTGACTCTAACCCAAAATGACATCGTTTGGGTTTAAGGGAGGATCACTAACGTTGAGTATTGGAAAAAATTTCATCACTATCTTCTTGGTGACTTTTCATCTTTCATCTTCACACTCAAAATCTGAAAATCGAAGTGATTTTTTTCCTGAAATTTTCTCTCCTCCTCACCAAAAGTTTCATTTGCAAAAAATGAATGGATGAATCAGTTTTTACAGAAGGTTTTGAACCTCTATGGATGTGAGATCTGTCGGGATCAACTAGGTGATCTGTGTTCTCTCTCTTAGTAGCTAGTTTCGCGGGAATATATATGTTTATACATACATATACATATATATATTGTATATCTATTAGACTTCTTTTTTTCTTTTTCTTTTTTTTCTTCTAAATGTTCATGTGGTTTAGATAACTCTTGTGAATGTACCTATATACAATAACTTTTGATACTTCTGGGACTAATTTATGATTTTTCCAATCAATTTGATAATATAATTTATTTTGTTGTTGAAAATTGAAGTAGGGATGCCAACCCAAGCCTCAATATGTCAGATTACAAACCCCGAATAGGTTTGGAGTTTGATTCATTGGATGATGCAAAAAAATAAATAAATAAGGAAGATCACTTCTAGCAGGTTTGTTTGTTCGAAAAAAGGGTTTCAACATGAAGACATTAGGGATATCAAAACTAAACAGAGTATTGGATTTAACAAATAATATTATTCAATAATAATGATTTCTTCATACACTCACGTATTACATGGCGATGGTATACGTATAAACTATTGCTGATATGATAAGGATGACATAATAATACATACAATTGATATATACAAGAAACTAAGTGATAGAGTAGGAGCTAATCTTGACTACAATCTTGAATGTTTGGATATTCAACAATCTTATCAACGACCCCCCCTCAAGTTGAAATTACTGAATTTGCAGCTTGTCGCGAAAGAATCGGAAAGACTGCGATGGTAGGCCTTTGGTGGAGATATCCGCAACTTCTCCTTAGTAGATATGAACTGAAGTTGAAGATCCTTGTGAGCTACCTTTTCAATGACAAAGTGAAAATTGATCTTAACATGCTTAGTATGAGCATGAAAAATTAGGTTAGCCGATAACTAGGTAGCGCCAAGATTATCTCACCACATAATCGGTGGGGCTGATAATAGAACTCCCAGTTCAAAAAGTAAGGATTGAAGCCATGAAGTTTCAACGGAAGTATTAGCCAATGCCTTGTATTCAGACTTAGTAGAGGAGCGAGCCACCGTCCATCACTTTTGAAAGGACCAAGAAACTAAGTTGTCACCAAGAAAAATTGCTTAACCACATGTAGATTTTCGGTCATCAACACAACCCACCCAATCGGCATTAGAAAATGCTTGTAGATGAGTGGGAGATGAGGATTTAATAAAAAGTCCAAAATTAGAGGTGTGTTTAAGATAGTGAAGGATTCACTTCACTGCTTGCCAATGTTCTTTAGTTGGTGAGTGCATAAATTGACATACCTTATTGACAAAAAATGAGATATTCGATTGTGTCAATGTAAGGTATTGAAGAAACCTAACCACCATGCGATAATGTGTAGGACCAACCATAAGCTTCTACAAGCAAAAGTAAGCTTGGAGGCGGCGAAGATTGGTGTCTGAATAGGCTTGGATTGTTGCATACCAGACTTGATTAATAAATCCAGAATATATTTTCTTTGAGAGAGTAATAAACCATGAGTTTGGTGATGAGATTCAACACCCAAAAATAATGTAGGGCACCAAGATGCTTGATTGCAAATTCTTAGCCAAAAGTGTGAATGAGCTGTTGTAGATAAGCTGAGGAATTACTATAGATACTCTATTTTGACCGACCTTAAGACTTGGGTTCTTTTTCTTTAAGCACATGATAATGAAAGACCGGAACACGCAAATCCTTCGATCCCTTCAACAAAGAGCTTTACCCAAAAATTCATCCCAACTTTTTCACCTGTTTTGGCCAAATGTTTTCAGACCTTTAAAAAAGCATTTCCCAAAATAGCCATGCGTAAATCCAATCATTTTTATAATGTTTGAGCTCATCTTTCAAAATCAAAATGTTGTGATTTTCGGTGACCGAGTAAAGACAAAGTAGGAATGAGTGTGTAGATCGCCTGAACTCCGCTCCGCGCACGAGGGGCGCGAATTGTAGTTCTAGCTACTACAGTTCGGACTCCTGTCACGGTTCTGAATCTAATCTCACAAAGTGTAATGTAAGACTGATAAATCACCAAAGAGTCCAAATCCGGCAAATCGTTTTGGAAAACTGATTTTAATTAAGAAGTGCCAAACATGGACTGCTTTGCCAGATTTCAGAGTCGCCACCTAAATATTTTATTTTGGAAAATTTAGAAAACCCTGACTCGTGCCTAAGGCCACGTGTCCGTCATCACCAAAGTTTCCTCGGCTCGGGAACTTGGGTACGAGAGGGGAAGGTTCTGAAATGACCACCCCCGCTCGCCCGATCAAAGATCGGCCTCTACTAACATGATATGTTGTTTTTGAAAACACATGCGTTCTTATTCCGGTTATTAGCTAACTTTACTATGTGATGCACACAACACACAAGTATAGACTAAATTACTCAATTTGGAACAAAACATCTCATGTTTGTTTTTCGAAAATGGTTTGGAAGTTGCTACTCGCAAGTATGCTAAGTCGCGGATTTGCCACCCTCAAGTGGGCTTAGAAAAACATGATTTTGCCACTTCAAGTGGGCTTAAAATGCACATTTTGATGAATTGTTCCAATTCAAGCAATGAAGCCTTCATCCACAGGCATTCATGCAGTTAAACACTTAAGCAGTTAGCCTCATGGCAAGCATGCTATCATGGCAGTCACTTACACACATGTAAGGATGCTAAAGCGTAAACACTCATAGTGTACTCCGAGCCAAAACAGAAGCTAGTTAGTAATCAATGCATGATCCTAGCTATGTCAATAATGCCTAATGCAACACATGCAAAATGCAACTAAGTAGGCTCGGCTATCTAAGATGGCATATGAATGCGACATTTTATACATGTATTCAAAGAAGCGTATTGAAATACAATGCAGTTTGAATGATGCACCGAGCACGGTGCATGCAATACGAATGAATGATGCACGCATGCAAAGCATAAGTATGCTAATTGAAATATGCCCTAAAAACTAACCATCAAAAGCTGGTAAATAAAAGGGAGAAAGACGTGGAGTTGGAAGATGTGCACACACACACGCACGCTTATTACAACATTGTGCCCTCTCGACGAAGGGTTCGAATGAATCAACTAACTAGCTACGCTAAGTTAATTAGAAAATTACAAAACATGTAACTAATTACAACTAGCTAGTAAAGAGGTAAAATGGCCTTGTGGGCGAGGGAGGCATGCATGCTCGGTCGCGTCTTCCCGGAAATCCACCACCTTGCCTCAAGATACCTCTGTTTGCACACTTTCTGTACTTCTGAAAATTCTGAACCACCTTAGGAACATGCTGAGGGATGGTCGGCCAAGAGGGGTGTCCAAAGTTTATGGCTATCGGCCAATTCTGATAGCCGATCGGCAGTCTTGGTGGCCGGTCGGCAGCTTTTATGGCCGGTCGGCCACTGCTTCCTGCAATTTCTCCTTTTGCTGCAACAGAGCACAAACAGAGGCATGTCAGTGTATTTGCAAGAGAATATGTGCGCAACCACACTCCTTATCATGTTTCAAACTCAAAGGAGTGTAGTGCTCGGCTCTCAAGCCACCAATCACGCATCTCGATGCATGATGGCCAAAGAGGCCAAGTTGCACAATTTAATGTCAATGAATGCACACAAATAACACATAAGACTCCATGAACCTCCACCTTATCATACATGATCAAAGGTGTCGGTGACTTAAGGAATGAGGCACGTTTCATCACTTTGAGTATGAAACGTCCCTCGTCCCTCGTGTTTGGATCAACATCCGATCCAAACACAATGCAATGCAACACATACAACATGATCAACCTATCAATGCTAATGGCATGCACAAGGCTCTAACATATGAACAATGCATGTGTGGCATGTTTGAAGGCTAAAGCATCAAAGCAAGTAAAGGGCATCATACAAGAGGCATGCAATACAGTGCTCAATGGACTTAAACCAAATATGGACAGACCTAAGAGGCTCCAAAACAGTGGCCAACACACCAAAACTTAAGCACAAAAGGGCCAAGAAAACATGCTCATGTGATGGCTCATCAACTAGGCATAAGGGCCAACTTTCAAACACAATGAAGAAGTGACAAAAGTGAGAGCATGGTATAGATACAAGCACTGAAATCATGCGAGAAATGATGACATATCATGTAAGCAACACAGGCATGGCATGCTAGGGTCCTTAAAGCTAATGAAGTACACATCACTAAGGCTATACAATGCAATGCACAATGGACCAAACCAACCCTAAACAGTCTTCATGCATGCCAAAATAATAGCCAAAATGCTCTGAAATGCTAACATTGAAAGCAATAAAATGCATGCTCATGCATTGGCCCATGAACTAGGCGCAAAGGTGCAACACTCAAGAGCACTTAAAGAGTGAAAAACATGGAAGTGTGACAACACTATATCCTCTGAAATATCATTCCAAATGATGCCAAAACATGCACATATGACAAATGAGGCATGCTAGGAGGCTCAAAGCTTAAGGCTAGCAAAGGTATTTGCACCATAGCCGGATCAAGCAAGCCCCAAAGAGCCAAGGTGACTCAGAACAGTCCCAAGGCAGCTCAAAACAAGGCCAAAACATGCATGGAATGAAGCCAAGACAAGATAGAATTAAAGGCATGAAGCATGGAGCATACTAGGCCAATGAGGAGGATTACACTACACCTACCACAACAAAGCATGAGATGACTTCACCAACAAAAATCAGAGCTGAGGCATGTTAAATAATGACCAAAAACATGCTGGAATGGAACCAACACATGCTAGAAAGATGAGCCAAAACCTTAAGCATACAAGGCTAGTTTGCAAGGATTACACTACAAGTGTAAACAGTATGCATGAGGTTACCAAACCAAGCCAAAACAGAGATATATCATGACAAAACAAGGCCTAAGACATGCTGAAATGGAGCCTCAAGGAGGTAGAAAAACATGCTAACTTGGTGAGCCACCAACACACGCACACAAGATACAAAAGGGGGGGACCACCCCCACCTATTTTGGGTCCCAAAACACACTTTCTACCACTGAAAATCCACTAGATTTCAGTGGTTAAAAGGCCAAGAGAAGATGATCTCAAAGGCCTAAAAGGATAGCACAAAACAAAGCCAAACAAGGCACAAAAGGGGGTAGACCACCCCCAACACCAAAGAGGCCTTAAACAAACACTTTTAATACTCAAAAAAGAAACTTTTTACAGTTGAAAGCTAAGCCAAAAAAAGCATGCAAATATGGCTAAGTAAGCAACTACAACAAAACTTTAAAGAGGCTAGAGACTCACCCATGAAGAACAACTTTAGAACAGCAACTCCAGAGGCAAAAACCAAGCTTAAACCACTCAAATGCAACCTCCAAGAACCTCAGCTCAGTAGTGAAGGTGTTTCACTAGGTGTTTGTGTGCAAAAGTGTGATGAAATGACACTTTTGAGCACAAACAAGCACAAATATAGAGAGAGAGGAAGAAATATAGAGAGATATATGTTTTGTATCTCAAATTTTTAGAACCTCTGGAAAGGGAGAGGGACCTCCCTTCTTATAGAAATCCAAGTCTCAAGCTTGTTGAACAAGCTAGAGGCTTGGTTCAATCCCTCCATATACGTGTATGGAGGATGAGTTATGTGCTCACCAGCTGGCACAGCTGGCAAAGAAATATCTACAAAAGCAAATAAAAAGGCCTCGGCCAACAAACATGGCCGACCGGCCAAAAAGGGTGCCGACCGGCCACCACTGATGGCCGATGGAGAGAGGGTACGGCCGATAGGCATGAGGCCTGGCCGATGGGATGTAGGGCTGGCCAACAAGCCATCCCCTTCCCTCAGAAACAAAACCATAAGCTCTTGGTCCACAACCAAGCATAAAACAGACAAGTTGAAAGGCTCCCAGGCAAGGCGTGCAGCCGAGACCTTCAGAAACTCAAAACGAACACGAGCATGGATGATCATCGAGTGTTCGAACGATGATGTCCAAGTCTTGCGGACGGTCAAAAATGGGGTGTCTACAGTTGCCTCTCTTTGACAGAACTCGGAAGTCATGAAATGACAGGAGTGAATGTCAAAGCCTAGAGACGACCCGTTTTTGACAAGGCCAAAGACTTAGACAAACATACAAGATAAGAATATGGGTGCACTCGTAGGCTGGAGCAAAATGCAAATGATATGCACAATGCAGAACATAACTTATGATCATGCAAAGAGGACTGTAATGAAGTATTTATGCAAAATAAATACAACATTTTAAGCGAACGAATAAGAAACAACAGTCTCACACATTCCAATAGAAAAGATGTAAGAAAATTATACAATTCTCACTGCATCCCACGCGGAGAAGAATAAAAGTGATTACTGAGGATACCCGGAGTCTCAAACACAACATCTCTCAGCGTATCACACACAGTAGAGGAGAAAGCAACATCTCTCAGCTTATCACACGCAGGAGAGGAAAAAGGAACATCTCTCAGCGTATCACACGCAAGAGAGGGAAAAGTACACCTCTCAGCGTATCACACGCAAGAGAGGAAAAGGTACACCTCTCAACGTATCACATGCGAGAGAGGAGAGGTACACCTCTCAGCGTATCACACGCGAGAGAGGGAAGGGCAACATCTCTCATTGTATCACACGCAAGAGAGGAAAAGGTACATCTCTCAGCGTATGACACGCAAGAGAGGGAAGGTAGCAGTGCAAGCGCTGAGGAGTTGTGTAAACATCGGAGTGCGTCCCAATGTTTCTAACAAGGGTATAGCGTAAACACCGAGTGCACCCGAGTGTTTCTAACCAAAACGAAAAGAACTCAAAGGACAGGAAAGGTCTTACCTGGCATTCCTCTGAATGAACCGTACATACAATATCGTCTGGTTGCACCAGCCTCAAATGAACCGTACATACAATATCGTGCCTGCATAAGAAAGAAACTCAACAGGTACAATATAGTAGAAACACATGTTCAATGTTACATCAAGATACAATTCCAATACAAGATAGATGCATCCACATATGATGCTAATGGAAAGGTGCATAACAATGCATGGGAGATGTGCATAACAATGCAAGTAAAGTGTGCATAACAATGCAACTAGAGTGTGCATAACAATGCAAGTGAAAAGTGCGTAAGAATGCAAGTAAAGTGTGCATAACAATGTAACTAGAGTGTGCATAACAATGCAACTAGAGTGTGCATAACAATGTAACTTTGCATACATGACAAGATGCACTAACACAACACATTCAAAGGCGATTCATCGATCTTGCGGTATACAAAACGATACGGAAAAGGATACACTTTGTTCGTACTGAGTGCCACGCACTGGAAACACGGTTCGAGGTCACCACAGAGGCCGCTTAAGCTTCAAAAGTGTATTTTCTTGCACTTTCTTGAGAGATGAGGGTAAAAATCAATAGAACAATAAAAAATGGCAGATTCGGGGCAGCTTTGACATTTTGCCTCGAGTCTTTAAGTATAGGGTTCCAAACCCTATTCTTTCACTTCTCCAAGGCCGAAAACCCTTCTCCTCTTACTCTAGATCACTTTCCCCCCTTAGATCTGTGCTTCAAATGCATTTTCCAACGTTCTAAAAACAGTTGATTCGCGAAACCCTCGTCGTTTTGCACACTTTGAACCGATTGAAAAGTGCCTTCGATGCTTCTTTATTGATTTCCACCACTTTGGGTTTGTTTCCCCCGAGTTACCCTTGGTTTCTGTGCCCTCTTCCGAGCCTTGACATTTTCTTCCATTTTTCACCCCTCGGGGTTGACTTTCAGTTGACTTTTGGCATTCTTGCCCATTTTCCATACCTTCGACCATTTTTCTCATTCTTCTGGAGATGACGGATGATATTCCACAGGGTAGGGCTCCTTCAGGGATGGAGATGGATCCCGAGTTCGAGCCTTTGCCGCTCGGCATTCGGCCTTTCGACCCAGCGTCTTATCACCCTGACGTACACGTATTGCCTCCCGACAGTATTCGCCAGTTCAGGAGCTTTGCGCCAGGTGCTCTGGAGGACCTCTTGCTACGCGAGCAAGAGTCACACTTGTCCTATGGCGCCACTGAGGTATATCCTTCCTCTTTACTTTCTGCAATGTAGATCATATGTCTTGGATAGCCAATATTACTCTTCATCTGATTAACCCAAACACACTTGTATACTGCATGCCTAGTTCATTCTGAGCACATTCATACATGATACTTTTGTGAACTCGAACACATATACACACTGCATTTTTACCAATTCTGAACACATGCACACACTGTATTCCTGACACTGCTTCGCATCTGTTTATCTTGAACACAAGGAGATTCCCATGCCTTCCGGGGTTATGGGAACACCATTGCTCGAGATTGGTACATGGAGCTACCCGATGAGGTTCGCCACATCGTCGATGGGGCCAATTTTGGCATATTCTACATGGGACTCTCGCGCCTCACTACGAGTCGGCCTCTTCTAGGCGCCTTAGTGGAGAGGTGGTGGGACACCACCGATTTCTTCCACCTTTTTACAGCAGGGGAGATGACGATGACTCCCTTCGACTTCTCCATGCTCACTGGCATCGGAGTAGGGGGCGATCTGATCCCTTGCGACACTGATATGGGCGAGTAGGATGCTACCCAGATCTTTTTGCTCGGCATTCGTCCACCTCTCTCCCGACCAGGGTTCATGAGATATTCATGGTTCGCGGACCAGTTTAGGGGACAGACGCCGACGACCCGCGAGGAGGTTGAGCACTACGCCTGGGGGTTCCTCATGTTCTTGTTGGGCACTACTCTCTTCGTCGACCGGGCAAACACCGTTGGCCTCTACCTCTTGAGCGCACTGGTAAACATGACTCTCATCCGGCGCTATGACTAGGGCGGCACAGGCCTGGCCACGTTGTATGGATATATGAGTTCCTCATCTCCCCGGAGCGGGCACCTGCTAGGAGGCTACTGGAGTGCCTGTGAGGTACACCTTTCCCTTTTGTTTTATAGTTCTGCTTTACATTATCTGTACACCACACACACTGCATATCACGCAATCTGCTTTACACTGGTTGTACACTACAGAAGACACTTCACATGACTCTCTGATTTCTGCTTTATCTGTATACTGCTTTACTAATAAACGTACACGTTATTGCCCTTTCACATTCTGTAGTTGTGGGTATATGCCTACTTCCCGAGGCTTGCTCCAGAGCTAGAGGTAGAGATGCTCCCCATGGTTCCATATTCACATAGGTTCGATGGGAGATGCGAGCGGAGGCCGCGAGAGTCTTTCTCATTCTTTCGCCGATATTTTGACACTGTAGCCGCAGCGGAGGTATTTCAAACCTTACAGTTCATTTGAGCTTTGCTTTATATTGCACTTTCGATAGCAGATAACAACCTGTATATCCATCATTTGCATATCACCTGGCAGCCCTGGGCAGTGCTGCCTGATGCAGTTAGAGACCGGTATATGGGCGCTCGGGAGACTTCCTGATTCCGGGTTTTGCTTGAGGGTCCGGTCTGTCGAGCGTGGTACCTGGGTGAGCGCTTCCTGCGACAGAGCCTTGGTCTACCTGAGCCGGTGGTTCCGATGCCGCCTCCTTTGCACATGAGGCAGCTAGAGAGGTACACCCCACAGGAGATGGCCGACTTCACGATCGGTTGGGATGCCGACTTCTTCAGAGATGACAGTGACTACACTGTCTTCATCCAGACATATCTCATGTAGCCTCTGGCCAGTGTTCGCCGAGGTGAGAGAGAGAGACCTGCAGCCACAGCAGGAGGAGCGAGAGGATCTAGGGCGACCCTGGGCCCATGGTAGGAGGGGTTCCCGGAGGGGATAGAGAGTAGAGTGGCCAGACCTGCCACTACCATGAGATGCCGAGGATAGGCTAGAGAGACTTATGAAATTCCTATCGCTCCTCCCCCAGCTGATCATGAGCTCGTCGAAGTTCAAGGCTCGACCCCAGTATATGCTATACTTTACATTCTGCACATTCATTTCATTTCATTTGATATCCTGCAGATTACTGATTACCTCAACACTTTTGCAGGCTTCCATAGAGTACACTGGATAGGCTCTGGAGCTGTCAGCTTCGGTGTTGGGGATGCTACAGAGGAGCATGGACCTGCTCAGTATTTACGGTATTCCGGTAAGTTTTTTTTTTCAAACTCTATCCCAAAACCCTGTATAATCTGCTCCATACTGATCTGATCACATTATCAATACTGCATCTGATACACCACACTCATATACCACTCACGGCATCGATACACTGCATCTCATATACTGGACACGGCCCTCATACACTGCAATCATTCACCACTCACGGCGTTCATATACTACTCATAGCATTCATACATTGTAATCATATACTGCATTTGATACCATACTCAGGTTCGCATAGCAAAACTGATACATTTGCCAAATTGTTCTTTTCAGGCCCCATTCTAGATACCAACCGCAGCGGGTGCCTCAGCGGGACCTTCAGTGCCTCCCCAAGTAGCAGGGGGAGCGGGATGAGGGACTCTAGCGCGCAGCCGGAGCAGAGCTAGGCGTGCTCATACCGGGAGTAGTTCACGGGTGCCTGCCCCAGATGATGATGAGTCTGACGAGGAGGCAGTGAGTCCACAGTCAGAGTCTTCTCAAGATGAAGATGAGGCTGGAGATGGCTCGGGTTCAGACTCAGGCAGCAGAGCTGACGGCGGCGGTTCTGGGCCTTCGTCGAGGAAGAGGACGAGGAGGGATTCCCGCTCTTGAGGCGACTGGCGCTGATTCAGATGTTTTGTTTTTGCTTTATTTCTCTTTTTGCTTTAGTATTTGCACATTGTATAGCCTTAGGCAGTTTTATTTTCTTTAAAACTTTGTACCTTTTGCAAAAGAAACGATGATGGAATGAAAACAACTTTTTGATTGAAAAAGTGTTACATTTTACTTTCCAAGCATCACATCACATCGCATCACACAACATGTAAATGAGATTGAATTTTGTTTGAAAATTACACACTTGAATTGCATTGTCCTAATCAGGTAGTGAACCAACCGACAACTGAAAGAACAAAACAACTCGATAAGCAAAAACCAGGACTTGACGTGCTAACCAAATATGAATACAACTCGATAAGCAAGACAAGAACTTAACAATCTACGCAAAATACAACTCGATAAACAAATGCAACAACTCAATAAATAAATTGAAGTAACACAGGCACGACTTCGCAAAATCGTCACAAAAAGCATTCGAAGTGGAACAAGTCACAAGTTCTCAACACCTCCAACACATGGACAGCTCAGAGAACAAAAGGAGAGGCCATCGGCTAAGGTGGGAGGCCACCGGCCACCACAAAGAGCTATCGGCCACAAGAACTAGCCGATCGGCTAAAAAGATGGTCGGTCGGCCATCATCACTGGCCGGTCGGCCACTAATGTCAGGAACCTCCAGAATGCTGCCACTTGTCTTCCACTCAACACCTTATCTTCTATAAAGGTTCCAACTTCGTAGTTTCTCCATTTCAACTAAGTTTTTGCACCAAATGGAGGCATTTCTTGTCCAAAATCTCACAAATTGGATTGCTAACTTGGATGGCTCAGAAAAGCTGAATTTCCGGGGCTTCGGAATAAATGCACTATTCATGCTGAGCCGCACCCCGCTGCGTTTTCCGTTCCTCCATGCTGCGGCTAGGTGTTGGAATCCGGTAACTCATGTTTTTAGCTTTGGTGGACAAAAGATATGTCCCACTTTCGAAGACTTCCAAGCTGTGATGGAGTTCGAGCATGAGGAAGAGATCTTGCCCCAGCTCCGTTTCGGCCACATCCAAGCCTTAGGACGGATGTGCGGGCTCACTTTGCATGATGCTCGGTCTGTGATTCGCGATAGAGAACTAGACATTCCGAGTTTGATTCGTCGGTTTTCTGATGCCGATGACCGCGGCGATCATCACTGGCAGGGTTTTAGGCGACATACGCTTTGCTTGTGCATGTTGTCTCATTTCTTGCTTGCCCCAGGCTCCGGTGGGTCTAGCGTCCGTTTGATTCAGGGTGCCCAGGGCTTTAAAGAGGGCAAGAGCTGCATCGCCATGACACTAGCCGAGACATTGATGGGTTTGGATGCTTTCCATCGCCGAGAGACGACTAGATTCGCGGGGAGTCCACTACTGCTGCAGGTAATGTTTCCCACCCTATCTCACATATATTTCTCACATCACTCAGCCCTCAGGCTCTGTTTTTCTCTCAAAACCCTTTTCTCACTTTTCTCTCCTTGTACACCTCTCTATTCTTTAATCTCTCATTTTTCATCCCTCCCCAGAATGGTTGATGGATAAGTTGAAGGTTGTGGACGTATACCCAGCATATTCAGCTTGCAGCTATTTCTTCCGGTGACGTCTAGTCGATGCCCCAGATGAGGGATGGTGGCACGAATGGATGTGCAGTCTGTCTGTTGCCAATATTGCTTGGCATTGCCCTTGGCTTAATTTGCTGGCGATGAGTTACAGCATGTCTCGCCAGCCCGGGATTCAGTTGATCGGCCTGGCAATATCACTTTTCAACTCAACAACAACTTCTACATGTTGTACCCCCATTGATTTAGCAAGTAGTAACATGTTCTGAAATTCTTCCTCATTGTCCAAATCACACCTATTAATCCCAGGTAGCCGACAGAAAAGTGAAATAGAACTAGCAGACAACTCACCCCATTTTTCACACAAACACTCCACTAAACGTGAATAACACAATGTACGGGCAACATTTATTACAGTTGTACTACAACCATATGTACACACCAACATCATAAAGGTATCCATCTCTTGTAAAAACACAACAATACAACAATCAACAATAATCCAAAACGATATGAAAATTCACATTGTGCAAAAATTAGATGACTATGTGTACAGTTCAAGTGCTAAATCAATAATTCACATTTACAAGATGTGAACATTCACATTGATACATATACTCTGAATTATATCACACTCACAGAGCCTCATTAAGCAAGCATCAAAGTAAAATAAGAACATCCACATTCTTCACATAATATTAACAAGATGTCAACATTTACATTGACAAATATACTCTGAATTATATCACCCACACAGAGCCTCATTAAGCAAACATCAAAGTAAAATGAGAACATCCACATTTTTCACATAATATTAAAAAGATGTAAATATTTACATTGATATATATACTCTGAATTATATCACACTCACAGAGCCTCATTAAGCAAATATCAAAGTAAAATGAGAACATCCATATTCTTCACATAATATTAACAAGATGTCAACATTTACATTGACACATATACTCTGAATTATATCACACACACAGAGCCTCATTAAGCAAACATCAAAATAAAATGAAAACATCCACATTCTTCACATAATATTAACAAGATATAAACATTCATATTGATACATATACTCTAAATTATATCACCCACACAGAGCCTTATTATGGATACATCAAAGTAAAATGAGAACTACACATTCTTCACATAATCTGAATGACCTCCCCTCCACAGGAACATGTAAAATGCATATAATTGAAAAAACAGAGCATCCGATCCATATCAAGCCAAAATCAGAGCATCTGATCCATCATACAAATGAAAACATAAACTGAACATAATCAAAATGATACTAACCTTAATCATGCAATCCTACAATCGTCCAGTAACTCGAAAACAACTGATTTGAACTAGTTATACTCCAGAAAATGTGACAACCGAACACCTTCCAATTCGTCTTCTTCACTTGAAAATCACCGAACCATACTACAACAGCAACAATGAAATCCTAGCACATCAAAGCCTTGGAACGAGCATGCAAAATAGAAATGTATCCATCTGAATTAGAATGATGATGAAAAGCGTAAAGATAGAAACTGTCAAAACTGAATCAACGAAAAAACAGACAAGGTGTTATGTATTAACACTGTATATATATATAGGGGCATAATAGTCCAGGGAAAAATATAAAATTAGTAAAATAGATCTTATGGAATAAAAATAAAAATATATGGAACTAATCAGGTTATAATATTCCTTTATAGACCTAATGGGTTATAACAACTCTAAAATGGATTTATCAATAAAAATCTCAAAAATATAATTTTAATAATTGATATTTTAAAAAAAAATATATTATCAAAAGGTAATTTTAAAAATTTTGTTTTTAAAATATAATAATTGTATTATAAAAAAATGGAATTCCTACTATTATTTTGGGACGGATTGCTGCTGAGTGATGTTGTGAACTCGCTCGACCAAACGAAGTTCACATCAAACACAAACTGCAAACTAACAAAATTATTACTCATTCCACACACACACACACACACAGAGGTGAGAGATGGTGGGAAGGGACACAGAGAAGATGATCGCAGTAGACGCCTTGATGCGCCGCGGCGCACTCATCTGGCATCAAACCCTAAAATTTCCCCGTGTTGGGTTGGCTTTGTTTGGTACATTCTTGATTGTTCTTGGTGTCTATGTGTGTATCATGTAATAACCTGCGAGTCTGTAACAATGATTTTTTTAGTTTTTGTTTGAGAAATTTGATTAGACCCTCGTCCATTTCTGGGTTGTAGACGCTCTTTCTGTCTTCTGTGAAAATTATGAGGTGAAAAGGGATTGAAATTTTTAGTTTGTTGAGCTCTGTTATGTTGCTTTCGAACTGTCTGGTTTGGTTACTTAGAAAGTTTAGAAATGGAAAAGAAATTAATTTTGGATCTTATGTTGAGCTTTGTTTGGTACATTCCTTACTGTTCTTGGTGTGTATGTTTGCATTATGTTATAATCTGTGAGTCTGTAACAATGATTTTTATTTTTTGTTTGAGAACTTTAATTAGACCCTTGTCTTTTTCTGGGTTGTAGTCTTGTAGATGCTCTGTTTGGTTGCTGTGAAAGTAAGGAGGAGAAGAGGGATTGATTTTATTTTATTGTATTTTGTTGGGCTCTGGTCTGTTGCTTTAGCACTCTCTGGTTTGGTTGTTTAAAAATTGATAAATGAAAAAGTAATGAAATTTTGGAGCTTATTTTGAGCTTTGCTTGGTACAATTCTTATTGTTCTCAGTGTTTCATGTAATAAGCTTGTCAATCTGTGGCAATATATTTTTACCTTTTTTTTTTTTTTGTTGAGAAATTTAATTAGACCCTTGTCCATTTTTGGGTTGAAGACGCTCTGTTTGGTTGTTGAGAAAATGAGGAGAAAAAGGATTGAAATTTTTTATTCTGTTGAGGTCTGTTATGTATCTTTATAACTCCCTGGTTTGGTTGCTTAGAAAATTGAGAAATGGAAAGGAAACGAAGTTTTGGATCTTATGTTGGGCTTTGTTAGGTCTATTACTCATTGTTCGTGGTGTCTGCATTTGTATTATGTGATTAGCTAAGGGCTGTGAAACTGTGATTTTTAGTTATTATTTCAGAACTCAAATTAGACTGTTTCCCATTTTTCAGCCTTTGACACTCTGATTGGTTGATGAGAAGGAAGGGAATGATTTTTTTGATCTTTTGCATTCTATTGTGTTGCTTTAGAACTATCCAATTTGGCTGCTTAGAGAACTGGAGAAAATACAAGAGGAGATGTTGAATCTTATGTAGGGTAGGCTTTGTTTTGTACGTTTGTTTAGTGTTTATGATTGTGTCAACTGAATACTGTTATACCTAATGTCTGTGTAACAATGATTTTAGTTTTAATTTGAGTAATTTATTTAATCCTGCTCCATTTTTGGGTTTTCGACACTGCTAGGTTGCTGATTAACGAGGATAAAATTTTGATCTTTTGTTTTCTGTTGTGTTGCTTTATAACCATATGTTTGATTGCTTGAAGAATCGAGATAAAGGGGGAAAGAAAAAAGAGCTTTTAATATTACATTCTACATTCAGCCCCATCTGATTGTGACACAAGGCTTATTTGGTTCATTCTGTATGCAACATGTATTTTCTCATTTTGGTTACCTTCTATTTTCTTTCAGAATTTTTCTGAAATCCTCATCTTTATGGTGTTATTTAGTTACTTTAATCCTATACTTTTATTTTCCTATATAATTATGGACCTGCGTGAAAATTGGCTGTGTTTGGTGTAGCGTTCTAACCATGATTCTGCCCCTTCATGTGAACCCTCTGTTTGGATACAACTTTTAAAAATTAATTTCACAACCACTTTTGAAAATATGTTTACCCGGTCATCCTCCCGAATGTCCCCCGAACGTCCGAACGGTTGACTGGAACAAAGTTTTTTTTTTTTTTTTTGACACCTGTTATTTTTATATTTTAAATAAAAAATATTTTCAATTTTTTTTTTTAATTTTTTTATGAGCCTTGAATAGAATTTTGAGTTGTGTTTGGTTATGAGTTGTAAGTATTTGAATCAAATATCATATGTTACATGAAAAATTTTAAACTCAATTCAAAACTCTTAACCAAATAAATTTTCCACACTCAAATTATTATTTTAAAATTACTTTTCCAATGTATCCCAAAAAAAAAAAAAAGAAAAAAGAAAAAAAGAAAAAAAGATCATTATTCCAAAATTCACAAATTCAAAATACAATTTTATTCTCAAATCATAATTCTAAAACTCTACTAAACAATACCGTAGTTTCTACCGGTCAAAACTCTCTCCACTAAAATATGCAACAGGCTGTTATAAATTCTGGTACTGAAAGCTGTTTATTTCATGTATTGGCCAGTACTACTGTTAGTTCGTAGTCACGGATAATTTAATTGAAATAAAAGAATCAAATAAACATGTTTTATAATCTTAAAAAACAGGTGAAACAAATAAAAAAATAAAAAATAAAATAAAAAGATGAAAAATGATTGAAACACAAAAACACATTAAAGAACTTATTTTCAATTGTAATCTTGACATACAATAGTGTATAGGAGCTTCAGAATTGTTGAACTCATCCTTCTGACTGTTGATGCTTGTTAGTATTGCGGTTTAAAGCATTCAGGTGGCATCTGTCCGTTGAATCGCTTAGTATCTTCGCAGTAGTCATATATCATGTAGTTATCTCTGACCCACTTCATCTGACCCTGCTTAGCATCGTTCAATTGGCTGTATGCAGGTGATGTCCACCAGTTGGCAGTGGTTTGGGAGCTGCATTGACTAATGCTAACCGGCCCATTCCACTTGCAAGCCCTTGCCCTAAACCGGTTGTATCTAGCTATGAACGGTGCCCAGCTCCAGTCAATCTTAACAAGGCCACCTCTTGTTGCCCAGTTATCAGCATTCCATAAGCTGGAGTACACCCTCATCCCTTGTTTGTTTGGGTAGGGAATCCCCTCATTCTCGTAGTTTCTGAATACACGAATAGGCGGGCTATCGACGTACCACCTGTAGCCATATTGATGAATGCAGGTTTAGGAAATGTTTGGCTTGCAAAATTATATGTACGATGTTGTTAAATCTACAATAACATTGGGAAGGTGAAGAGATTTCTGTTATTGGACACTCTTAAGCTTGAATTATTTGAGTTCTGTAAAGTGCTTTTCAATTTCATGTGATGCTATAGAAGGGTAAAGATGATGTTTTATTGGAAAGAAATCCGGTTTTCGAGTTACTTACACAACTTCTGTCGGGTTCCAATGAATGGTGTAGTTGTGGAAATCAGCAGTTGGGTCAAACCAGGGGTAGAATTGCTGTTCTCTGTTTCCTATTCCTTGTGTAAAGATATTTGTGTGGATAATGTAAGGTTGTCCTGAAACATTACCCAAGAATTCAAAATCTATCTCGTCGTGCCAGTTCCCAATGGAGGACATCTGCGAGCAATTAGAAAGTAGAGTTAGCCATTATTATTTTCAAATTAGGCTCAGATTTGTTAATCATGGCGGGCATATTGCAAAGCATTTTAGAAGGAATTTGAGAAGGAAATATCTATATTTTGTAGGACGCGGTATGTAGATAACTGAACTCTGGCACTTACATAATAGGATGTGACAGTTCCAGCAGAATTCCCAGGGACCAATTTGATAAGCATTTCAATGCTTCCAAATAGAAATTGTCTCTTTGATTGAATGCCGGAACCTGAAAACCAAAGACAGCAGTAGTTTGTTAGAGCTAGATACTACCAAAACAAGTTTGAATTAGTAACTTGAAAGCATCTAAAGATTCAAAATACCCAGTTAGAAATAATTCCCTACTAAAATTTTCAATTTGCAGGGTTGTCCAAGTTGTTTTAGTTATCATAGATTGATTCATCCCAATAATTTCATTCATATTGTGGATTCCATGAGCATTCATCAGATTTCATTTCTGGAAATTTTGCTTCATGTGTCACTTCCATTGTGCATTTTTCATAGATGGCTTAAGCAACACATCAAGGGAACGATTTTTCTAGGGTTTGTATGACCTCTTGTTTGAGACTTGGATTATTACCTAATATTGATCATATGATGATATAAGTTACTCAGTTTGACTGTGTTTTCGGTTTTTGTTGGTTTTATTTTGTGACGCTTCCATTGTGCATTTTTCGTAAGTGTCATCAGCAACACATCAAGAGAGATTTTTCTAGGGGTTTGTTTGACGTCTTGTATGAGACTTGGACTCTATTGCACAAGATTGATCATATGGTCATATAAGCCACTCTGTTCAGTTGTGCTATCGTTTTTTATTTTCTGAAAAATACAAATTATTTATTTATTTATTTATTTATTTATTTTTTCATGTTTTTAGAAACAAAATCGTGTAGTTTCTAGAAAATTTTCCTGAAAACAATTTTTGGATACAATTTGTCAAACTTTTTCTTTAAATTTTTTTTCTTGTCCTTATGATCTGTCAATTTTTGTGATATGAATGTGCAGCATTGCTACCTTACACAACATGCCCAGACAACTTGAATGTCACAGCAGTATGTTATTTTACAAGCACTCCATGTTTCTTTTCTAAATTTGATGTGATCATAGTTACTAAATTACTAATTTGCAAATGTGCACTCAAAACTGATCAAATATGAAAGCACTATGACTTTGAAGCATCAAACCAACAGTTGCTCAACAAAAACTCGATAGCGATTACCTGAAGTTTGATCCAACACGAGCTGAAGATTGTCCCCATTCATCCAAGAATGGTAAGCACCCCAGTTGAAATACATGCTTTTGGGAAAGTTGGCATCTACAGATCCTGAATAAAATGCAATTGCAGAGATGAACAAAGCAATGAAAAGAGCTTGTGAACTTGCCATTTTAACCCCAACGAAGAATTCTCTCCTATGAAGATGAAATTGTGGATGCTTTTCCTACAGGTTTGCAATGTGTTTTATAGCCTGTAACGAGCAGATGTGCCTTTTTGAGACCAACTATATTTTGAGTATTATTTGGTGTTGATTGATTTATTTATGTTTTCCTGGTAGTCTCACAAAATGCTGACCCTGTCATGGTTCTTGACATTCTTGCATTATTACTAGAGAACAAGTTTTTATTTTTTTATTTTTTGGGTAGTCAATGAATACAATTCTGCAATATTTCGTATGTTCTTGGAGATAGAAATTTTGGTCCTTTTGACTTATTTGGTGACCTAGCCGACACTGCGTCCAACCTGTTTCGTTTTCGTTTTTATTTAAAGGTGATAATTTTTGACACGACACAAACTGGATACGAAATTAGTGAGTTATGATTGATTAGTTCTTGACATGAAAACCGAAAGTGATATAACTAGAAAATACGAAAAATAAGCACGTTAGGTTAGTATCAACCTCTTATAACTCTAATTTGACATGGTTAATCGTTTTAACCTCACTATATTCAATAATATTGTCTACCCTCAATGCATATAAAGAAATGTGAACTGTTAATCTATTTCTATTGTTTATATGTTCTTTATAATTTGATTTGTTTCTTAATTTAATTGATTTTTTAATGAGCAATGATATATAAATAGAAAAAAAAAATACATAATTTATATACAAAATGATAATGTTAACACTTGTCATTTTAAAATAGTGATATTAAAATAATATTTAACTATAGAAATATTGCTAGTCACATCATTCTGATGAAAACTTTTGTTTAAAATTTCCGTGAATATAGTATTTTTCTTTTTTGATCGAAACCTTTATTACCTATTAAACACGACTAATGTGTTAATCATGTCATATTCGGGTTAATACATTTATCAATATTTCGGGGTTGATGGTAGAATATTTGACACAATTAGTTAACTATGAAAAGTTAATAGGGAGGCAAATCTCAGCTCCAATTTGATTGGACCAAAAAGGAAAATAGTCATATGATAACAATGACATAAGAATGTTAATGGGAGGAAAGTATAAGAAATGTGGAATGGTCACAGCTGGGACGCGGTTTGGAGGAGGGCTTAGGGAAAGAGGGCGTGCACAAGACTAATGAAATTTGGGCTGCCTAACCTTGACCTAAGCTAGCTGTGATAGACCTATATATTCTGCTTTATAATCATATCCCCCTTTTTTTTTTTTTTTTTTTAAATTCTTTTTATTTTTGTTGGGTGGTCGATAGACGTGCAGACCTTTAGTATGTATTTGGTTACAGAAGAGACTATAAATTGCAGCTTCATCACTGGGTGTTCTCTGTCCATTCATTTGTTGGCGTTCATCTATTTCAAATGTTACTTTCATGGGTCATTCTGGTCATGCATTGTGTTCCAACTTCCAAGTTACAACTCAACTACAGCTATATTTATTTTGATAAAAAATATTTTTTGAAATTTTTCTGCATTTTGGTATTTGGTATGATGAAAAATAAGGGGTGGTTTAAAATAATATAAATAAGTGTATTTTTTTACTTTTTATGAAATATGGATTGAGTATGGGTTGGGTTTGAAGTGATGTGATAGAGAGGTGATATGACTTAAATAATATGATGTGACTTAAATAGGATAATAACTTTTTGACTTTTTTAAGTTATGACAAACAAGGCCTAAAAGTCAATAATGATCAATGAAAACAAGTTTGCTAGGGCAGATTTTTTTTTTTTTTTTTAAACTTTCTGAAGGTGAAGAACATTTTTTAAATCAGAGTCTTACGAATAGCACCACATTATCACTGCCGCCGCCACTACCTCCACCTCCGCCTCACTGCCATCACCATCCCACCAGCACTAGTGCATTAGTATCAAGGTTACAAAGAATATAAGAAAATATTTTCTGCGGAAAATATTTTTAATAATAGTTTTTCATTGAAAAATGTTTTTTCACCTAAACAAACCAAGCATACAATTGTATTGTAATTCACTGAGTTAATAGTTTTATGACACTTGTCACATCCTGGATTTTCATGATCCGACCCATATGAATAAATTAATTAAATAATAAAGGAAAGGCAATAATAATCTCAATAAAAGCGGTATCTCTTATGTAAATGAATATGAAAGTGTCATTCATTACATGAGTTTCTCTAGTTACATACACCTCATATTTAACATCTAGGTAGAATGAATATATAATATATAAAGTCAAGTAATGACATCATAAATAATCAAAATACCCACAGCCTTACATCACATACAAGGTTGTAACCCTTACAAAAATAGCACATGTATGGCCTACAACATAGATGGGCCAAGGCTTATAAGTTAGAAGTGTAAGACTAAATTTAATTATTTAGTCATTATGGTGACCGATATGATATAGCAATATGAATTATAATAAGATTATGGTTTCATATCTTAAACTACAAGTTATTATCTAATTAGAGTTTCCAAGTCTCCTACTTTAATGGACAAGTAGAGTTATAATTGTATTAGGAAACTAGTCTTTTCTCTACCTATAAAAATATATTTAGATCTCCATCGATGATTCTGAATATAATGTATTCTAAAGAAAGTCAAGAGAGAGAAATCTTTTTCCACTAATATTGATATTAGGTTTATGTTCAATTAATTTTGGATCACTCGAAGGTTTCGCATTACTGCTCCAAGTAGGTTATTTATTTTCCGCATTATGTTATTATTTGTGAAAATCATGATAGTTAACGATTTTAGATCCCCAAGTAGAGTTATAATTGTATTAGAAAACCGGTCTTCTCTCTACCTATAAAAGTATATTTAGATCCCCGTCAATGATTTTGAATATAACGTATTCTAAAGAAGGTCAAGAGAGAGAAATCTTTTTCCACTAATATTGATATTAGGTTTATGTTCAATCAATTTTGAATCACTCGAAGGTTTCACATTACTGCTCCAAGTATGTTATTTATTTTCCGCATTATGTTATTATTTGTGAAAATCATGATAGTTAACGATTTTAGATTATGAAAGTTGTTATATGTATAATACCATAAAATTATTTATGTGTGGTATCCGAGCTCATGTTTCAGAATATTATGATTTTTCGATTAAGTAAATATCAATTAAATTTGATTACAATTATGATTGGCTCGATCCGAATTGTTCAATTTGCTAAACATGATATGGAATTTAATATGCAACTCTTATGTTTCTACTTTATATTGGATTACGTGTTGTATAAATAATATTTATTTAATGGTGCTAACTCTTTAATGATAAACTAAATTTATTATTTTGATAATTGAATACTATGGAAAATTTAATTATCTTTATTATGAGAAAATGTTTAGTAGGTGATGACCATTGTATTGTTTAATTTAGTAATGCCTAAAGATATTTAGTATTATATAATGAATTATTATTATTCATGTTTTGCTTAATTATATTATCAAATTTTACTCTGAAAAAACACATTAAAATTTTATTGTGATCTTTATAATACTAAGCATATTGCTATTTATGGATCTAACTGTAATCTCTAAAAATTATTTCAATATAATGTTATTACCACCATTATGTATAAACTTGATTTTTATAGGTGGTTTGATGAGGTAGAAAAGTATATATTTTAATGTGACATTGAAAAATCTAAAATCCCCAAGATATTGATTCGTGATTATGTTTTAATTTTAAACAATGAATAATAATCTCAATCAAACAATCAGACAAATTGACACTACGATTTAACGTGAAAAAAATCACAATTGGAGTGCTTCCAATTGTGATAAAAAATCATGGGCCAAAGTCACAAAACAATACACTAAGAAAACAAAAAAGTATTACACAAGAGTACTGTCAATTATCTAACGAATTCACACTCGAATTGAACCAGACTCGATGTGTATCTTCCATTACCGTCTTCACCTTGGAATTGTCTTGTCCAATGTTGAATCCGCAACGTTGATGTTGGATCCGCGACGATGAGCTATTCCGGAATCCATCAAAACTTCAGGCCCAAATTCTCCAAAATCTACCGAAGAACACTACTCTCTTTTGTGAATAAAACAAAACAAACAAACCCCTTGATGATGTTAATATGAAGCTCATAAATCCATTAATCACTCTCAAATCATCAAGGAAACACTCAGAAAAATACCCTCAAAAATAGAAAACCTTGGTAGCTTTGCTCTCTTAGAATGTGGACGGCCTAAACCCTAAAAACAACGAACAACGCACTTTATAGAAAACAAAGCTGCGAAAACTGCTCGAGCTACCACTTCATCGCTTGAGCGAACTCACTAAAATGCATGCCCATCGCTCGAGTGCATAAAGGATTCTCTTAAAAGTTTAGTCTGCTCTGCAAAAATACTGGGTGATGTCATTCACCACTCGAGCGCACAATGACTGCTTGAGAAGTCAAACAACTTTGGCTTCGGAGGTGCTACCCCTTAGACTCCTGCTAACTGACTGGACAGCTCGATCCCCGTACATAGTCAGCAAAGTGGCAAATATGAACGCCTCAAATCACAAACTCCTCTGCATAGGCATAATTTGAGTTGGATTCTCATCTAAACACTTATATCCTCACTGAAACAAAAGAGTAAATAAAATTATAACTGCATCAAAACACTTACATTTTCACTGAAACAAAAGAGCGAATAAAATTACAATTGAAATGAGTTTTGTCAAAATGGATTGTCAATTACAAAAATTTAATAGACATAAAATATGAATTGTGTTAATATTTGTTATCTTAATATTATTCTTATGATTTAGTAATATGCATTATGATTATGATGATGAATAATTGTGAATAAATTATTATTTATTCAATAATGTTTATGCAAAGTTTTTATTTTGATTTGAAATTTAAATTATGATATGATTGATAGTTGTCAAAGTGACCCAATCGAAATGACACATAGATATCAAATCAAACAATTGAAATTTAATACCCTTCCCAAGCAATTAAACAAAAATGTGAAAATTATAAAGACAGTGCAAAACGCAAGTCTATTTGCGAAACTCTATGAAAGATATAATATTTGCAAATGCTTCAGTAGAATGATGTAACCGAGAAACATTATTGTACTCTAATGACTATGACTAAGAGTATGGTAAATAATTTCTAAATACTTATAACATTGTGGATATATGTCGTTATGATCTATTATTTTTATATAGAATCAAGTTCCTAGTAAGGTAGTTTCAAACACCCATTTTAAACTGTGAATATGAAGGAAATTGAACTTAAGATATTTGCATGTTTGGAATTGTATACGGAAATTAGAATTATTGATCCACATAAAAAGAAATTGGATTTTGTAATAATTAGTGGTTATTTTGTTGGTTATATTGAAAAATTCAAAGGGTATTAGTTTTACTATTTTGGCCATATGCGGATGTGTGAGTAGATTTCTGATCACACTATCAAATTAGCATTCAACTGGAGAGTACTGGCAGAATAGATGGCGCTTGAATGACCTGTAACAGAAAGATGAGATTCCGGCGGTGGTTCATCCACCCTTGGGGTACTCCGACGATCAAGTCAGTTATCTCTCAAAGATAGCAAAAGTGCTTAACTCCCTATTTAGAATATAAAATGCCTACCTTAAACCCATGGGGGTGCCTCTATTTTATAATCATCACAAACCTAATCCCAATAGAAGCCTAGCTTCAATGGACTTTGGATTACTACTAGTCTTGGACTCCCAGTAGGATTGGAATAAACTCTCTAAGAGTCTCATCTTTATCCAAACTGAAGCCATCTCTCGTTCTAGGACTCTTGTCCCTTATCCACTTTTCTCAGACTTCGGTATCTTCGGAGATAACCTCGGCTTAATCGAGATCACCTCGGTATCATGATCAGGACACGTGGCACCTCGGCTGATACTTCGGTGCCACCTTGGCCATGTGTTGCCATTAAAAAATTATGTCCCCACAACTGCCCCCTAGGTTCTATTACCTCGGCATACTGAGGTGATGGAACCTATATCTTTTGATCTCACAGCACGTCGGCTAAGCTAACTCCATTATTTATTGCCGAAGTCAAGACTCATCGGCTCAATATGACCAAGATCTGTAATCCGTTTTCCCTAAAATGCCTTTAGAGAAAATAATTAAGTCGGTTTAAATTATTTAGCCAAGATCATCCTCCTAGCCGAGGTCTTTGCTTCATTAAATCAAGAACTCCAAGAGTTTTATCACGCCTGTGAGCTGCCACGCACAATATTTCAACCGTTTCTACCACACGTCCTTCCCCTATTGAGCCGTACTTGACACGCACCATCAAGTTGCATCACTCGTGCGTGCGCCGTCTGATAGGCACGTCGCCCTAGGCACATTGATTGTAATTTTGCCGCCATTCCATGGTTTCAATCAAAATCTCTTTTCTCTCTCTGTCTCTTCACTTTCGCATCCTCGTTTCCAAGCTTCCAGCCTTTTCTCTCTCTAACTTTTCTCTCCTGAATTTGCCATTGTTGCTCTCGTGAAGCTTTCTGCATCCACTTTCACTTTCCCCTTCCGGCGAGGCTTTTGCTGCACCTCTCTGCTCATTGCCACCGTCTGATACCGGCGTACTTTACACCAATTTCATTTTCTTCGGTAAGTCACTGTTCATTCCTTCGTTTCAATTTCTTGTTTCACATTTTATTGCTTCTGTTTATTAGCCACGTTTGAACATATTCATATGCCCCCACTCCTGTCTGTGGTTCAAATTTCATCCTTTGTTTGCTTAAAACATACTCTATTTCGCCTGTTTCTGGGTATACACATGTATCCACAAACTTTGCTACTGTTCTTGGTCTTGCACCTTTGCACACACTCTGTCACAGTGTTCTTGATAGAGCATCATCATTCTTGATTCTGAATCTTTGTTTTTGTTTCTTCTTTCTGTGTTTTCTCCAGATTCGTGCCTTCAATCTTTTGTTTACATAGACTTACGTTTTGGGATTGTCACAGAACTCACAAATTTTAAGAAAAACTGAAACAAGCCTCACTTTAGATCCTAAGAAATCTTTACCCTAGCATTCATTTAGGTTTTGCCGAGGTCTTTTAAACCTTCACAGAACACTTCTTTTCCAAATCATACACCTTTCCCCTATGCCAACGTCATGGGTATATGGAGGTATAGGGTAAACACCCCAACTAAGCTAGAATATTTCAGGCATGAGTTTTCTATCCCGGCCGACGTCCACCTAAGGTTGGCTGGGGAGGATGACTCCAGCATGCCCACAGTTGACTCCATGTCTTTCCCAGTTGTAGCTTTCATAGAGTATGGACTTAGGCTCCCACTCGACATCCTTTTCTGAGAAATCCTCCATTACTACAAATTGAAGCCCATGCAGCTCGCCATCAACTCCTACCGTGTTATCAACGGCATAATAGCCTTAGCCAAAAAAGAAAATGCTAGGGTAACTTTAGCCGACATCCAATATTGCTACACCATGTGTGGCCTCAAGTTAGAAAAAGGCTATATTTGCTACCTCAAATCGAGGTCCATAGAGTACAAAATTGTTGCCGGCCTCCCTGACTCCAACAAAGGAGCCGGGGACAATTACTTCAGTGTCTCGGGAAACTGGGAGTTTGCTCCAGATGAGGACCTCCACCTCTATCCTCTTAGCCGAACAATTTTCATAGAGGGTAATGGTAAGAGCCAAGTGTTTATACTTACTTGTTTCCAAAGTCTTCAATACTTTGTTCTTTCTATACGTTCTAACGTCTTTTTTTCTTGCAGCTCTTCCACAACCGGCAAAAGACTTCCGTAAGTCCTTCTTCCCGAGTAAGGGCTTGAAGAAGCTGTTGGATCTGCCAATTCACAAGTGGAGAGCTCCCCTATTGCTTAACTACATCCTGACATATAAGTCGGTCCTTCCCGATATCCCAAAGAAGAAGAGCAAGTCTCCTCCTTCCGCCACAACTCCTCCGGCAACTTCATCATCTCGGCCAGATCAAGGATCAACTTCCGATCCAACTGAGCAACCATCAACCTCGGCTCCATACTTGATCCCTCCATCTCAACGCAAACGCCAATGCCGAATTGCAATTGCTGTCGAGATGGGTCACAAGAAAGCAGCCGCAGAAGACCTTCTGGCTAACATCCCTGACATTGTCAATGCTCAACCGGCACAACCTTAACCAAAACCAAAGCCCAAAAGACTAAAGAAGGCCCAGCCTAAGGCAATGGTGACTCAGATTGACATTGAGAACACCTTACCAATTTCAAAATTGGTTGAGAGTGAAAAGACCCCCTCTGCTACCGAGAAGAGGCTTGCCGATGCTGAACCATCCCAATCAACTCGGACAAAGAGGCCGAGGCCCGAGCCCGCAACAACCTCGGGCTCTATGAAATTAGATGCCCCTTGGGCTCTCCTCATTACCATAGAGGACAATCCGGTCAGAGTTGGTGATAGCACGACTGATCTTGAGGTCAGCATTTCACTCTCTATGGCTTTGCTCCTTCCAAATGATCTCAATCGTAACGCCAAGATGAGCGAGTATGAAAACTTCACTTTGATGCTGTAGCATTCCGTTCAAGTAAGTCCTTTATACTTGGTATTTTTCTTTCTCTATTTTTCCATACTCACAGGATTTTTACTAACTTTTGTTCTGTCCATTTTCTTTCAGGTGATCCAGCATGCCCACTCCTTCTCAATGCAAGCTTTTGAAATGAGGAAGGAGTTGGCCGACAAGATCAAGGAGGTTGCTGGTTTATAGAAGACCATCAAAAAGGCCGAGGAAAAAATGAAGACCTTGTCAGATCGGGCCGAAGCGGCCAAGAAGGCTTAGGACGAGGCCGAGGAAAAGACCGATGTTGTAGAGGCCATTGCCAAGGTCCTTACGGCCTAAAAAAAAGAGACCGAGGCCAAGATGGTTGAGGTCCGAAAGGAGCTTCAACATGCCCTGGCCACAAAAGAGGCCGAGATCAAGGCCGTTGATGAGAAGGCGTATGCTGAGGGAGCGGCCGACGTCAAGGAGGACTACAAAAAGCAAGTGAAGGAGGCATGTAACAAGGGTTTCACCCTTGGTTGGATGGCTGCCCTCAAAAAGCTCGATGTCCCCGAGGACTCCCCCCTCAAGAATGCTGGCGACCTCCTCTTGCAATTTCCCCCTACTCCAAGCCAATCCGAAGACGATTCCGAGTCTAAGGAGGATGCTTTGGTTAAGAAGAAGAAGGACGCTGCTGGGGCCAAGTCCCCCCACTCTGAATGAGCAAGTCATAGACTTGTCTCAGGATGAGGAGGGCGAGGTCTCCAAAGATGCCACTCCTGAGACAACATCAGACATGCCTATCGCCGAGAAGAGCATTGATCAAACTCTTCAAGAAATCGATGCTGAGCTCGCGGCTGAGAGGGCCGCCGAGATGTCTTCTCAGCTGTCTTTTGAACTCCAGATCCAACCAGCTAGAGACACCGAAGAGTCTTAGTTTGATGTTTTTCTCTTTTTTCTGTACCTTGTACTTTTTTCTTCTTGAAACAAATGTAAGCTTTTATTTGGTCGATGTTCCTTCATCTATTCTGAACAAGTAATCTCCAATATCAGGTCGAAGTGCCTTTTTGTATTTGAACTTCCTTATCTGAATGCAAGTAAAACTTTCTTCCCTCAATGTGATTATATGTTTGTCTTCCTTTTACTGTCTTGTATGATTCTATACTTAGAATAATTTCCATGTTTTCAACATACACCTTAACTGTGTAATCTTCTCGGTGTGGAATACTTTGGCTATTCCCACTAACAGCTTATTTTAGCTCTGATCTAACACTTGAAAATATTCATACTATTTTCACAAGCGCTATTTAGAACTTGCCACTTCGCTCAAGACCTCTGTCTTCTATTATTGCAACATAAATTTTTCTCAAAATTTCAACAAATGTTAAACCATCTTCCTTTAACATAACCTCAGCTTAACTTCAATTTGTAAATTTTTCACAAAATTTCAACAAGTGTTAAACCATCTTCCTTAAACATAACCTCGGCTTAATTTCAACTTGTAAATTTCTCTCAAAATTTCAACAAGTGTTAAACCATCTTTCTTTAACATAACCTCAGCTTAACTTCAATTTGTAAATTTCTCTCAAAATTTCAACAAATCTTCCTTGTAATTTCCAACTCCCAAGCATTATTCTCCAGCCCTCTGCCCCTAATGTGAACTTAAGTTCCACTTGGATTCTCATTAAGTATGTGGCTTTTGATCTTGTCGTCGAGGTCAGATTCAAACAAAGACTGGCTGAGGTTACCAACCTCGGTCTCTTTGTTAATCTGATTGGCATGCACTTGGCTCCAATCTGTGTCTGATTTTGCCGATATGACAAGTCCAGGTTAACCCAACTTAGTTCAACTCTATTATATGCAAGTAAAGTTTCTACTCTGCTATATAATAAGTCTAAGTTATTCGTCATGTTTCGCTTAGAAACATAGCCAACTTAGTTCAACTCTGTTATATGCAAGTAAAGTTTCTACTCTGCCATATAATAAGTCTAAGTTATTCGTCATGTTTCGCTTAGAAACATCGCCAACTTAGTTCAACTCTATTATATGCAAGTAAAGTTTCTACTCTGCCATATAATAAGTCTAAGTTATTCGTCATGTTTCGCTTAGAAACATCGTCAAGTACCTGTTTAGTCACCATACACAAGTTTAAAAATCAATCTAAAAACTTTTATTAATACTTCGGCTAATAACAAGAGAAAGCTTGAAAAACAATAAGGTCTAGTGATAGAAAAACTTCAGATTGCAAGTATTCTAGAGTCTTGGCATCTCTTTACCTTCACAATCCTCAAGCCGATATGCCCCATTGCCCAAGACCGAGATGATTCTATAGGGTCCTTCCCAATTCGGGGCAAGCTTGCCTTCTCTGGGATCCTTCTTGTTGCTGACGACCTTTCTCAGGACGAGGTCACCAACTTGGAACTCTCGCTGGTTCACCTTCTTATTATAAGCTCTGGCAAGCTGCTGCTAGTATGCCCCTAGCTAAATTGCTGTTTTTTCCCTTCGTTCCTCTAGCAGATCTAGATCTCGAGCCAAGAATGCCTCATTGGTCCCATTTTCTACTCCCTGAGTTCTGATCCCTAGGATCCCGACCTCCAATGGAATTACTGCCTCTGTGCCATAAGCCATGGCAAATGGGGATTCCCCCGTTGATCTTCTTGGCGTAGTCCGATATGCCCAGAGTACGCTGGGCAACTCATCCACCCACTTTCCCTTTGCTGCTTGTAGCCTCTTCTTAATCACATCCAAGATAACTTTGTTGGATGCTTCTGCTTGTCCATTGCTTTGAGGAAAACTTGGGGTGGAAAAATAATTTTTGATTTTGAACTTTGCACCGAAGCTCTTGATTAGCTTACTATCAAACTGTGTTCCATTGTCAGCTATTATTGCTCTTGGGATCCCAAACCTGGTGATGATGTTTTTCCAGAAGAAGTTCTTCACATCAATGTCCCGAATCTTGGCAAGGGGTTCAGCTTCTACCCATTTGGTGAAGTAATCTGTTGCCACCCGCAGGTACTTCCTTTGTCTAGTTGCTTGAGGCAGTTTTCCAACAAGATCCATGCCCCATTGGGCAAATGGCCAAGGCTGGACACCGGGTTCAAGTCTGTTGTTGGTTGATGTATCAAAGGTGCAAACCTCTGGCACTTCTTACACTTCTTGACATAGGCTTCAGCATCTTTCTGCATATAGGGCCACCAATACCCTTGAGTAATGGCTCTATGAGCAAGTGACCTGCCCCCAGTGTGGCTTCCACATACTCCTTTATGTATTTCGTACAGAAAGTCTTCAACCTGTGCAGGATGCACATACCTCAGAAGGGGTCCAGTAAAAGATCTTCTGTAGAGATATTCTTTTGATGTCAAACAAAACCTTGCCGACTTCAGTACGATCTTATACGCTTCTTTTCGGTCATCTGGCAGCTTCCCATCTCTAAGGAATACTATTATTGCATCCATTCAACTTGGTCCCATCTCCACACACATGGCTTCACGCTCTGTGCTTAGTGGTTCTATCTTAGTCCTGACAAGTAGTCAACCATTATCATTCTTGCCTCTCCAGGTTTTATTGCACTGGCCAAGTTGGCCAGAGCATCGACATGGCTGTTGTCATCTCGGCTTACCTGCTGTAGTCGGCAATTTTGAAATAAGGCTACCAGTCTACCCACTTCCTTTGTATAGGCCGACATCCTTTCATCTCGGGCTGCATATTCGCCTGTTGCCTGGTTGACTATAAGTTGGGAGTCATAGAAGACTATTACCTCGTCGGCTTCCATGGCTGCTGCCAGCTTTAACCCTGCGATTAGTGCTTCATATTCTGCTTCATTGTTTAAGGCCTTAAACCCCAAATGAATGGATTGTTCCAGTATCTGCCCATCTGGCGATACTAGTACTACTCCTATCCCTGCTCCTTGTCGGTTTGAACTTCTATCAACAAACAACCAGAAGGAGTTGCCGATGTAGATACTGCAGGGCCTGAGTTTCTCTTTGTTCCTTTGTTCTGTTGTCCCCCGCTGGGTTTTTGCTTGCTCATTTGGACATTGTATACCTCGGCTCAACGAAGCCTGATGTATGACGGCGTCTAGTGTGAACTCGGCCACGAAGTCGGCTAAGACTTGGCCTTTGATTGCTGTCCTGGGTCTGAATTCTAGGTCATATTGGCCCAAGGCCACTGCCCATCTGGCTATTCTGTCTGTCAGATCTCCTTGCTGCAACAGGGACCTTAAAGGATGTTCAGTTAACACCACAATTTTGTGGGCTTGAAAGTAATGATTCAGCTTCTTGGAAGCCATTATTAAAGCAAGTGTTAACTTTTCCAAGGGTAAGTACCTGGTCTCTGCATCCGCCAGGGTTTTACTCACGTAGTAGACTGCCTTTTGCTCTCTCTTTTCTTCTCTAACTACTAGTGCACTCACTGCGTGCTCTGACACTGCCAAGTATAAGAACAGCTCCTCTCCAGGCACTGGATTTGAGAGAACTGGAGCTATAGTCAAATACTTCTTCAAGTCGGCCAAGGCGGCTTCGCACTTTTCTTTCCATAAGAAGTTTGCAGCTTTCTTCACTAAGCTGAAGAAAGGTTTACACTTGTCAGAGCTTCTGCTTATAAATCTATTCAGGGCTGCAGCCCTTCCAGTCAATATCTGCACTTGCTTTGCCGATGATGGACTCTTCAATTCTAGGATGGTCTTAATCTAATCCGGGCTAGCCTCAATGCCCCTTCTGGTAACCAAATATCTTGAGAACTTACCAGACCCAACTCCAAATGCACACTTCAATGCATTGAGTCAGAGCTGATATGTTCTAACGATGTTAAAGATTACTTTTAAGTCTTCTAGATGACCCTCAGGTTCCTTGGTCTTCATGACCATGTCATCTATGTACACCTCCACAAGTTTGCCAATTAGATGTCTGAACATCTTTGTCGCCAATCTCTGATAAGTTGCTCATGCATTTTTCAATCCAAAAGGCATCACTCTGTAGCAGTACAACCCTTTTGGGGTGATAAATGTAGTCTTTTCCTCATCTGGGGCGTACATGGCTATCTGATGGTACCCCCTGTAGGCATCCAGGAAGCTCATCCTTCCATGCCCCGAAGTGGCATCTACCAGTTGGTCAATTTTGGGTAATAGGAAGCTATCTTTGGGACAAGCCTTGTTCAGGCTGGTGAAGTCCACACAGACCCTCCACTTACTATTCTTTTTCTTCATAACCACTGTGTTTGATAGCCATGTCGAGTAATTTACCTCTCGAATGGTTCTGGCCTCCAGAAGTCTATCTACTTCTTCTTCTACTGCCTCAACATGCATTAGTGTCGGCCTTCTTGCCCACTGGATGATAGGTTTGGCCGACCTGTCTACATTCAGTCTGTGGCAAGTGACCTCGGGGTCAATGCCTGGCATCTCGTACGGTGTCCATGCAAACACCTCAAGGTTTGCTCTCAGGAATGCCTCTAACTCTTTTTCCTCTTCCTTGGCTAAGCCCGAGGAGAGAAGGAAGAAGCATTTTTCATCCCCTTGCTAGACAATGATTTTCTTCAGGCTTCTTCACTCTTCTCGGCTGGCTCTTTCCCGACGTCATCCAGAACTTCCACATTCTCATCCTCGATCTCTGCTGTTTCTGCTTCTCGTATGTTGCAGGTAGACTTCATTGATGCCATGGAGCAATTCTTTGCCTGCAACTGATCCCCTCTGACCTCCTCTATTCCATGTTCTGTTGGGAACCGCAATAGCTGATGCAATGTTGGGGGAACAACCCCCATTGTATGTAGCCATGGCCTTCCTAGGATAGCATTGTAAGGGGAAGGGGTGTTGATTATGGTGAATTTTGTTTTTAGCTTCTTGGTGCCAACCTGCACCTCCAAACTTGCTGCTCCCAGGAGCTACGTCGGCATTCCATTGAACCCAACGATTGGGCCATTGGACTGCTCCAAGTCATCTTGGTGAAGGCCAAGCTCCTTGTAACACCTGACATGCATGATGTCACAAGAGCTGCCTTGGTCAACTAAGATGCGCTTCACTTGGCACTCTTCAATCTGGAGGGATATTACCAAGGCATCGTTGTGCGGATGCTGCACCATCTCCAGTTCTTCCTCAGTAGAGGACACCACTGGTCCCTGGCTCTTGTCTGAAGAGTACTGGTAGAATAGATTTCTGACCACATTGCCAAATTAGTATTCAACTGGAGAGTACTGGCAGAATAGATGACGCCTGAATGACCTGTAACAAAAAGATGAGATTCCGGCGGTGGTTCGTCCACCCGGGGGTACTCCGAGGATCAAGTCAGTTATCTGTCAAAGATAGCAAAAGTGCTTAACTCCCTATTCAGAATATAAAATGCGTACCTTAGACTCATGGGGGTGCCTCTTTTTTATAATCATCACAAACCTAATCCCAATAGAAGCCTAGCTTTAATGGACTTTGGATTACTGCTAATGTTGGACTCCCAGTAGGATTGGAATAAACTCTCTAAGAGTCTCATTTTTATCCAAACTGAAGTCTTCTCTTGTTCTAGGACTCTTGTCCCTTATTCGCTTTTCTCGGACTTTGGTATCTTCGGAGATAACCTCGGCCTAACCGAGATCACCTCGGCGTCATGATCAGGACACGTGGCACCTCGGCTGATACTTCGGTGCCACCTCGGCCGCGTGTTGCCATTCAAAAATTATGTCCCCACAGCGGAAATTGATAATATCAAATAAGAATGGTGAAATCAGTGGGAGTGAAAAATCATGAAATGTGATTATTCAATAAGTTTTGATACAAGTATCATTATCCATAATTTTGAAGGAAATTGTCGTTCATATAGTTGTTAAATAACTTAATGTCTTGGAAGAATAAATAAATAATCAATTACTCCATAATGTAATTATACTCAATAAAAAAAATGTAGAAGAACCATAAGAAATAAAATTAAAAAATCTCATAAAGTAAAGAGATTTGTCATTTCGAATAATTATGCTATATATTTATAACAATCTTATTATGATATTGAGATAAGTAAGGACTCGGTTTTGTTTTCATAAGTCATAGAAAGTATTGATTCTGCTAAATGAATTGATGTCATGAATAATGAGTTGAAATTAGTGGACCAAAATACAATCTGGATTCTCATTGAATTGCCTAAAAATACAAAAATGTTTATTGTTCTAAGGGTAATATAAAATAATATAATACTAGATATGTGGCCAAATATTTTACTTAGAAAGTAGACATTGATTACAAAGATATATATATATATATATATTTCACTTGTGTTTTAAATGGCTGATTTAGAATCATTATGGCATTAGTAACTAATTATGATATTGAGTTACATTAAATGTATGTGAAAATTAATTTTCTGAAATAAAGTTTAGATGAAAAATTTTGTGGAGATTAACTCAAAGATTTCTCTATTGAGGAAAATAAAAATGTTACTTGCAAACTTAAGAAATCAATTTATGGACTTAAATAAGCTTTTAAAAAATTGTATCTTAAGTTTTATAATACTATTTTTCCCTTTGGATTTAAAAAAAACACTTTTGATTAGTGTATATATCTAAGGTTAGTGGGAGTGAGTTTATATTTATGATGTTGTATGTTGATGATATTTTACTTGTCAATATTGTACTTGATTTATTGCATGAATTAAGAAATTTTTCTTTAAGAATTTTGAAATGAAATATATTAGTGAGACAACTTATCTGATAGAAATTAAAACATTTCAGAATAAATCACATAAATTGCTGGGATTGTCTCAGAAGGTATATATTAAAAGTTCTATATAGATTCAGGATGAAAAATATTCACATAAAGTTATCCTTATTTCGAAAGGAAATAAATTTAGCCTTTCGCAAATTTTTATAAAATGAATTGGTATGGAAACGATTCTTTATATATTTTGTACCCAAAAAGCAACCCAAGAGGGGGTGAATTGGGTTTTTAAAATAAATTACTAACTTAAAAAGTTAACCCAAATAACAAACAATTAACAATATGAAACAATAAAGATGAGTAATAAATTAAAATTTATTCCAAATGAGAAATAAATATGATGCAATATAAATGAGACTAATAAAAATAAATTAAGCAAAGGAAGGAAAGAGAGTGAAACACATAATTTATAGTGGTTCGGTTCAAACCAAGCCTATGTCCACTCCTCAACATCCTCCTTGAGAGCACTTCACTATTTGTCAAATAGAAATTACACTCCTAACTTTACAGGTGCTAATGAACCTTAATAATTGATCGACTCCGATCATTCCAACCAACTAGTTGTGAATCTGGTACTACTCATTTTAAATAAAAAAATCACTCACAAAAATATAGCTCTCTTTTACAAAAAAAATGATAAGGGATTGAAAACTCTTTTACAATTAAAGCTCAAATACTCAATAAATTTCTCTCAAAGAAATTATATAACTCAATAAAAAAACACCACACAATATTTTGAACTCTTGAATATCACAAATCTTCTTCACTTCACTTGTATGTATTTTTCTCCTCTACGCAGTGCTACATTATAGCCCAAAACAATATAGCCGTTGAAGTTATTCTTCCACGCTCTTTTTTCCTTCTTTCTCCTTCTATTTTAATTCTTGGCTTCTTCTTAAGTGTGCAACCCACAAAAGGTGTAAGTGGGTTGCACACCATGTGCCACTCACACAAAAGGTGTAAGTGTAAGGTGTAAGTGTAAGGTGTAAGTGTAAGTGGAAGGTATAAATGAAATGTATAAGTTGCACACCATGTGCCACTTACACAAAAGGTATAAGTGCAAGGTAAAAAATGTGTAAGTGTAAGGTGTAAGTGAACACAAAAAGGTATAAGGTGTAAGGTGTAAGTTGCACACTATAACATTACCCTTCATTCTTTTATATTTAATGGTCGGTTCCATTGATCTGCGCAAATCAACAAACGAATGAAAGGAAAAAGAAAAAAGAAAAGAAAAAAAAAAGGAATTGATTTGCAATTATGAGACACCCACCACATGTCTGACTTCCTAAAATATAATTTTGTTGTGTATATTGTTGCACAATAAATTTAATTAATTTCAAATCAGTGTAACATATATCAAAATGATAAAATTTATTTTCATATTTTGTGTCAAATGACTGTAAAAATATATATTAAAAAATCACAATTTATCTAATAATATGTTAGACATCATCAAAATCAAACTATAGGATTAACAATGTCTCCCATTTTGATGATGGCAATACATGCATAAATTTGACACAAAATTAAAATTAAAGAGCAGTTTCATTTATGAATTACAACAACAAAAATATTCGACAATTGAAGTACGTGCAATTCAAGTCCATATTTTTTCTCCCCTTTGACATCATCAAAATAAATAGTTAAATGCGGGTGATGAGTAAAAAATAATGTGAGAATATAATTTTTGAAACAACTCCACCTCAACTCATGAATATTTGAAAAAAAAAATCCCCCTCAAAACATGGATATATGCAAAATATAAAATTTCAAGTACAATAAAAATTCATCATAGAAATGTCGGAGTCTATTTTTACATTAAAATCATCACTACTCCATATCAAATTCAAGATTTATAAATATGACCTAGAATCCAGAATTTAAGAAATTGGATTAGACATTCCAAGTTCTTTTCGAATAAAACAAAATTGATTCTCGTTTAGGAGCTTTGTGAAAATGTCCGCCAATTGCTTGTCGGTATTTATAAATTCAAGCTCAGTATCCCTTTTTTGAACATGATTACGTATAACATGATATCTAATCTCAATGTGTTTAGTTTGAGAATATTGAATTAGATTCTTGGTTAAATTTGTTGCACTTGTGTTATCACATTTAATAGAAATATGATCATAATACAAATTAAAATCCTCTAATTGTTGTTTCATCCATAATATTTGAGCACAACAACTTCCAACTGCTATATATTCAACTTCAAGAGTGGATAAAGCAACTGAGTTTTGCTTCTTACTAAACCAAGATACTAAAGCAAGTCCTAGAAATTGACAAGTTCCACTAGTGCTTTTTCGATCTACTAAACTATCGGCATAATTGGCATTCAAAAAACCAATTAATTCAAATAAGACACCTTTAGGATAAAATAATCCTAAGTTTTGAGTACCGACAAGATATCTAAACATTCTTTTAACAGTAGATAAGTGTGATTCTTTTGGATTAGATTGAAATCCAGCACACATGCATACACTAAACATTATATTCGGTCTGCTTGCTGTAAGATAGAGTAAGGATCCAATCATACCTCAGTATTTCTTCTCATCTACCGGCTTACCGTTTTCATCTTTGTCAAGCTTTGTTGATGGACTCATTGGAGTTCCCATTGGCTTTGTGTTTTTCAATCCATATTTCTGAAGTAGTTCTTTTGTGTACTTGGATTGGTTAGTGAAAATCGCATCCTTTGTTTGCTTGATTTGAAGTCCGAGAAAATATTTTAGTTCACCCATCATACTCATTTCAAACTCACCTTGCATGCACTTAGCAAATTCCTCACAGAATGTTTCATTAGTAGCTCCAAATATAATATCATCTACATATATTTGTACAATAAGAAAATCATCATTTTTGGTTTTAACACAAAGGGTTGTGTCAGTCTTTCCTTTAGTAAAACCATTTTCAATCAAAAATTTGCTTAAGCATTCATACCATGCACGAGTTGCTTGTTTCAAACCATATAGAGCTTTTGAGAATTTAAAAACCTGATTTGGAAATTCCTGATTTTCAAAGCCAGGAGGTTGTTTAACATAAACTTCTTCTAAAACATAACCATTAAGAAAAACACTTTTAACATCTATTTGATATATTTTAAAATCTTTAAAACATGCAAATGCTAAAAGCATACGAATGGCTTCTAATATTGCTTTGATTATATCCTTATGCAACTAGTCTAGCTTTATTTCTAATAATAATACCGGATTCATCAAGTTTGTTTCGAAAAACCCATGTTGTACCAATAATGGAGTGGTTTTGAGGATGAGGGACTAACATCCAAACTTGGTTTCTTTCAAATTGGTTTAATTCTTCTTGCATTGCTAAAATCTAATTTTCATCATTTTCAGCTTTAGAAAAAGTTTTAGGTTCAATTTGAGAAATGATGGCTAAATTACCACAAATATTTCTAAGAGAGTTTCAAGTTATTATACCTTTGGAAGGATCACCTATAATTTGATCCATGGGATGATTCCGTATAAATTTCCATTCCCTTGGCAAATTCTAATTGTCTCCACATTGATCTTGATGAAGTTCTTTCGGTTCATCTTTTTTAGATTCATCAATTTTCTTAGAAATATCTAAGTTTTCCATTTCTTGCTCAATATCTGCATCATCATTGCTTGAAATATTCTTGGAAATAGAATAGTTAGATTTATCAAATACAATATGTATTGATTCTTCAACAATTAAGGTTCATTTGTTAAACACACAATAGGCTTTACTTGTTGGAGAATAACCAAGAAAAATAGCTTCATTAGATTTAGAATCAAATTTTCCCAAGTTGTCTTCGCCGTTGTTCAAAACAAAACATTTACACCCAACGGCGTGAAAATGACTTACATTTGGTTTTCTTCCTTTTCATAGCTCATATGGGATTTTCTTTAAAATGTGTCTAATCATAGCCTGATTTACAATGTAACAAGCAATATGAATGGCTTCAGCCCAAAAATATTTTGGTAGAGAGTTTTCACAAAGCATGGTTCTAGCCATCTCTTCTAGAGTCCTATTCTTCCTCTCAACTACACCATTTTGTTGACGAGTTCTAGGAGCCGAGAAATTCTGGTCTATACCATTTTCATTACAAAAAATTTCAAAAGAATCATTATCAAGTTCTCTACCATGGTCCGTCCATAGACTTGAAATAATAAAACCTTTTTTCATTTTGAAGCTCCTACATAATTTTGAAAAGTTGGGAAAAGCTTCATCCTTATGAGCTAGGAACTTATCCCATGTAAATCTAGAGAAATCATCAACTACAACAAGAATGTATTGTTTGCCACCAAGACTAAGTGTCCTTAAAGGACCAATTAAATCCATGTGTAATGGTTGCAGTGATCTAGAAGTTGAAATAATATTTTTTGATTTAAAATAAATTCTAATTTATTTTCCTCGTTGGCATGCATTACATAATTTGTCTTTTTCAAAAGAAATTTTAGGAAGTCCAATAACTAAATCCTTTTTAGAAAGTTTTGAAATTAAATCCATGTGAGCATGACTAAGTTTTTTATGCCACAACCAACTATTATCACTAAGTGCAGAAAGACATGTAATGTTAAAAGATAATAAATCAGAAAAATTAAAAATGTAAACATTTTTATGCCAATGGCTAACAAATAAAGTCTTATTATCTTTGAGATTTTCTATTTTGCAAAGAGATTTTTCAAAGATGACTTTATTTCCCTTGTCACACAATTGACTAATACTAAGTAAATTGTGTTTCAATCCATCAAATAATAAAACATTTTTAATAATGGGAGAGGGACTCTTAGTAACACCACCTACACCAATGATTTTTCCTTTATTGTTGACTCCAAATGTTACACATCCACCATCTTTTAGAGATAAGGAAGTGAACGCCGATTTGTCTCCAATCATGTGTCTTGAACATCCACTATCCAAGTAACATTTTCCTTTTCTGGATTTTGCCTTGTAACACACCCATATAAAAAATATCAAGTATTTGATTTTGGTACCCATATCTTCTTGGGTCCATGATTGTGAGTTTGTAAAGTACTTGATTTTGGAACCCATCTCATGTTTGTTCCTAATAAATTTTGCTTGTAAGGACAGGATGAAAATAAGTGTCCTTTTCTAAAACAATAATGACAAATAATATGTGGGCTACTAGATAAGCAAGCTTTAACAAATAAATTTTTATAAAAAAGTTTGTTTCTTGTGAGGTTGGTATCCAATACCCACTTTGTCGAAAACACATCTTTGATTTCCAAGTAATTGATTTAAATTTTCCTTTCCTTGCGTGAATTTAAAAATTATTTTATTTAAATCTTCTATATTTTCTTTTAAATAATTATTTTCAATTTTCAAATCATTTGAAGAATTTTTCAAAGAATCATTTTCCTTTTTCAAACTTTCATTTTCATTGACAAGCAGAGCATTTGATATTTTAATAGTAGAATTTTTTGAAATTAGCTTTTGAAAATCTTCATGAAGTTCCTCTACAATTTATAGCAATTCTTCATAGGAAAGAGAGTTTTTGATTACCTCATCATCTTCAATCCCCATAAAGCAAAGATTTGCCACTTCCGAGTTGCTTGATTTACTATCTGAGCTATTGTAGTCACTTTCTCCCCATGCTGCCATAGCTCTTTTGCTCTTCTACTTTTCCTCCATCTTCTTTAAGTTAGGACAATCATATTTAATGTGACCCAGTTTCTTACACTCATAACAAATTATTTGGTCTTTCTTTACTTCATCTTTATTGAATGATTTTTCGTGAAATCTTTTTTTAAATTGTTTATCTCTTTTCAATAAATTTTTTAACTTTTTAGTGACCATGGCAATGTCACCATCCTTATCACTTGAGTTGTTACTGTGATGATCGGGTCTCTTCCTCTCTTTCTTTTCTTTCTTTTTGGTTTTGCTCTCTTTTGTTCTCGTTGGGTTGGCACTCTCGAAAAATAATTTCCAAGTTAAGACTCTTGTTATTGTGTGTCTGTTGGTGTTGAAGTTTCTTGTTCCAAGAGGCGCGGGGTCAGGTCTGGAGTTCCCGGGGGTGAAGCGGAGGATTTTTCTGAGCTGCTGGGCCAGGACCGCACATGCGGGGGCCTTGGGCCGCACGTACGGGATGGGGGCCGCACGTGCGGGGGATGAGGCCGCACATGCTGGAATGGATCAGTTGGGGAAGTTGCACACTGCCTAAAAGGCACGTGCGGAAGGAGGTACGGGAGGAGCCCTGCACGTGCTGGGATGAAGGCCGCACATGTGGGAAGGGGCGCTCCGCACGTGCGGTGATGGGTGCCACACATGCGGCACTCTGGCAGTCCGAAAATCTTTGTTTTTCTTCTTTTTGGTCCAAAAATGTATCTCATTTTTGACATTCTTCTCTTTCTCTCTAAACACATTTTCTCTCCTTCTTCTCTCTAGAAAACACCTCAAACATCTAAAACTCTTTGATTTTGCTAATCTTAGGCCAAGATCATCATCATCGCTCTCAAGATCTTGAAGATCCAAAGTTGGGGCTTCACTTGGGTGGTGGAAATCAAGCTCCCTCTCATCTTCAAAGTTAGGGTTTCATCTCATCTTCAATCAACAAGTTTGAGGTAGGGTTTCCTTTGAGTTATATGTATGTTTAAGCAAGTTTTAGTTGATTTTTGGGAACTCATCCATGTATTTCGAAAATGGAGTCTAGAGCTCAAGAAATTGTTGATTTTGTTTGAAGAAAAATTCATCTTACCTTCTTATAAAAGATTTTTGTGAAATGTTGAACCTTATGGATTGAGATCGATGTGTATGAGGAGATTTTATAAAGGAGATGAAAAATGTTTGGATTTTGTAAAAACCTAGAAATTGGGGCTTTTTGAAAACATGGGAAATCCATGGAATAAACATCTTCCTTGTGTTTAAATGGGCGTATGAGTGTGGAGTTCACATTTTGGTAAGAAAAGTGATAATTTCCTTGATATATGAATACGAGGGATTTACTTTAAGTTGTTGTTAGTTGCAGGAGAAATATTTTATTGTGAGATGATAATTGTTGAACACCATGGATTTTGAGAATTGAAAACTTCGAAATTGATATTGAAAATTTCATATAGTCTTGGAATGGCTAGAATGTTAAGAAATGTGTACGATAATGAACTAATGCTATGTGTTAATTAGCATCGGTGGAGTATGTGATTATTTTGTGTGATGGCATTGGAGGAAGGTGAATGAAGAAATGCTATGAGACATCATTTGTTGCATCATATCCTCATTTAATTTTTGTCATTTGTATACATCTTGACCTGAGTTCGGAAAACATTTACATTGAGAAAGGTTATGTTATGATGAGAACTAATGGAAATGTTTATGGGGTAAATACGGTGGTAAGTCCGGATAGGGGGTGTAGATGATTTGATGAGTTGGCCTGAGTGTCCATGGTGAAAGACCAGAAAATCGCGCGGATAGGTGTTGAGCCTGCCGATTAATGCTGGTAAAAATGACAGTTTGGTAGTACTTGTAGAGTCTACCTGCAGACACCAGCTTAGGGATTACTAGTGTCATATTTACTGCCCCTTATGATTTAAATTTTGAAGTTGGGAAATTGATGAGATTGAAAAATGTTTATTTAAAAACTTGGTGATTTTCAAGAAAAACATGACATGAGATTATCTTTCAATGGCATGGCATAACATATGCATTTACATTAAATGTTGTGAATCTTGCACAAATGTGCATACTTTGTTAAGGATTCTCTACTGGGTTTTATGCTCACCCCTATGGGTTTTGGTGCAGGTAAAGATGTGGTGATCCCGCCAAGTTGAGGGCCCGGATAATTGTAAAGAGCACATGGCTCTTCTTTTGTTATGATTTCTTTTGTAAAGCCAAGGGCTAATATGTATGGGTCCGAAAGACCACTTTTGTGTAACCGGGCTATTGCCTTGGAAGATGTAAGCCCTTAAGGGCATTTTATTATTTGAGATTAGGTGTTCTACACGCTATAGATTCATAAATTATTTTATGTTGTGAATGTATACTACATGTGGAACCTTGTATTAAACCCATTTATTATATATATGAAGATGGAAGAGTTATGGTCATTGTATAGTGAATGTTTGTTCATTTGGGGGTTCATGTTGAGTTTTATCGGGGCGTGACAGTTACTGTCTGTAACTTTTTCTTGAATTGATGTTTTGAATGTGATTCCTTTCTTCTTCTTTTCATTGTCATCATCATCGGTCTTCATCAAAATCTCATGGGTCATTAATGACCCAAGAAGTTTGTGGTAGCTGAATAAAATGAGACGCAAATAGGCCAAAGTATATATCTGCCCAATTGGTATATAGTATGCACTCGGCCAAGTCTCTGACGTGTCATATGCCGAATAACGTGACTGGCCACAGATTAGTTGAGCCAGGGACCGATTGAAAGTTGGAATACGACATAATTGGGGGGGGGGGAGCGAGTGAATAATCACATGACAGGTCGAGAATGGGCCCTGCCTAGAGGACCAGGAGCGTATATAAATAGAAGAACGACGAACAAAAAGAGGTATGTGAGAAAAAATATGCTTAACTTAAGGTACAAGTAATCTAGATAGTATAAACTGACTTATCCGTCGGAGTGCTAATCCTGGCACCCTGTAGACACCCTATTTTTGACAGACCTTAAGAATCAGACGTCATCAATTGAGCGCTCGGTGATAGTGCATGTTGTGCTCGTTTCGAGTTTCCGGAGTTTTGGCCGAGTGCCTTGCCTCCGGGCCTCTGAACTCTTCGTGCTTCGGCTTGATTTGCGGACCAAGCCTTGTTTTCCTTGCCTGAGGAAGTGAGAGGTTTTGTCAACCACTGTTTTGTGGTTGTAGACCACTTTTCCCGTTTGGAGACTAGTTTCCGATTTTCCAAGCCTTCGGCCGCTCACCTTGTCTCGAGTCCGCTTAATGTTCTCTGTTTGGTGTGGTTTTTGAACCACACTTTGTTTCCTTGGCCTAGAGGGCCACTGTGGTTTGGGAGACCACTTTTGTGGTCGCAAACCACTTTTGGTGCTTGTCAGCTAGTTTTCGAGGCTCCCGGCTGCGCACTTTGCCTCCCGAACTTTCGTCTTGCATCCGTTTTGGTTTGTTTTTGGTACAAACCTTGTTTTCCTTGTTTGGAAGGTGGTACAAGGGTGGGAGACCAGTTTCTCTCCCCGCAAACCACTTTTCTTCCTACCAGCCAGTTTTCTGGTCTAACAACTGGTCTCCTTGGTCCTTGGGCCATCTTTTCTGGTCGGCCGCCACACCATTTGCTTGTTTTCATACTGCTGACCATCTCCCACCATGGCTGACCAGTTGTCTATTTGGGAGACCACTTAAAGTAGCTGGCCGACCGCTTCAAGGGTCGGCCACTTTTTGTCACCTTTTTGGAGAAATTTTCCTCCAGCACTAGAACCATCCTCCATACACGTGTATGGGAGGGATAGCCTTGAAGCTCAATTTCCTCAAGAAGCTTTGCTTTTGGTTCTCTATAAGAGAGAACCACCTCCTCCCTCCTCTAGGTTCAGAAAAAATTGCCTTGAGAGTTATACATATAGCTTTGTCTCTATATTGCTCTTGTTCTTAATTTTGTGCCTTAAAAGTGCCCTTTTGTCTCACTTTTGTACACAAACACACACTCAAACACCATACTCTTGGAGCTGAGGTCCCTTGAGGTTGTTTTTGGAGTTCTTGGATTGGTTTGAGCTTAAAGAAGCTGCTGGAGTTGCAGCTTTGAAAGTGGTCTTCAAGGGTGAACTTTTAGCCTTTTAAACCCCCATTCTTGCTTAAGCTTTTAGCCTTACTTGCATGCTATTTTAAGCTTAACCCTTAACTATTTTGGTGCTAAGATCTTTGTTTAAGGTCACTATTTTGTTTGGGGTTGTTTACCCCCTCTTAGGCCTTGTTTGGCCTTGCTTTTGTGCCTTCTTTCTGAGCCTGTGGGACCACCTTGTTTTGGCCTTCTCACCATTGAAAATTAGAGGAATTTTAGTGGTAGGGGTGGTGTTTTGAGGTCCCAAAAAGGAGAGGGTCATCCCCTCTCCTTGTGTCTTCAATACTTGCTTCATTAGCCTCATGTGTGAGCATGTTTGTTAAGTTTATGTTCACCATACCTTAGCTTGTATTTGGGCTTATTTTAGCATGGCATGCCACTGTTTTTACTTGGTTTAGTCACTCCATGCATGCCTAATACACTTGTAGTGTAAATCACACAAACTAGCTTTGTATGCTTCATGAAGTGGCATGTCGTTCTAGCTTGTTTTGTTTCCATTTCAGCATGTTTTTGGTGATGTATTCCCATGTCATGACTCTATTTTGGTTTGGTTTGGTTTGGTTAGCCCTTGCATGCTCCATGCACTTGTAGTGTATTTCCATGAATTAGCCTAACATGCACCATGCTTTAACATGTCATTCTAGCATGCTTTTGGCTTAACTTCAAGAAGCTTTTGTCCATGTTTTAACATGCTTTAGCTCTGATTTTGGTTGTTTTGGCCTTGCATGACTTGCTCTGTATAGCCATGGTTCAATCTAGCTTGTTAGCTTTGTGCACCAAGTCCACTAGCATGCTTTACTTGGACTATTTTAATGATTTGACATCATTTCTTATGTGATTTTAGTCCATGTTTCATGCTCATGCACTTGCATTTGTCACTCATTCAATGCGTTGGAGGGTTTGCCCCTTTATGCCTTAACATGAATCATTGCGTATGCCTTCATGCCTTAGCTTGCGAGCCATTACTTCAATGTGTTTGTAGGATTATCTTGCCATGATATAACTCTAATTTTTGTTGGTTAAGTCATCCCATGCTTGGTCTTAATAGGTGTAGTGTAATCCACCTTATTTGCCTTGTATGCATCATGCCTTGTGCCCTTCATGTTAGCTTGTTTTGGCTTCTTGCTATGCATGTTTTAGACTCATTTTGACATGTTCTAGGACTTTTTTGGGTTGCCTTTGCCATATCCTTCATGCTTTGTATAGCTATAGTGCAATTGGCCTTGCTAGTTTTGCGTTTTGTTGACTCATGCATGTTATCTTTGAGCTATTTAGATGATTTGGCATCATTTAATACTTTATTTCAGAGCTTATAGCATGACCGTATTCCCACTTCTTTCTTGCTTTAAATGCCATTGAGTATTGTGCATTGTTGCCTCATTGTGGCCTAGTGTGTATGCTTGTATGCCTAGGTCTTTGAGCCCCCTAACTTAGCATGTTTTGGTCCATGTTTAGACCTACTTGAGCTCTATCCATGATTCGTTCATGTATTTGTGCCATGTATTAATGTCTCTAGAGTAGTCCTCTTTGCTAGCTTTCATGCTTTAGGACCTTTGCATGCTATACTTGCATTGTTTAAATGATTTGGCATCATTTCATACCTTATTTCAGTGCATTTAGTGTTGTCACACTTCCATGTTTATCATTCCTTGAGCCTTCTTGAGGGTTGTGCTCTTAGGCCTACTTGGCTAGCCGATGCATTGTGCATGCATGCTTTGTATTTTGTGCCTTTATTTTCATCATTATGGCCACTAATTTGGGCATGACCGAGGTCTATCCATTTTGGTTTAAGTCCATTGAGCGTTGTGTATGCCATGAGGTCCATCGCATTGAGTATGCCATGTTGTTTGCATGATTGATTTCGCATTGTATACGCCATGTAGTTCATCGCATTGAGTATGCCATGTTGTTTGCATGTTTAGGTCACATTGCATTGAGTGTGCCATGTTCATTGCATTGCATATGCTAGTTTTCATTTAGCATTGTGTATGCTAGTAGTCCTTTCCATTGAGTATGCATGTCCCCTAGCATTGATAAGTTGCCCTTGTTGCATTGCATTGTGTATGTGTGCATTACATTGTATTTAGAATCTAAAGTTGTTTTGCATTGAGCATGCATGCCATCGAGCATTGAGTATGCTATGTTATGTTGCTTTGCATGTTTGCATGCTTGTCCCTTGCATATTGTTCATATGCTTGTTTCATTGCATTGCATGTTTGCATACTCTAGTTGCATTGCATGTTTGCATGCTTGAGTCGCATTGTGTATGCCATGCTTGTGTTGCATTGTGTTTGGAATAGGTGTTAGTCCAAACACGGGAAATGAGGGACGTTTCATACTTAGAGTGATGAAACGTGCCTCAATTCTCGGTCGCCGACGCTCTTGATCCTACATAATAGAGTTTTAGGCTTTATGTGTTTACTTGTGCATTCATTTTCATATTGAATTGTGCAACTTTGCCTCTCGGCCATCATGCATTGAAATGCGCGATTGGTGGCCTGAGGGTCGAGAACCACACTCCCTTGAGCTTATGAAATGATAGGGAGGGTGGTTGTGCACACATACCTTGCAAATACATTGCCATGCCCTTTTTTGCTCTCTGTTGCAGAAAACTGGAGTTTGGCAGCAACAACTGGTCAACCAGCCAGAAAAAACTAGTTGGCCGACCACTTTTTCTGGTTTACAACAACAAAAAGTGGTCGGTCAGTGGCTGGAGAGAGCAACAACTGGTCGGCCACCCTCCCACAGGTCCCTAAGGTGTGTTAGAAGCTTTCTGGAGCTTGGTGCAAGTTTCTGAGAGCAGTTGCAAACAGAGACAAGTTGGGGCATCGCGACGGATTTCCGAACGAGGCGACCGAGCATGCGTGCATTTTTCCCTCTGAGGGCACCTCTGTTTACTGCTTTATTTAGCTACTTTTCTTAGCTAGTTTACGCTTTGGTTTGTATTTAATTAGCTAATGTGCTTAGCTATTCCATTTGTGTTGTAATAGTTAGTTGTAGCTAGTTATTCAATTTCGTTGTGTAATAATTAGTTTAATTAGCTTTAATTAGCTAGTTAGCTTCATATTCGGTCCCCCCGTCGAGAGGGACAATTGTTGTAATAAGCGTGCGTGTGTGTGATGCATGTCTTCCAACCCCCATTTCTTTCTCCCTTTTACTTAACCGCTTACGATGGTTAGTTTTAGGGCATATTTTGTTTAGCATACCTCATGCTCGCATGCGTGCATCCATTCATCTGTCTTACATGCACCGGGCTCGGTGCATCATACTAACTGCATTGTATTTCAATTCCAAGTTGAATACATGTTACCAAGTTGCGTTTCATATGCCATTCTAGGATAGCCGAGCCTATTTTAGTTGCATTCATGCATGTGTTGCATTAGCCATCTTAGCATGAACTAGGATCATGCATTATTTCTAACTAGTTCTTTGTTTTGGCTTGGAGTACACTATGAGTGTTTACGCTTTAGCATACTGCATATGTGTTATTGATTGCCATGAAGCATGCTTGCCATGAGGCTAACTGCTTACTTGATATAACTGCGTGAATGTCTGTGGGTGAAGGTTGGATCACTTGAATTGGAACAATTCATTGAATCCCGAATTTAGCCTACTTGCGAGTAGCAAACTTCAAACCATTTTCAAATGAATATGCAATGTTTTGTTTCAAATTAGGCGATCTAGTCTATACTTGTATGCTGTGCGCATCACGTAGTAAGATTAGCTAATTAACCGGAATAAAAGCACATATGTTTTCAAAAACAAAATATCATGCTTAGTACAGGCCGATCTTTGATCGGGCGAGCGGGGGTGCTCATTGCATGACCTTCTCCTCTCGTACCCAAGTTCCCGAACCGAGGCAACTTTGGTGATGACAGACACATGGCCTTAGGCACGAGTCAGGGTTTCCTAAATTCCCCCAAAATAAAATATTTAGGTGGCGACTCTGTATCTGGCAAAGCAGTCAATGTTTGGCACTTCTTTATAAAAATCAGTTTTCCAAAATGATTTGCCGGATTTGGACTCTTTGGTGATTTTTCGGTCTTGCATTGCACTTTGTGAGATTAGATTCAGAACCGTGACATTGAGTCGGAACTGTAGCAGCTCGGAACAAAACGAGATTCGCGCCCATCGGGCGCGGATGTCGGAGAGTTCCCAAGAGCGCGTCAATAGTTTCTGGCGACTCTGCTGGGGACTTAGAAAACTTGACTCGAACTCATGATATCTTGTTTTGACTACACTTATGTGTTTCTTTGCATTTCATTATCATTGGTGTGCCTAAGTCACAGTGTTCGCCATTTGCTATTCCTGAACAGTTAGCCTGAGGCCGTGTGCCATAAGGTTGACCAGCTATGGGCTCTGCCACGATAGGAACAAACCCCGATTTTTACCGGGGCACCTTTTTTGACCATTCGACCTAGTGCATATCGGAATCCATAGTGACTATTCCAAACTAGGATAGGTTGCTTACCCGGTTATAGGTTGTTTGAAACCGCTGTGTGCGTAGTGAAACCCTAGTTCCTTACAAAATAGGACAGGGAAACCCTACCCCAACATAGGGGTGTTTTGGCTCTCACTTGTTTATTATGTGCTTTTAGAGTGTGTCTCTACAGGAATGCATGTAACAGTTTGCAACTGTCACGACCCAAACCCGCCCCTATGGGTTTAGCATCGCAAGCGGCCAGTAATCTGTGATTACCGAAGGCCTGCTTAACAGTAATGACAGTAATACAGAGTAAAGGGGCTGGCGGAAGCCAAAACAGTAAATAAAAGATGTCCAATGAGTTGTAACAGTCTGAATGCAAAAAGACTTTTTATAAACATGCCACATTAGTAACCAAAACATATGTACATGCGACATATACACAAACATCTATGTCAGGGACCAAATCCCTAACTATAACTGTATAGTCAAGTCTTAACCATTCATTACAGAACAGAGACAAGAGGGTGAAACTGAGACACCCCAAAACAGCCGTGGCTTGAACGGACTCGGAACCTTGGGGTGAGGCACGGTGGTTGGCTTAACAAAACAAGAGCTTAACTTGACACTCCTAGCATCGGTCCGGTGCCTGAACACCTACATATAAATATAAACAGTGAGCTAAAGCCCAGTGAATGACATATGCGTAAAGGGGTTAAGAATGAATGTCCTTTCAGTAATTAAAACAGTCAATTGCATCAGTAAATCAGTCATTTAGAACCATAGTAGTCATATGTGGTACATCCAATAGCAAAACAGTACAGTAGGTCTTAACAAACCGAACAGTCAGTTGATGGCCATCAAACAGTAAACAGTAGTGGTCCCAACATTTGAATCGACAGAGATCTCTGTAACAGTAGCAGTAACAGTAACAGTAGGTTGCTATGGATGCCACGAGTACAGTTTACAAATAGGACAAACATTCATTCATTAAACAATCATATTTCAGTAAGCAGTACAGTTGATCATTCAGAAAATAATCATAATTGAACATATCTTTACAACATTGTTACTCACAGAGCACTGGGCTATAGACAAGCTAATGAGCGTCCTTGGATGCCAACCCTACAGTTGCAGAATGAACACACACTTGGGATTAATAACTTAGCCCCTAATTATACTGGTGTGGTTCTATAACATTATCCTCATTAAGATGCCTTAAACATGGCCTAGGAATGCCTAGGATGGAATGAGGATGCAAAAATGTACTTTAAAACACTTTTCAAAATTTTTCAAAAAACAGGGGTCTCACTCGAGCGTGGCTTTCTACGCTCGAACAAGCGTGCCAAAACAGAGGGGTCGCTCAAGTGTGGACTTCCTCGCTCGAGCGGTCTGTAAAAATGCAAAAAGTGCTGGATATTGAAAATCTCCGCTCGACGCTCGCTCGAGCGTGAGACACAGTCCTCGCTCGAGCGTAGGTTTCTTCGCTCGAGCGTGCGTCTGCACACGCAGAAAACCTGAGAGCTTGCAATCTATGCTTGAGCCAACATTCTGTCGCTCAAGCGGAACTCTGAACACAAAGGTGGTCGCTCGAGCGTGGAATTCTTCGCTTGAGCGTGGAAGGCAAAATTTGGGTTTTCCAGATTTGCCTCCAAAGTTCAAACCAAGCATTAAACACATCAAAACTCAATCTTTTGGGCCAATTTTTGGAAAACACTTGGAAACTCATAATACAACATGTTTTGAAGATCAATTGATAAAATCAAAGCCCAAAGTTTGCCAATTAAATACCAATTTCAAAGAAACTTTCATGAACTAAACAAGAACATAACATGCATGAGTTCTTATGAATTCCAATGCTCTAAAACATGACCAAATGCAAGATTGAGCTCAAAATCAAGGTGAATTCATGGACCACAACCAAAATGTGGACATGCATGTGGAAATTCATGGAGAACAACCTCAAAATTCAAGAATATGTACATGCATGCATGGGTTAATTCTCAATTTAACACATTAAGCTAATTCTTGACTCAAATCACTAATTTCACCATGGACCATGCAAGAACAACTTAAATTCACAATTAAGAAGATGAATTCTCTACCTTATGTCTTGAATTCTAGGTGTGGAAGCTCAAATATGCAAATTCCCTTCAATTCTTCTAAGTTCAAGCAAAATCCTTCTTGATGAACTCAATTTCTCTCACTCTCCCTTTCTCACTCGGTTTGGTCTCAAGAAGATGAGCAAATGATGTATTAAAATGATGTAATGTGCAGGATAGGTGGTCTAGAATCAAGCCACTTAGTGGCAAAAGTGCAAATATCTCAAACCAATGTATTTTAACATTATTTAATCTAATTTAATCATTCCAAGTCAAATTTTAATTAAATCTACCATAAAACCACATAAATTCTAATTAACATATAACACTAATCAGTTTCTGATTCGGCCGCCGATAAGGCCTTCAATTTGCAGTTCGAAATTAAAACATGAACAGATCATTCAGTAATCAAACAGATAGGAATGCATTTGAAACAATACCCTCATGCAGTCAGTTCAGAATTTCATCTTCATCAATTACTTATCATGCTCAAACACAGTTTAACACTAATCAGAGGCGAGGGTTGTCACAGCAAGTCTGGGTATCAGGCCTGAGGGCATCAGTATTTGAGAATCAGTTTTGCCTGAGGGTATCAGATTCAGTTTTGGGGCAGTAATTTAGGGAACAGTGATCAGTGGTTCAGAACAGCTATTTTAGCTTGTGTTTTGCCAACTGTATGTTGTCTTTAATTTATCTAGCTCATAAGATAGCACACTGCACGTTCGGGTCGTTTATTTATTATGCTTTATTTATCTTTTTGCAAGGTAGTTTAGCACAATTGCATCCGACCAAGCAGATATTCCCCAAGCACTCTGGGTTAGAGGTCGAAGACTTAATTGATCCAGGGATCTGATAGACGGACAAGCAGTGTTTCTTTCTTTACCCCTAGTTGCTAGGCGAAGGTTAAGAAGGCGCAGTGTATCAGTACAGAGGTTGTCAAATCAATGGTCCTTGAATACTCAAGCTGAGGTCTCATTTTCTACTGCAGAGTCAGATATACCGGTTGTTCAGTTAGATCAAGACAATATGGCAGGTTTGGAAGCGATGATGCATCAGCTCCAGGAAAGTATGAAAGCCATGCAGCAGGATGCTGCCCGCTAGGCAGAAGTGGCTACACGCCAAGCAGAAGTAGTAACCCAACGGGCAGAGTTAATTGCCAAACTACAGTAGCAAACCGGAGCATTTGCTTCGCACACACCTCCTCCCCCACCTAGAGTTCCAATACTTGGGGAGACGCCAAATGTCTAGGAAAATACGGACATTCCAACAGGGCCAGCTCTGCCCCCAATCCTACCCCAACTGTCTAAAGCGCCCACCAACCTAGTGGATTCACCGTTTGAGTTCGAGGTGGATCCAACGGCGTTAAAAGTGAGCAAGCTAGAAAAGCTTTTCAAGAAGTCCCAAGGTGTGAAATCCATTCCAGCTATAGAGGATGGATATACCGACTCAGCCGTGACATTGCCAGACCGGTTTAAAATGCTGCACATCGACCGCTTTGATGGGTCTGGAGATCCTATGGTGCACCTGCGGCTGTTTTCAGATATCCTAAGGCCAATGGGCCTCACCAGATTACAGAAGCTTTCCCTGTTTGGCCGGACCCTGTAGGGTGTAGCAGCCATTTGGTATGCAAAACTGGAGGACTCCGTTAAGAGAAGTTAGGAGGAGATGGCTAAGACCTTCATAGCTCAATACTTCTACAATACACAGATCGAGGTCACAACTCGTGATCTCGAGACCACTAGGCAAGAACCGAAGGAGAGCTTCTCCAATTTTGTGACTCGCTGGAGGGCTAAAGCCTCGATGATGACCATCAGGCCCGTTGATAAAGATCAGATACGGATGGTTGTGCGCAACCTCCAGCCCAAGCTCATGCAGAAGATGATCGTCCTCCCTCTACCCACCTTTGCAGATTTACATGAGATTGGGGTGCAAATCGAGGACGTAATGAAACAAGGTCTGATTGACCCTGAAAGAGAGTAGCCCAAGAGGGCATTCAACCGTAGTACGAATGCAGGCACAAGCAGTGCTGCAGCTGCCAGATCTTCAGATGTAGGAATGGTCACCACCACCCCTCCCAAAACCTCTGCAACTACAACCTTTACCGGTGTGTCCGGAAGTAGCTCGCAAACAGCCAGATATGCCTCCAGAGGCCAAAGAACCTTCACCCCACTATACATGCCTTTGTCCAAGGCTTTGGGGGTTTTGATTAAGAAAGGGCACTTGAAACCCTTAGAGCCGCAGCCCTTACCAGAAAAACTTCCTCCTTCCCATAACCCGGTGAAGTACTGCGCCTATCAGCAACAGCATGGTCACGAAACTGACCAGTGTTTTCGATTGCGTCATGAGATTCAGGATCTCATTAACAACAAGGTAATCGTACCTCCGGAGAAACTGAATGTCACAACTAACCCTCTCCCACCACATAACCAAGCTCCACCTCCCAAACGTGTCAACCTAATCCAAACTGGGGTTGTGTCATACGACCCTAGCATATATATCACCTCTTCTCACCTACCCAAGCCGGAGGTGTTCATTCCCGACAGCACTAACTTGTGTATGTTGGACATCTCCCAAACCCAACCAGAACTGGTGATGGTGACTACCGAAGGTAGAGCAAGGATCACTTTGGGAGCAGAGAGGAATGAGGACTCAGGGCCTGAGGGGTCTACAAGCTTTGTGTGCAACCCGAGTGGTTACATCACACCAACGGATCAGCCTAAGCCAAGAGTGGAATTTCCAGTGGGGGCAGAAATCTGTGTAGTTTGAGAGGATGGACCTAATCAAGGGCTAGATGACCTGGCAGAACTAGAGGAGTGTATTACAAATCTGCAATTCTTTGAAGAACAAGATTCAGGGAACGTGACTATCAACTAGTTCGACATGGAAGGGTCAGAAGAGGTTACTGGGTGGCTCAGCGACGAGCCGGATATTGTTGAGCAGTCTCAGTTAGAACAAGGTCCGTCAAACATAGGGACATCGGTAGTGGCTGGAATGGCTGGAGATCAGAATGAACCGCCGGAGAGCACCAGTGTTAAGAATTTTGCTCAGGATCATAACAGTTTGAGTACAGAGGATGCTGAGTAGCAGGCTGCACTGAAATAGTTTGAACAGGAAAAGATCGAAGATCTGGAGAGGGCCAGGAAGGCTAAAGCCCCTGTGGGGACTGAATGTGCTGCGAGTACGAGAACGGAATGTGTTGTGTGCACATGAACAGTTGTAACAGAACCAGATAGTTGCTTGTCGATGGTCGACGGAATGTGGTGGGAAGATGACGACCTATGTCTCGCCCACACAGACGAAGATTGGCGAAACAACTAGCCAGATGATACCTGGTATATTGGAGAGGTGGACCACATGACCAGAAGTCGGCGGTACTTCAAGCCCCCGCACCTAGATCAACCAGAGGCGTCCGGAAAGGACAGGGAGGCAGAGAAGCAGAAAGAAAAGTTACTCGAGGAGGAGGCTGTGCTGAAACAGCTGAAGAATATACAAGCAGACATCTCCATCTGGGGACTGCTTATGGCCTCAAGAGTTCATAGACAGGCTGTCCTTTCTGCAATGGACAGAGCCAAACTTCCAATCGACACCACGCCTGAACAGCTGGTAGGGCAGGTTTTTCCGGGAGGAGCTTCCCTTACGCTAACCTTCACTGACAGGGAGCTGCTGCCCAAGAGCGCAAACCATAATAAACCTCTCTACGTCTCTGTGGAGTGTAGAGACAAATGGATACCGGTAGTTCTTGTCGATACAGGATCCGCCATCAACGTAAGTCCGTCGAGGACGGCATATGCAATCGGGTTGAAGCCCGAGGACTTTGTACCCACTGCCCAGGTGATTCGGGCATATGACAATACTAGCAGAGAAGTGATGGGGACTGTGCAGGTTCAGACTCAGGTTGGTCCAGGACAACACGATGTTGACTTTCATGTTCTGGACGTTCCTGCAACCTTCAACTTACTCTTAGGGCGGCCGTGGCTGCACCAGGTGAAGGCAGTCTCTTCTACCCTGTATCAGATGCTGAAGTACCCCTCTAGGAAGGGGGTGGCTATTGTTTTTGGGAATTCTTCAATCCATCCGCCGCCAGGGGTGTGTACACCAGCTCTGGAGATCGAACATGGCACGAAGGATGTGTTTTTGTCGGGGTTCACCCTAGCTGAGGCTCAGGTTGTACAGAACATTTTAGCTATTGACAAGGGGTTATATGTCAGTGCACAGTCAGTGTACCTCATGAACAAGCTCTAACACATCCCCGGGATGGGATTAGGGCGTAGTGGCCGAAAAGGCGTTACGGCATTGGCCGAAGTGCCACACAACCCGCATACCTTTGGTTTAGGTTACCTGCCTACCAAAGAGGACTGGGTGAGGAAAGGCAAGGAGATGGCCGGAAGAGCCAAAGCCAAGCGAGTCGAGAAGCCTTATGAGTTCATACACCGGCCTATCCAGGGTACCCTAAACGGATGCTTTGTCCGGGAGGGGGAGGACTTCCCATTCTGTGGCTTCCCAGAGCCATGGTTGAACGCAGAAAGGCGGCGGTTGCCGGGATTCGAGATATTCTTCGACTTGCAGTTGTCTGGGGATGATGTTGCTGAGGTGCAGACAGACCTACCAGCTGAGGTTGGGCAATACAGGAAGGAGGATTAATGAGAATTGTGCGGCTGTGGCCTTCGATTACTTTTCTGTGCCTTGGATTTATTGCATTAATCAAGACTTTCAAAATTTCAATAAAAACGACGAGGAAGAAATTCCTCCGGTTTTGAAGTATTTGCTTGATCAAAAGCAGGAGAGGTTTGTAAAACCCTTGGTTGATGAAATCACCACAATTAACGTTGGTACTGAGAAGGACCCACGGCTGGTCCAGATCGGGTCCACGTTGTCTTCGAAGGAGCGCGAGTGCTTAGTCGCTTTGTTAAAAGATTTCAGAGATGTTTTCACATGGTCCTACGAAGACATGCCTGGAATGGATCCTAAGATTGTACAGCACCGGATCCCTCTTGACCTAGAGGCCCGACCTGTTAAGCAGAAGCTCAGAAGGATCCGCCCTAATTGGGCTCTCAAGATCAAAGAAAAGGTCACCAAGTAAATTGAAGCAGGGTTCCTGCTAGTATCCGAATACCCAACTTGGTTGGCCAATATAGTTCCAGTACCGAAGAAAGACGGCAGAATTCGGGTATGTGTGGACTTCAGAGATTTGAATAAAGCCAGTCTGAAGGACGACTTTCCTCTGCTGCATATCGATGAGTTAGTAGACTTCACTACAAGGCATGTGTTGCTCTCATTCATGGATGGGTTTTCTGGCTACAATCAGATATTGATGGCACCCGAAGACCGGGAGAAGACCGCTTTCACCACCCCGTAGGGGACCTATTGTTATAGGGTAATGCCGTTTGGGCTGAAGAATGCTGGAGCTACGTATCAGCGGGCTGCGACCACAATATTGCATGACATGATCCATAAAGAGGTGGAGGTGTATGTGGACGACATGATTGTCAAGTCCAAAGAAAGAGAGGGCCACTACATTGCCTTGTAGAAATTTTTCCAAAGGATCAGAGAGTATCAGCTGCGGCTGAATCCTCAGAAATGTACGTTCGGTGTTACAGCAGGGAAATGTTGGGGTTCTTGATCACATAAAGGGGCATCGAGGTTGACCCTTCCAAAATCAAGGCCATCTTAGAAATGCAACCACCAAGGATTGAAAAGGAGGTGCGAGGCTTTCTAGGTAAAGTGCAATTCATAAGACGGTTTATTGCTAAATTAACCTTGACTTGTGAACCACTCTTTAGTCTCTTGAAGAAAGGACCGAAGTTCCAATGGGACAGTCGATGCCAAGCTACTTTCGAACAAATCAAGCAATATCTATAGAACCCACCTGTGTTGTCACCGCCTGAGCCGGGGAAGCCGTTGATTCTATATCTTTCAGTGACTGAAACTACAATGGGCTGCATGCTTGCACAAGAGTCTGAGGACAAAGTGGAGAGAGCTATCTACTATCTGAGCAAGAAAATGCTGGATTACGAGACTCGCTACACTCCATTGGAGAAGGCTTGTTTGGCCTTGGTATGGGCTACCAGGAAGCTGCGACACTACCTATTAGCTCACTCCGTAATACTGGTTTCGAGATTAGATCCCATCAAATATCTCTTCGAGAAATCGGCACTTACGGGTAGGCTAGCCCGTTGGTTGCTTCTGCTTTTCGAAATCGATTTGAAGTATGTGACGTGCAAGTCAGTGAAAGGGAGAGCGGTAGCGGAGTTCCTAGCCGATCACCCAGTTGAAGGGGATGAAGTAGTTGAGTACCTATTCCCAGACGAGGCTATTCTGCACGTCGAAGAAAAAACTTAGACGATGTACTTTGACGGAGCGTCAAACCAATACGGGTATGGGATAGGGGTGTTGCTGATAGCGCCCGACGATTCTCGTATTCCTCTAGCATTCAAACTCCCGTTCAAAGTATCGAACAATGAGGCAGAATATGAGGCATGTATTGCCGGTTTAGAAGCCGCCCTAGAACTAGGGGCAAAAAGGTTGGAGGTCATCGGGGACTCGAACCTTGTCGTATCTCAAGCTAAAGGAGATTGGAAAGTTAAAGAAGAAAAGATGAGAATCTATCATCAGACCTTGGACGTGCTGATTCCTCGGTTTGAGAAGTTGAATTTCGCTCATCTGTTAAGAGAGAACAACAGGTTTGTAGATTTACTAGCAACTCTATCTTCCATGATAGACATCCCTTTTAGAGTCCGGATGTGTCCGATCATCATCGAACAGAAATTTGTGCTGGCCTACGAGCTGATTGCTGCCATAGACGAGGTACAAGATGAAAACCCCTAGTATTACGATGTCTGGAACTTCTTGGAAAAAAAGGCGTATCCACCAGGGGCAAATGCCAAGGATAAAAGGGCAATTCGAAGAATGGCTGCTCAGTTCATCGTCTGCGGAGGAAAACTGTACAAGAGAGGTCATCTCGGGATGCATAAGCTGTGTGTTGATGCTGAAGAATCCAAGCGCCTGATGGAGGCCATCCATGAAGGAAAGTGCGGAGCGCACATGAACGGGGTGATGCTAGCTCGAAAAATCCTTAGATAGGGTTATTACTGGTCCACCATGGAGGATTGTATTGGCTTGGTTCGGCGATGCCACAAATGTCAGATCCATGCAAACAGCATGACCATCCCGCCATCGAAGCTGTACAACATGACTTCACCATGGCCATTTTCAGTCTGGGGGATTGATGTAATTGGGGCTGTTACTCCAAAGTGGTCCAACGGGCATGAGTACATTCTGGTAGCGATAGACTACTTCACAAAGTGGGTTGAGGCCCAGTCTTATGCGGTGTTGAAGCCTTTGCATGTCGCCAAGTTCATCAGGAGCAACATCATCTGCCGGTACGGGGTCCCGAACGAGATTATTTCGGATAATGGCTCTCACTTCAAGAAGGAGGTGATCGACTTGTTGGAGAAGTACAATGTGGCTTTTCATAAGTCATCTACATATCGGCCGCAGACCAACGGAGTAGTTAAGGCCGCCAACAAGAACATTAAGCACATTCTGCAGAAGATGGTAGAAACCTACCGGGACTAGCCAGATAAGCTGCCATTTGCTCTGTGGAGCTACCGAACTTCAATTCGAACTTCTACTGGGGCGCCTCCGTATTCCTTGGTTTATGGGATGGAGGCTGTTCTACCTATTGAAGTTAAGGTTCCATCATTATGGGTATTGGCTGAGTGTCAGATAGCTGAGGTAGATTGGCAGTAGAGCAAGTTCGAAGAACTCATGCTGTTTGATGAGAGAAGGCTGAAAGCACTGTATCATGTTCAGGGTTATCAACGACGAATTGCCAGGGCTTTCAACAAGAAGGTTAAGTCTAGGAATTTGAAAGAAGGAGATTTGGTGCTCAAAGATAACCGAGCTCCCATTCACGACCCTAGAGGCAAGTTCAGACCCAATTAGACTGGTCCTTACATCATCAAGTCTATCTGGTTGGGTGGAGCTATCATTCTGATGGACCTAGATGGCCTAGAGTTCTCCCAGCCGATCAACATGGACAAGTTGAAGAAATACTATCCCTGAGAGGCTCGCTAGGCCGAAAACCCGAAAGGGCGACCTAGGCAAAAGTTAGAGCACAGAAAATTTGAAATTATAAAACTGAGCTCGCAAGGTTGAAAACCCAGAAAGGGCGGCCTTGGCAAAAGTTAGAGCGCAAAAGGAGAGTGTTAATAGACGAGTGAACCCGAGCCGAACTACGTAAGGCTTGATTCCCATCTTTGGGATACGTAGGCAACTTTATTCTGAAGTCCAGCCACAAACACTTCCCTGATCAACTTTGTCCATGTGATCTTGTTTGGTCATCTTTGTCTATTCTGCATTCAAGAGCTCGGTTGTGGTCTCCAGAAGCAGTGCTATTCAGACTAGGGGCAACTTTCCAGTTGTTGGGATCCGGGGTTGTACATCTCAGTGATAGATCTCGGGCATGTCCAGTTTTGATCCATAACGAAAATGGTTTTGACAAGTTTTAATAAAAGTTGATTTTGCTCAAATTAATCTTTTTACGACTTAGACCATTTTTGGACCAAACGGAAAATTTTCAGTACCCACAACCTTCAATTGCATTGATTTCAATACAGAGTTCTCCTATTTTTTAATACAAATTGAAGTTGCTTTTTTTATTACATTCATAAAGAAAACTTGCAAGTACTAATAAAGTAATAAATTCGGGGCATAGTCAGGTGTTCCTGCGTCCCCTCCCAGAGCTAGTCGAAGCCTCTGATGCCAAAGTAGGCCCGATCTGCGCCTCCTCATCAAGCCAGGCTGTGCACTCATCAGAAAGGATGCAACTGAAAGTGGGAGCGGGGGTCAGAAGCTCTCTCGTCCTCCATGCCATGGCATACCGAGCTAGCTGTGCGCTTCGGACCGGAAATGCAGCTGGGTACTCTATCCCCTCTTCCAAGCAAGTCTGATCATGTCCGAACTGGCACCGGAAGCGAAATGAAAAGTAAAAGGCACAGTGAGTTAGATCGATCAGCTGAATCCCAGGCTGGTGAGACATGCTGTAACTCATCAGTGGCAGACTGAGCCAAGGGCAGCGCCAAGCAATACTGGTAGCGGATAGATGGCACATCCATTCGCACCACCATCCCTCATCAAGGGCATCGACTAGACGTCGTCGGAAGAAATAGCCGCGAGCTGAATATGCTAGGCATGAGTTCACAACCCTTAATTTATCCATTAACCATACCTGGGGAGGGATGAAAAATGAGAGATTAAAGAATAGAGAGGTGTACGTTGAGAGAAAAGTAAAAAAAGGGTTTTGTGAGAAAAACCGAGCCTCAGGGCCGAGTGATGTGAGCAATATATGTGAGATAGGGTGGGAAACATTACCTGCAGCAGTAGTGGACTCCCCGCGAATCTAGTCGTCTCTCGGCGATGAAAAGCATCCAAACCCATCAATGTCTCAGCCAGTGTCATGGCAATGCAAGTCTTGCCCTCCTTTAAGCCTCGGGTGACCTCAATCAAACGGACGCTAGATCCTCCGGAGCCTGAGGCAAGCAAGAAATGTGACAGCATGCACAAGTAAAGGGCGTGTCGCCGAAAACCTTGCCAGTGATGGTCGCCGCAGTCACTGGCATCAGAAAACCGATAAACCAAGCTGGGGATGTCCAATTCCCCATCGTGGATCATAGACTGAGCGTCATGCATAGTGAGCCCGCACATCCGTCCTAAGGCTTGGATGTGGCCGAAGCGGAATTGTGGCAAAATCTCTTCCTCGCATTCGGACTCCATCAAAGCTTGGAAGTCTTCGAAAGTAGGACATATCTCTTGCCCGCCAAAGCTAAATACATGTGTTACCGAATTTTAAAACCTTGCCGCGGCATGAAGGAATGGAAGACCCAGCGGGGTGCGACTTAGTGTGAATAGTGTATTTACGCCGAAGCCCCGAAAATTCAACTTTTCCGAGCCATCCAAGCTAGTAATCCAATTTGTCAGATTTTCAACAAGAAACGCCTCCATTTTGGTGCAAAACTGAGTTAGAATGAGGGAACCACGAAGCTGGAACATTTATGGAGGATAAGGCACTATTTGGAGGACAAGTGTCAGGAAACTGGAGGTTCCTAGGTTAAGTGGTCGGCCAGCTACTTTTTTGGGTTGCAGACAAAAAAACTGGTCGGCAAGCTCTAAAAGTGGTTGGCCATGTGCAAAAAGCTGGTCTCCAGCTGTTTCTTTTCTCCAGAAGGGAGTCTCTAGCTTTCCTATGTGCTGAGAGTACTGAAGGTCTGAGTTTACCTCTGTTTCGGATGCATTTTGTCGCTTTGTTTGTCTCAAAATGCATTCGCTCTTCAAGTTGTTAAGTTTTGCTTATCGAGTTGTTGCTCTTTGTTTATCGAGTTGCTGCTTATTGCTTATCGAGTTGTAAACTTGCTAAGGTTTTGTTGTTTCTTAGTGAGTTAGGTTGTTTAGTTTGTTGTGTCGGTTCACTACCTGACTTGGTAATACACGAGGTTCAATTTCCATTCAATTCCATTTTTGTGCAAAATGATGCGATGCGATGCTAAGAATGCAAAATACAATACTTTTTGAGCAAAGAGTCGTTTTCATTCCATCATAGCTTCTTTTTACAACATTTTACAGAGTACAAGTTTTGAAGAAAATAAAACTGCCTAAGCTGTACAATGTGCTACAACTACATGTAAAAAGAAAAATAAAGCAGGAACATCTGCAACAATGCCATAAAGCTCAAGATCGAGAGGCCCTCTTCTCCCTCTTCGGCTGAGCAGCCTCTGCACCACCGCCATCAGCACCATCATCTGAATCGGAGTCACCGTCCTCAGAATCCTACTCGGCGTCACCTCCTTCCTCGGAACCAGAACCAGAGCCGTCATCCCTGCCTGCAGATGTCTCTGACTGCGGATGTGCTGGCTCTTCCTTCTCACTATACTCTTCGTCGTGACTGATAGGTGCCCTATGCCCTCCTTAGCTGCGTGCTAAAACCCCTCTCCTAACCGCTCGAGAAGGCCTGGATGGCCCAGTCTGCAGAGGTGGAACCTGAAAAGGACAGTTTGAACGCATCAGCCAGTATGTATATCAGATGCAGATGTAACAATGATATATAGAGTGGGTGCATGCAGATATAGTATGTGAATGTGACATGTTAGATGTGCTCTACACATGTGATGAATCAATACAGTGAAATGTTCAGTTTCCATATGACATCAGAAGTATGATAAATGCAAGGAAATTGAAAAGTACCCGAGCGCCGGGGCATACAGCAGCGTCTCCCTCCGCAGAACCATGCTCTCGAGTGAGGCCACCACTCCGAGCAACCCCTCGGTATACTCTCTGGGAGGCTGCAGATGCAAGTTCAAATCATCAGTGAATGAATGAATGTCTAAACATCTGAGTGATAAATGAAAACTGTGAAGCGTACCGGTGGTGAGTCAGGGTCACTGACGTATCGATGGTCGCGCATCGGAGGCTCCAGTGGAATCGGGTAAGAAGTCCCGTACTGCCAGCCCGTCAGCTCGGTAGGAAGATCTGGCCACCCAACATAATGACAAGTCGAGGGCATCCCTCCAGCCCTACCTCCTGAACTGCTGGCCCTGCTAATGGAAGGGTTGTCTGCAACTCGAGCACGACTCGATGACGACATAGCAGTAGCCCTCCTCATAGGAGAACGGATACCTGTCAATGGAGGCATCAAGAACCTTCGGACGTATGTCGTATACTCCCCCTCCTCTAGGAAGAGAACTGCATCGGAGCCCAGCATGAAGTCGTTCACCTCCTGGGGAGTGAGACTCTCTGTGGACCGCATGTCCAGTGGTGGTGCTGAGGGGATATCCTGAGTAGGATTGCCCATCATCGGACGCATGAAGCGATCCCTGAGAAACCAGGCTCTGTAGACTGGTCCTTCAAACAAAACCCTGTAACGGAAGGCACTCCATGCCCCAGGGAACTGGAACCGAGCATACCCTGATATGGCTATCCATGGCTGCCAAGTGATCTGCGGATGACAAGTGCATAAACTGATTAGATGTCATAAATATGCAAGATGAATCAAAGCTGAAAGCATGAAGAACTGAGAGTTCTGGTTTATCTCGGTCGCCCGCACCATGTCGAAATACTACCGGAGATATGGCAGAGTCTCCCGGGGCCTAGACCGGCACCAACCATCGAATCTGCGTGAATAAGGGACCCCGAGAGGTACCTCGACCTCGAGCTCAAGAGCGAGTGTCGGGAAGTAAGCATAAACCCACAGCTGTGGAAGACAAGACAGTGGCTGTCAGAAGACAGAATGTATAGAGAATGTAGAGTGCTGTGTGCAATGTGCAGTATACAGAATGTATAGGAAGTACAAAATGCTGAGTGCAGAATGTAGAGTACAGAATGTAATGTGTGCCGTGTGCAGTGTACAGATAATGAAAAGCAGAAATGTAAATCAAGAGGGCAGAATGTACCTCCCAGGCTCGCCAGTAGCCGCCTACTATGGTCCCCCGTTCTGAGGAAGTCGCGCTCATGTAGCAGTAAAGGGTGGCAAGGCCAGCGCCACCCCAATCATACTGACTGACCTATGATAGGTCTACCAGGGCACTAAGCAGATAAAGCCCAACTGTGTTCCCCCTGTCAGAGAACAGAGTGGTCCCGAAGAGGAACATCAAAAACCCCCGGGCATACTGCTGTATGCCCTCAATAGTCTCAGGCGTAGTCCATCTGTACTGCTCCGCAAACCAGGTGTACCTCACCATGCCCGGTGATCTGTAGGGTGGCGGATGAGCTCCAAGTAGATAAGTCCAAGCTGCCTCCCACTTACCCATGTCTGCGTCGTATGGGACCGGCCGACCTGCCACGTTAAGACCTGTCAGCATGGAGAAATCGTACAGGGTCATCGTCATGTCCCCGGTGGTTGACAAATGGAAGAAGTTGGTGGTGTCCCACCATCTCTCTACCAGTGCACCCAGAAAGGTCCTGCTCGCCGGATGACGCGACAGTCCCGCGCAAAATGGGCCAAACCCTGCCTCGTCCACAATGTGTTGGACAACATTTGGGAGCTCCATGTACCACTCCCTGGCAATGATCGATCCGTATCCCTGAGTGAAACGGGGAGATACCCACATGTGGAATGAACAGATAAATTCAGTTTCAAAATAAACATAATGTTATGTTGTAAGCCGTGTGCAAATTAAAAGAATGTTGTGTTATGGACTGTGTATTCAGATTGAGCAGTGTTGTGAGCCGTGTGCCAATTAAAAGAATGCTGTGGTATGGACTGTGTGTTCAGATTGAGCAGTGTTGTGAGTCGTGTGCAAATTAAAAGAATGTTGTGTTATGGACTGTGTGTTCAGATTGAGCAGTGTTATGAGCCGTGTGCCAATTGAAAGAAACCTGCGTTATGGACTGTGTGTTCAGATTGAGCAAAAAACCTGCATTATGGACTACGTGTTCAGATTAAGCAAAAAACTGCGTTATGAACTGTGTGTTCAGATTGAGCAAAAACTGCGTTATGAACTGTGTTCAGATTGAGCAAAAACTACGTTATGGACTGCGTGTTCAGATTGAGCAAAAACTGCGTTATGGACTGCGTGTTCAGATTGAGCAAAAAAACTGCGTTATGAACTGTGTGTTCAGATTGAGCAAAAAACTACTGCGTTATGAACTGTGTGTACAGATTGAGAAGAATGCTGTGTTATGAACTGCGTGTTCAGATTGAACAGTGTTCTATGTTATGAGCTGCATGCCAAATAAACCAAAATACTGCGTTATGAACTGTGTGTTCAGATTGAGCAGAATACTGTGTTATGAACTGCATGTTCAGGTTGAACAGTTTGCTATGTTATGAGCTGCGTGCCAAATAAACCAAAATACTACGTTATGAACTATATGTTCAGATTGAGCAGAATACTGTGTTATGAACTGTGTGTTCAGATTGAACAGTATGCTATGTTATGAGCTGCGTGCCAAATAAACCAAAATATTACGTTATGAACTGTGTGTTCAGATTGAGCAGAATACTGTGTTATGAACTGCATGTTCAGATTGAACAGTGTGCTATGTTATGAGCTGCGTGCCAAATAAACCAAAATACTGTGTTATGAACTGTGTGTTCAGATTGAGCAAAATACAGTGTTATGAACTGCGTGTTCAGATTGAACAGTGTGCTATGTTATGAGCTAAGTGCCCAAAAGAGCTGTGTGCCAAATGAGCTGCGTGCCAAATGAACAAAGTATCGTGAAATGTGCTGTGTGCCTAAAATGAGCTGCGTGCCTGAAAAGAGCTGTGTGCCCAAAATGAACTAGTACCCAAAAGAGCTGTGTGCCCAAATGAGCTGCGTGCCAAATGAACAAAGTATCGTGAAATGTGTTGTGTGCCTAAAATGAGCTGTGTGCCCAAATGAGCTGTTTGCCTAAATGAACTGTGTGCCTGAATGAGCTGTGTGCCAAATGAATGGAATACTATGTCAAGAGCTGCGTGCCAAGTGGATAAAATGCTGTGTGCAAGTTGTGTTCAAGTATGAGCAGAAGCATTGTGTATGTGAATGTGTTCAGAACGAGCAAATAAAATACTTCGCAGAAAATGTAAAAGTGAAGTACGTACCTCTCGCACGTGGTGAGGTAGATGGGACTCCGGCTCCCATAGCAGTAAGTCTGCGGGTGCTCGTCCTGCAAAGTCAGTAAAATGATGGAAGGTGCTGGGAGGTAAGATGTGCTCCCGCGGGTGGTACCTCTCCGGGTCGAACGGCCGTATCCTCGGAGGCAACGGCATGACGTCAGGCTCGTCCTCTACCCTGAGGGAGCCTCCGCTATACGGAATATCGTCGGCCATCTGAAGAAACCTACAAAAATGACCAAAAACGAGCGAAATGAGCCAAAATTGCAAAAAGTCAACAAAAGTCAACTCTCGGGAATAGGAAAAGTCAACAAAAGTCAACGCCCGAGAAAAGGTGCTAAACTTTGAGACAAACATACTTCAAGTGGTGGAAATGGAGAAAGAAGCTCCGAAAACAAATTCTAATCGGTTCAAAACGAAGAGAATCGACAATTTTCGCGAAACAACTTCGCGTGGGGCGTTGGAAAACGCATATAAAGTGCAGATCTGAGAGAGAAAAGAGTCTAGAGATGGAGAGAAATGTATTTCGGCCTTGGAGGTGTGAGCAAAAGTGATTTGGAGCTTTCCATTTAAAGATCCGGCCTTGAAAAGACAAAACTGCCCTGGATTTTGTAAACTAATCTGCCAGCCAGTTTTTCTAGTCGGCCGACCACTTTGGTGGGCAACAACTGGCCGGCCACCCTTCTAGATGATCTTCAGAGCTCCATTGTTCTCCCTGTGTGTTTTGGTGATGATTGGAGTCCTCCGCTCTCAGGAAAGTACAAGAAATGTACACTTTTCGGCGCGAAATCGTCCCCGCGGGAACTTCAATTCAAGTCTTCGATGCATGGCTCATCCTCACTCGTCAAAGAATGAGGTGTATCCTTTTTAAGTATGTTGTGACCCCTCCGAGAGGTAAATCGAAGGTTCTGGTTAATTTGCTCACGTTAAGGCTTATTTTTTTCTTTAACCGGCATTTTGTTTCAGGGCATGCTATCGAAGTTATACCACTCTCGCATTGTTATGCACACTTTCCTCTCTTGCTTTTGTTATGCACACCACTCGTTGCTTTGTTATGCATTCACTACTTGTGATGTCATGCTCGTTTTGCTTACATTGTTATGCGTACTTCACTGCATTTTATGCACGTTTCTAGGTTGCATTGTCATGCACCCCTTTCCGCGTTGTTATGCGTCACACTTAGGTTGCATTGTTATGCACCCTTTCCGCATTGTTATGCGTTACACTTAGGTTGCATTGTCATGCACCCCTTCGCATTGTTATGCATCACGCTTAAGTTGCATTGTCATGCACTCCTCCACTTGCGTTATCACGCACTTCTCATTTGCATTGCTATGCATGTTTTTAACGATATTGTACCTGTTAAGTTTCTTTCTTTTGCAGGCACGATATTGTATGTACAGTTTATTTGAGGCTGGTGCGACCAGACGATATTGTATGTACAGTTCATTTGAAGCTGGCGCGACCAGACGAACCAGACGATATTGTATGTTCTCCTCATGAGACGTAGCGAGAATTTTATAATTGTCTTATATCCTTTCTGCATGTAATGTAGTTTAGCTAAAATTCGCTTGCTTAAACTGTTGCATTTATTGTGTATATTTGCTTCATTACAACTTTCTATGCATGATCATAAGTTATGTTCGGCATCTTGCATGTCATTTGCATTTTGCCCTTGCCTGCGGGCACATTTCTTTGTTATCTTGCATGTTAGTCTAACTCTTCGGCCTTGTCAAAAATGGGTCGTCTTTGGGCTTTGACACTCACTTCCGTCACTTATGACTTTCGAGTTCTGTCAAAGAGGGGCAACTGTAGACACCCCATTTTTGACCGACCTTAAGACTCAGACGTCATCGATTGAGCGCTCGGTGATAGTGTATGTTGTGCTCGTTTCGAGTTTCCGGAGTTTTGGCCGAGTGCCTTGCCTCCGGGCCTCTAAACTCTTTGTGCTTCGGCTCGGTTTGCGGACCAAGCCTTGTTTTCCTTGCTTGAGGGAGGGAGAGGTCTTGTGGACCACTCTTTTGTGGTCGTAGACCACTTTTCGTGGTCGTAGGCCACTTTTCCCGTTTGGAGACTAGTTTCTAGTTTTCCAAGCCTTCGGCCATGCGCCTTGTCTCGGGACCGCTTAATGTTCTCCGTTTGGCATGGTTTTTGAACCACACCTTGTTTCCTTGGCCTAGAGGGCCACTGTGGTTTGGGAGACCACTTTTGTGGTCGTAAACCACTTTTGGTGCTTGTCAGCTAGTTTTCGAGGCTCCCGGCTACGCGCTTTGCCTCCTAAACTTTCGTCTTGCATCCGTTTTGGTTTGTTTTTGGTACAAACGTTGTTTTCCTTGTTTGGAAGGTGGTACAAGGGTGGGAGACCAGTTTCTCTCCACGCAAACCACTTTTCTTCCTACCAGCCAGTTTTCTGGTCTGACAACTGGTCTCCTTGGTCTTTGGGCCATCTTTTCTGGTCGACCATCACACCATTTGCTTGTTTTCATGCTGCTGACCATCTCCCACCATGGCCGACCAGTTGTCTATTTGGGAGACCACTATATTTTCCTCTAGCTGGAGGGCACTAGAACCATCCTCCATACACGTGTATGGAGGGATAGCCTTGAAGCTTAGCTTCCTCAAGAAGCTTTGCTTTTGGTTCTGTATAAGAGAGAACCACCTCCTCCCTCTTCTAGGTTCAGAAAAAATTGCCTTGAGTTATATGTATAGCTTTGTCTCTATATTGCTCTTGTTCTTGATTTTGTGCCTTAAAAGTGCCCTTTTGTCTCACTTTTGTACACAAACACACACTCAAACACCATACTCTTGGAGCTGAGGTCCCTTGAGGTTGTTTTTGGAGTTCTTAGACTGGTTTGAGCTTAAAGAAGCTACTGGAGTTGCAGCTTTGAAAGTGGTCTTCAAGGGTGAGCTTTTAGCCTTTTAAACCCCCATTCTTGCTTAAGCTTTTAGCCTTACTTGCATGCTATTTTAAGCTTAACCCTTAACTACAAAAAGTTCTGAATTTTGGTGCTTAAGATCTTTGTATAAGGTCACTTTTTTGTTTGGGGTTGTTTACCCCCTCTTAGGCCTTGTTTGGCCTTGCTTTTGTGCCTTCTTTGTGAGCCTTTGGGACCACCTTGTTTTGGCCTTCTCACCACTGAAACTCAGTGGAATTTTAGTGGTGTTTTGAGGTCCCAAAAGGAGAGGGTCATCCCCTCTCCTTGTGTCTTCAATACTTGCTTCATTAGCCTCATGTGTGAGCATGTTTGTTAAGTTTATGTTGACCATATCTTAGCTTGTATTTGGGCTTATTTTAGCATGGCATGCCACTATTTTTACTTGGTTTAGTCACTCCATGCATGCCTAATACACTTGTAGTGTAAATCACACAAACTAGCTTTGTATGCTTCATGAAGTGGCATGTCATTCTAGCTTGTTTTGTTTTCATTTTAGCATGTTTTTTGTGATGTTTTGCCATGTCATGACTTTGTTTTGGTTTGGTTTGGTTAGCCCTTGCATGCTCCATGCACTCGTAGTGTATTTCCATGAATTAGCCTAACATGCACCATGCTTTAACATGTCATTCTAGCATGCTTTTGGCTTAACTTCAAGAAGCTTTTGTCCATGTTTTAACATGCTTTTGCTCTGATTTTGGTTGTTTTGGCCATGCATGACTTGCTCTGTATAGCCATGGTTAAATCTAGCTTGTTAGCTTTGTGCACCAAGTCCACTAGCATGCTTTACTTGGACTATTTCAATGATTTGGCATCATTTCTTATGTGATTTTAGTCCATGTTTCATGCTCATGCACTTGCATTTGTCACTCATTCAATGCATTGGAGGGTTTGCCCCTTTATGCCTTAACATGAATCATTGCATATGCCTTCATGCCTTAGCTTGCGAGCCATCATTTCAATGTGTTTTTGGGGTTATCTTGCCATGATATAACTCTAATTTTTGTTGGTTAAGTCATCCCATGCTTGGTCTTAATAGGTGTAGTGTAATCTACCTTATTTGCCTTGTATGCATCATGCCTTATGCCCTTCATGTTAGCTTGTTTTGGCTTCCTGCTATGCATGTTTTAGACTCATTTTGACATGTTCTAGGACTTTTTTGGGTTGCCTTTGCCATATCCTTCATGCTTTGTATAGCTGTAGTGCAATTGGCCTTGCTAGCTTTGCGTTTTGTTGACTCATGCATGCTATCTTTGAGCTATTTAGATGATTTGGTATCATTTAATACTTCATTTCAGAGCTTATAGCATGACCGTATTCCCACTTCTTTCATGCTTTAAATGCCATTGAGTATTGTGCATTGTTGCCTCATTGTGGCCTAGTGTGTATGCTCGCATGCCTAGGTCTTTGAGCCCCCTAACTTAGCATGTTTTGGTCCATGTTTAGACCTACTTGAGCTCTATCCATGATTCGTTCATGTATTTGTGCCATGTATTACATGTCTCTAGAGTAGTCCTCTTTGCTAGCTTTCATGCTTTAGGACCTTTGCATGCTATACTTGCATTGTTTAAATGATTTGGTATCATTTCATACCTTATTTCAGTGCATTTAGTGTTGTCACACTTCCATGTTTATCATTCCTTGAGCCTTCTTGAGGGTTGTGCTCTTAGGCCTACTTGGCTAGCCGTGCATTGTGCATGCATGCTTTGTTTTTGGTGCCTTTATTTTCATCATTATGGCCACTAATTTGGGCATGACCGAGGTCTATCCATTTTGGTTTAAGTTCATTGAGCATTGTGTATGCCATGAGGTCCATCGCATTGAGTATGCCATGTTGTTTGCATGATTGATTTCGCATTGTATACGCCATGTAGTTCATCGCATTGAGTATGCCATGTTGTTTGCATGTTTAGGTCACATTGCATTGAGTGTGCCATGTTCATTGCATTGCATTGCATATGCTAGTTGTCATTTAGCATTGTGTATGCTAGTAGTCCTTTGCATTGAGTATGCATGTCCCTAGCATTGATAAGTTGCCCTTGTTGCATTGTATTGTGCATGCGTGCATTACATTGTATTTAGAATCTAAAGTTGTTTTGCATTGAGCATGCATGCCATCGAGCATTGAGTATGCTATGTTATGTTGCCTTGCATGTTTGCATGCTTGTCCCTTGCATATTGTTCATATGCTTGTTTCATTGCATTGCATGTTTGCATGCTCTAGTTGCATTGCATGTTTGCATGCTTGAGTCGCATTGTGTATGCCATGCTTGTGAAGCCCCTGAAAAATGTTTTCTCTTTAAAAAAAAAAAAGCTTTTAATTATTTGCTTAAAGCCCCTCAGTTATGAGAATTATTTCGAATCTTGTTGATTAATATTATTTTTTTTTTGTTGTTTTATCAAAACAGGAATATCCTTAATAGTGGCCATTCATATTCCAACTAGTGTCCATTCATAGTCTAACTAGTGTTCATTTAATTCTAGTTAGTGTTCATTTAATATCAATTAGTGTTTAGTGTTCATTTAAATCTCAAAGTAGTGGTTCATTCATAACCTAACTAGTGGGCTAGGGTCCTTTCATTTTTTGGTTCCTTCATATCCTAACTAGTAGGCTATAATGACAACCTTTCAATACCTACTACACCAAGGTTGCCTATAAATATCACCAAGCAACACTTTCACACTTCCACATTCGACCTAAGGAGAGGAAAGAGAACAAGAGAGGAATTTTGAGAGGAAGATGAAGGGAGAAAAGAGCCATCTTGTTCAAAGCTTAGCAAGTAAGCCACAACACAACCTTCTCTTTCATTTTCCCTTTTTCAAATACATGTTCTTAGGGTTCTAGATAATGTTTCAGATCTGTTAATTATTAGTTACTTGTGTTAAAAATGCTAAGAGTTGAGTATTGATTCTATCTCTTTTGTATTTTCCCATCTCAGTACAAAACCATCTTTTTCTCCATATCAATCTCTCAACTTTCCAAGGACACACCTTCAAGCAAACTTTCTGAGTTAACTATATGCTGGTTAGCATGTTTTCTTCACAAAAGAAACGAAAACTTTCCTTTGGTGGAACCCATTTCTTATAAATCTTCTTGTTTTGGACATTTACCCTAGAAACTGTTTTTTTTAGCCCACTTTCAAAAATTCCAGAAAAATGTATAAAATTATTCTTGACCTCTATTTTAGGTCAAAATTTTCTTAAGGAGTTAGCTTTCAAATAAAATTGGTTTCATTGAAAAACATTAAGCGGTTTGCAAGAAAATCAAATTTATGGGTCTGGACAGAATCCGGACAGCGCTGGAATGTTTTCTAAATAACTTAAAATCTGGAAAAGCAAACCCATTTCCGAAAAATGTTTTAGAAATTAGATCAAATTCTCTACGAATCATTGGAAGACCGAGTCCGGTGAAGGATCTAAACTAGCCCTTTCATTTTAATCTTTTTGTGATATTAAATCTGGAAATATTTGTTATGTATGGATGTTTTATGTCCTTGTATTCATGAAAATGTGTTATGATCATATCTTGGCAAGATATTTTATGTGTTATGTTATGTTATTTATCTTTCTCATCTTAAGGATACATGTTTATGTGGATATTATTATTCTTGTAAGTTGGACTAACCTTGACTTAAAACATTTAACTCTACGGGAAACCTAATTGGGAGGGTATTGGGTTTTCGAGCACTTGAGTAATGGAAAGATGAGAAAAGGTGTTATATGGTTGTTGGGATGCGTCCCTAATTGGAAGTTAAAGTCTTGCGCAAGTGGTTTTCGGAACCCCTGAACGGAGCGGTTGTATTCGGACCCTAGGTGGTTTGGTGTGAGGAGGGTTTTGGGCAAGGCCCTATTTCACCGTCTCTTTTGAGGCCCTGCGGTTGGCGCTACGCGGTATATAACCGATGGTAGGCATCCGAGGTTAGTTCTGCAACAAAGCAGCAAAAGAGGGGGCATACTATAGACACCCCATTTTTGACCGTCCTCAAGACTTGGACGTCACCGTTGGAACACTCGGTGATTGTCCATGTTTGTGTTCGTTTGGAGTTCCCGGAGGTCTCGGCTACGCGCCTTGCCTCAGGATCTCCGAACTCGACCGTTTTGTGTCTGGTTTTGCACCAAACACTTGTGTTTTGCCTTGGAGGGGCAGGGAATGCCTTGTGAGGCATCCCCACACATCACCGGCCGTGGCTTGAGGCCACCGGCTGTTGTTTGTGTCCATCGGCCATATATTTGGCCGACCGGCACTCTTTTTGGCTGGCCGGCCATCAATTTTGTCAAAATGACAATTTTGGCCAGCCGACTACTGTTCATCTGCTTTTAGCAGATATTTTGTGCCAGCTGTGATAGCTGGCACCGACCCCATTCCCCTCCATACACGTATATGGAGGGATTTCCCTCTTGGATGGCTTGTTTTGGAAGCCTTACAAGAGGGAATTGCCTATATAGGAGAGCTTCTTCTCTTGACATGGGGGAGACATTTTTAGACAGCTTTTGTAAAGCTTGAGTTCTAGGGTTAGGGTTTGATACATATTCTATCTCTATAAGTGTGTGTTTTGTCCTACTTTTGCTCACAAACACACACCAACACACCATCTCTTGGACTTGAGACCCTTGGAGGGTTGTTTTAGTGTTGTGGAGCTGGATTTAAGCCAAGGAAGGCTGTTGGAGCATTGTTTGTGAAGGAGGGCTTCAAGGGTAAGAAACTTCCCTTTTATTCCCCATTTTTTTGCATTGCTTTTCTATCTATCTTAGAACTATTTTTGTGCTTAGTGTATAATACAAAAAAGTTCTGTTTTTAAGCCCTCTTGATTGTTTGTTAAGAGTGTTTTGTGGTTTGGAGGTGTTTGACCACCCTTAGGCCTTGAGAGGCCCCATTTTGTGCCATTTTTGGTGAGCTCCGAGACTTTGGTGCTTGGGCCTCCTCACCACTGAAATCTTGAGGGATTTCAGTGGTGAAGATGGTGCCTTGAAGTCTCAAGAAGGAGGGGGCCACCCCCTCTACTTGTTGTCCTTGAAAAGGACTAATTTTGGCCTCTTGAGGGAGCATTATGTTTGAATGTTTGTTGACTACGCCATGGCTGTATTTTATGATTATTATGCCATGATATAACATTGTATTATGTTGGGTTTGGTACACCATGCATGCCTTGCATATATGCCATGTAATGCCTCTTTGTTGCCTTAACATGCCTTAGGTTGTTAGCCCTTATTCGAGCGTGTTTTAGGCTTAGCCTTGTGAATGGTTTTGTGTTTATTTCACCATGTTTAAGGTCTGTCCATAGTTGTTTGGGTCGATCTTGGCATGCATTGCATAGCTCCCTTGCATTTTAGCTTGTAGGCTTCAAGTGTGTGAATGTGTAGCATGTGTTGCTTGCATTATTTCAGTGGTTTGGAACCACCCAACATGTCATTTCAGTCCCTAAGACATGCTTGTATGCTTGCCTTGGACGCCCCTTTGAAGCTTTGAAAGCTTGCCTTGTATGCCCTATGTTTTGACCATTGTGCATGCCTTTGAATTTGAGTCATTTAGATGCCGTTTAAGTGGTCTTTTGGCCTTGTTTTAACATGCTAAAAATATGTTTTTAGTTGTTTAATGCATGCCATGTTTGCCTTGCTAAGTGTAATTCAATGCATCATTAGCTTGCTTTGAATTCTTGGCCATTTTGCATGCTTTGCTTGCTTTGTTAGTTGGTTTGGCACCTCCTATAGCATGATTTTCAAAGCTTCATTTGCATGCCATTAGTCCATGGTTTGTCCCTTTTAAATGTGTTTAAAAGTTGCTTCATTATGCTTAAGTCTTGAACCATGTATCTATGCATGTTTGCATGAGCATTCGCCTTCATGAACTTAGCATTTTGGCCACTGTTTTGGGCCTATTTAGAGCTGCCTAAATCATGTTTAAGTCCATCTTTTCATTAGTTTGCATTGCCTCATGCTTGCTTGTATGCTTGCATAAGTGCCTTGCCATGCCATGTTGCATCCTTAGCTTGCATGCCTAGGTTGCATTGCATCTTGCATGTATGGTTTGTCCCTTGATTAGTGATAGGGATTGGGCTTTGGTTTGTTTGTTTGCATTGCATTTCATTTGAAATGAAAGATGCACACTTGGCCTCTTGGGCCATCACGCATTCAAATGCGCGATTGGTGGTCCAAGAACCAAGGACCATGCCCCTTTGAGTTGTACACATGATAAGAGGCTTGGTTGGTGCATACATGGTTTGGATTGCATTGCCATACAAGGTTCTGCCCTCTGCTGCTGTGAGTTGCAGGTTCTGCAGGAACTTTTTGCCGACCGGCAATGTATTGGTGGCCGATAGCCTCATTTCCAGCCGATGATCACATGCTGCAGCCGGTGGCCATTCTACTCAGCCGATGGTGATCCCCAGTATCTGAAGAAGCATCTCTGAGACTTTGGCAGTCTTCAGAAGGGCAGAGCAGGGAAACCAGAGGCAGTCTATGCATGGCAGTGCAATTCCGAGCAGGACCCAAGCATGCGTTGCATCAGGCTCTCCTCCCGAGGCGGTTTACTATTTTTCCTAGTTTAGTTAGTTGTTAACTAATTAGGCAATTTGTAATATTTAATTAGCTTGCGTAGTTAATTAATTTGTATTATTCTTTTGGTCCCTCCGAGCGAGGGCGAATCTGTAATAAGTGTGGGTGCGTGTGTGTGCATGTCTTCCAATCCCCACTTCTTTCTTCCCTTTTATTTACCCGCTTATGATGGTAAATTAGGGCATGTTTAAATTAGCATACCTTATGTTATGCATGTGTGCATCCATACATTTGTCTTGCATGCACCGGGCTCGGTACATCATGCTAAATGCATTGTATATCAAATCTAACTTGAATACGTGCATCGAATGATTGCATTTCACATGCCATTTTAGGATTAGCCGAGCCTAACCTAATTGCATTTTGTGTGCGATACATTAGCCACTTAACATGAACTAGGACATGCATATTTGCTAACTAGTTTATTGTTTTGGCACGGAGTACAATGTAAGTATTTACCCTTTAGCATCTCGCATGCGTGTGAATGTTAACATGACATCATGATTACCATGTGGCTAAGTGCTTATATGAGATAAACTGCTTGATTGCCTGTGGGTGAAGGTTGGATTGTTTGAGTTGGAAAAACTCGTTGAAATCCGTGTTTTAGCCTACTTGCGAGTAGCAAATTCCAAAGCATTTTCAAAACAAACGGATATGCAATGCTTGTTTCCAAATTAGGCAATCTAGTCTATACTTGTTTGCTGTGCGCATAACATAGTAAATCTAGGCTAATAACTGGAATAAGAACACATAACGTTTTCAAAAAAAAATATCACGGTTAGTAGAGGCCGGTCTTCGGATCGGGCGAAAGGGGGTGCTCATAGCTAACCTTCCCCGATCGTACCCAAGCTCCCGAGCCAAGACAAATTTGGTGATGACGGACACGTGGCCTTTGGCACCGAGTCAGGGTTTCCTAAATTTCCCCATAAAAAATATTTAGGTGGCGACTTTGTATCTGGCAAAGCAGTCCATGTTTGGCACTTCTTTTCAAAATCTGTTTTTCTCAAAACGATTTGCCAGAGTTGGACTCTTTGGTTCAGATTAAGAACCGCAACAAACAAAAGGGAGTCCGAACTGTAGAGCGAGGCCCACGGGCGCGTCTACAGTTTCTGGCGACTCTGCTGGGGAGTTAGAGAGCTTGACTCGAACTCGTGATATCCTATTTTGATTACACTTATGTGTTTCTTTGCATTGCATATGCATTGGTGCGCCTAGGACACCGTATTGGCCATCTGCTATTCCTGAGCGGTTTGCTGGAGGCTTGTCTTGTCAAGGCATGACCATAAGGCTGACCGGTTGCGGGCTCTGCCAGTATGGGAACACAAACCCCGGTTTTACGGGGGCACCCTTCTTGACCATTCGACCTAGTGCATATCGAAATCCATAGTGACCATTCCAAACTAGGACAGGTTGCTTACCCGATATAGGTTGTTTGAAACCGCTGCGTGCGTAGTGAAACCCTAGCTCCTGACAAAATAGGACAGGGAAACCCTACCCCAACATAGGGGTGTATTGGCTCTCCTTTACCTGCTATGTGCTTTTAGAGTGTATCTCTACAGGAACACACATGTCAGTTCGCAAGATTGGGTATCAGGCCCGAGGGCACCAGTATCAGTGTTGTTGAGAATCAGTTATGTCTGCGGGTATCAGTTCAGTTTTGAACAGTGATTCTGGGGAACAGTGATCAGTAGTAGATTGCAGTTGATCGGCTACACCCGTGTTTGATCTGTTTGGGGCTGAAATACTGCTTGTTTTCCGTTTCAAGGTTCAGAGATTCAGAGAGTTGATCCAGAATAGCTAGTGACTTCTCCTTGCTGAGGCAGGACTTAGCATGACGCAGAATTCAGAAGAGATCGTGGTCATGGCGGCCGCGTTGGATCAAGGAATCACCCTACACAGTGAGACTACTGTTGATATGCCGCATCCACCCAGATCGTCGGTTGCGCACCCGGTCTGGGCCCCCCAACTATATCAGGCTCGTGAGCCTACTACTTTTGAACTAATGGGGATGATAGGTGATCTCCAGAGGTCTGTGGCGGATCTCGCCTATGGAATGTCAACTTCACCGCCAGCTACACCGTACGCCGGGAGCTTTGTACCCCAGGAGCCCCCGCTGTTGGGCCGAATTGTTATTGAACTTAGTCAACCGAAGATGGCCTCCCGTTATAATAATGATGTGTCAACATCAACCCAAACCCTCAATCAGGCTGAGGCCAGAGGTAAAGACAAGATGAAGGCAGATGCTGATCCTATCGAACAACTGCTGTGGGTAGTAGAGGCTTTGAAAGCCGGGGGGATGAACAAGCAACAGATATCTGCAGTTGTGACAAAAGCTGTGGAGGACGCTTTCCCCACTCCGCCCGAGGGCAGTTCCAGTCAATCAGAGAACCGGGATAGGCCCCGTCATGCCAAAACAGTTCTTCTCGCTCCCAACCCTGCATCCGGAAAGGATCAGAAATCCAAGGCCGCACCCGCCGATCCGTTCGCTAGTGCATCTAGCAAGAGTGCTCAGACTCCAAAGTACCTGCCTCGAGGGCGCCGAGTCTTCCATCCTCTCTACATGCCTTTGTCTAGGGCACTCTTGATTTTGGCCAAAAAGGGGCATCTTACACCTCTTGAGCCCCGACCCCTACCGAAGAATCTCCCTGCCACGCATGACGCCACTGTGTACTGTGCGTACCATCAGCAGACTGGTCATGCTACCGATAACTACTTCCGCCTCCGTCATGAGGTGCAGGATTTGATTGACAACGAGGTTATCCTCCCGCCTACCTCGGCCAAGTCAGTCACTACAGAGTTCTTGGATTTTGAGGATACCGATAGTGCAAGCATGTAATCAGGAAGTGAACCACCTGCGGGCGACACTTGGCATATTTTTGATGTGGTGTCTGGCACGCATTTTTGAGCATCTGCGGTCAACTAGTTTTGTAAATTCTGGCTTGAGTGTCGAGTCGGTCTTTGTTTTATTTTGAGTCTGTCTCATTGTCTTGAGTCAGTCCTTTTTGCTCACGGGTCTGTCTTGTTGTAGCAAGTCAGTCCCCTTTGTATAGAATGTCAGGTGATTCCGGGGTTATTGCCTCGAACACCGTTTTGTAATTATCCTTTTGTTTTTTCCTTTTGAGTCTGTCTCGGTTGAGGAGCTAGTCACAATCAGGGAATCTGAATGAAACAGCTGCGGCTATCACGTTTCCGTACTTGTTGTTGTTTCAGCTAGTTGTGCCAGAGGATGTGAATGGAACGACCGTACATACCACCTACTCTCTTGTGCCTTAAACATCGTTGTAATGACCTAAGCTTTTCATAAAAACCCTTTTTGAACACTGCGGTGATAAAAACGAAGAGGAAGGAATTCCTCGGGTTTTGCAAAATTTTGATCATTTTGAGAGAAAGAGAGGCATGCTAAGTTTTTAACGAATGAAATCATTCTAGCTAGCGTGAGTACTGAGAAGGACCCTAGCTTGATCCAGACTGGTTCCACACTATCTTCTACGCGAGCGATTTGTCGCTTTCTTAAAAACTTTCAAAAACAAAATGTTTTGCGCGGTCTTGTGAAGACCTGTGTGGAATCGCTCTTGAGATTGTGCAGCCTAGGATCGCTCTCAACCTCAAGATTCAACTTGTCTGTTTCAATCCTGGAATCCGTTCAAAACGTTCAACAGTGCCATGAAAGACCTGTGTGGCCCAATTTGAAGCAGCCCTCGAGCAAGAGGCACCAAAGTCAGATCAAGAAGGTCAGATCCCACCAGGCAAGGCTCGTGAAGCAACCGTGATAGATTCTTCTGCAAATCAACCCAACTGTCGCTCTCCTGGATACAGAGGGCTTCAATTTCAAAACCATTTGGCATGGATTTGTTACACTTTTACCCTTTGAAAGGCTCGCTGGGCCGAAAACCCGGAAGGGCGACCCGGGCAAAAGTTAGAGCAAAAAAAAAAAAAAAAAAAGAACAATGCAAAGAATAAAAAAAAAGAAAAAAGAAAAAAAATGAATGAAGAAAATGCAAAAAGATGAAAAAGAAAAAAAGCAAAAAAGAAAAAAATGAAGAGAGAAAAGAAAAGAAGCTCGCAAGGTCGAAAACCCGCATTGGGTACCTTGGCAAAAGTTAGAGCCTAAAAGTGAAGGTTAATACCCGAGTGTACCTTAACCGGAACTACGTAAGGCTTGATTCCCATGTTTGGGATACGTAGGCAACTTCATCTTGAAGTCCAGCCCCCGACGCTTTCATAAGCGCTTCAGTCCATGTAATGGTTTTGATCATCCTTGCTTCCTCTGCATCCGACAATCCGGTAGTAACAACCATGAACTACGTAGGCTTGATTCCCATGTTTGGGATACGTAGGCAACTTCATCCTGAAGACCAGCCACCATTGCTCTTACAGTGACTGTGTCCATATATTGGTTCAGACCGTCGCCTTCGGAGTTCAGTCGTCATCGATAAAGACCGTTTACAAAAATGTTGCGGCGTCATCCTGACAAGGGGCAACTTTCTGTTGCCATGCATTGCCATAAGTTGCCCTGAGTTGCCGTCCAAACCAGGGGCAACTTTCCGTTGCCATGTCCCCCCCTTTTTTACGCCAGGGGCAATTTCCCATTACCACCGATCCGAGGTTGCGCATCTCGAGGGTAGGTCCCGTACTCGTTAAGCATCGGCCGTTTGCAAAAATAGTTTTTGAAAATTTTTACTGAAGTTGACTATTTTCTCGAAAACTATTTCATTTTCCAAAAAACCGGACCATTTCTTGGACCCCAAAAGGAAAATTTTCAGTGCTCACAGCCTAACTTTCATGATTTTCAAATCAAAAATCGAACAAGTATGTTAATCCAACTCTCATTTTGGTCAAAACAGTTTTAGGAAGAAAACAAAAAATGGTCAAAGTGACGAACTAGGGGCACAATTGAGTCAGGTCTTCTGTCTTTCCCCCGTCAACATACTCACCAGAAGGGCACTCTATCCACCGGGAGAAATAGCCGTGAGCTAACAGTGTTGGGCACGAACCCGCAACTTTCTCGTTTATCCATCAATCACCCAGGGGAGGGATAAAAAAATGAGAGAATAAAGAATAGAGAGGAGTAAGCGGAGAGAGAAGTGAGCAAGAGGGTTTTGAGAAAAAAAAACCGAGCCTGAGGGCCGAGCGATGTGAGAATCACAAATCACAAATCAGAAATGGTGGGAATAATACCTGGAGGAACTGGCTCCTTGAGATCCGAGGTCTTTTGTTTCCATAAACACGTATGTATGTCGTGTCTTTTGCTTTGTCGGTCTCAGCTTTTGTTTTGAGTCTTTTTCCGAGCGCGTCTCATTGTGTTCAGGACGTGCGCCTTTTGTTTTCTCCACTTGAGTCCTTCCGCTGTGTTTAGTCGTAGGCTCGATACCCCGGTTGTGAAACCCCTTTTTCAAAAGATTAATTGTTTGTGCTCAGAATGCTGTGCCATTCTCTACATTCATGCGAAGCAAGAGAAGAAAGGGAAATTTGGGACATCCAAGTGTGTTTCAACTCCAACCGTTTCAGTTTTGTGATCCGTCTTGTCAGATTGGGCTATTTGTTCGGGGTTTGCTGTGTGCAGAATGAACCGAGTGTTGTGTTATGGGCCGTATGCAGACTAATCCCCAACAGAGTATGGGTTGTGTGTCCAGGTTGAGCAGTGGTTTGTATGAGTTGTTTGCTGTCAGTTGGTTGGTTATCCGAGTATCACAGTGCAAGTGCTCAATTTTCAGACAACAAATCATTTTCATTTACATTGAGGTGTAACGCGATGCAATGCGTGAGATATATAAATGTAAACACTTTTTCAGACAAAAAGTTTGTTTCATTTCATAATCTTTTCAAGTACATAAGTTTTGGAAACAAAATCTGCCTGCAGCAGTACAAAGTACCCTAACTACTAACAAAAAGGGGAAAGTGCAGAAAAGAAGAAAAACAGCAAAAATCTGTATCAAATGTCAAAAATAGCTCCGGGGTGGTCAGTCTGTCCTAGTCCTCTTCCTGGACGAAGGTCCAAGAGCATCATCACCAGGAGCATCACCGTCTGAGCCTGAGTCCAAGCCATCACCGGTCTCCTCTTCCGACGACTCTGCCTCCGCCTCTGTCTCTGCCTCAGACTCGTCATCTGGAACTGGAGCTCGCGAACTGCTCCCGACATGAGTGCGCCCCCCTCTGGTGTGGGGATATGCTCTGCCATTCCGGGTAGAAATGGGAGGTCCAGCCAGAGCGCCACCCGCCGGAGGAATCTGGAAGGGAGGCTGAAAAAGCATGAAAGGCGAATGCATCAGAATACTGTGAGCAATGAAACAGTACAGAATACAGTATATGAGTACAGTGTATGTATGCTGTGAGCAATGAATCAATACAGAATGCAGTGTATGAGTACAGTGTGTGGATGCCGTGAGCAATGAATCAGTACAGAATACAGTATATGAGTACAGTGTATGTATGCTGTGAGCAATGAATCAGTACAGAATGGAGTGTATGAGTACAGTGTGTGGATGCCGTGAGCAGTTTATCAGTACAGAATACAGTATATGAGTACAGTGTATGTATGCTGTGAGCAGTGAATCAGTGCAGGATGCAGTGTGTGAGTACCGTGTATCAGATGCCATGAGCAGTTTATCAGGTGTTGTGTTGTGCATCAGATTATGTAAAACAGTTTGTGTATGGTTTGAGGCTGTGGTCAGAAAGAACATACCGGAATGTTGTAAAGGGCTAGGAGGTCGAAGGTCCGCTGTAGCATCCCCATCATGGAGGCATTCATCTCCAATGACTGCCGGGTATACTCAGAAGACGCCTGCAAAAGTATCAGATGCATCAATATTCTGTGGAATATCAAATAAACTAAAATGAAATAACTGTACAAGAATGCAGTAATACATACCGGAGGCAAGTTGAGGACACCGATAAACTCATGATCAGCCGGCGGAGGAGCAAAGGGGATCTGGTAGGTCGCCCCACCCTGCCCTCTGAAAGTCAGTAAAGCGGGCAAAGCAGGCCAACCGGTCCCCCGCCCTCGCTGAACTCCGCCCCTGCCATGGACTCGAGCTCTCCTCGACACTTCCCCTCCAGCCCCTGCTCCCGCTCCAGCCGCTGGCGCCGCAGGTCTCTCTCTCTCCGCTCGGCGGCCGCCGCTCAGAGGTCGCATGATGAAGGTCCGGACGTACTCCGAGTAATCGCCCTCGCCCCTGAAATCGCTCGCCTCTCAGCCAATGGTGTAGTCTGCCATCTGCTCGGCGGTGAATCTCTCGGTATCCCTCATATGCTCAGGAGGGTGCACCGGGACTATCTGCTCCGGTAAACCCAGGGTCTGACATAGGAAACGCTCGCCCAGGTACCAAGCCCGACAGACCGGGCCCTCCAGCAGAATCCGGAAACGCGAGGTCTCATCGGCACCGGGAAACCAATCCCGCATCACGACTGGCAAGGGAGCCCAAGGCTGCCAGGTGATCTGAAAATGAAATACAGTTTGTTATCTACTGTTATTGAAACATGCAGTGGAAAGACGAAGCTTAAATAAACTGCAAGTAAAACATACCTCTGCGGGGGTGATGGTGTCGAAGTAGCGGCGGAAGAAGCTAAATGTCTCTCGGGGCCTCCGCACGCACCTCCCGTCGAAGTGGCGCGAGAACGGGACGACAAGAGGGGTCTCTGCGTCGGGTACGGGAGCAAGCCTAGGAAAGTAGGCATAAACCCACAACTGCAGAGCAAATACCAGTGCATTTATCAGATAAAGCAGAACATAGAATAAAAAGCAGAAATAGCAGAGCCGTGTGTTGTGCAGTGTATTGTGCAGAGTGTACAGTGTGAGCAGTGCACAGTCAGTGTAAAGCAGAGTATGTGTGTGCCGTGTGTACAGTATACAGCAAGTATAAAGCAGACTACAGTGTGTGCAGTGTGCAGAGTACAGAAAATATAGAACAGAAATGAAAGGCAGAAAAAGAAATGTACCTCCCAAACACGCCAGTAGCCCCCGAGCAACTGTCCGCTGCCGCGGAAAGCTGAGCTCATATATCTGTAGAGAGTGGCCAGAGCGGCGCCACCCCAGTCGTAATGTAAGATATGTCTGACGTCCACCAGTGCGCTGAGCAGGCAGAGAGGCACGGTGTTCGCCCGGTCGGCGAAAATGGTCGTCCCAAACAGGAACATGAGAAAGCCGCGTACGTATCTCTCATCGGCCTCCTGAGTCATCGGGGCTGCCTCAACAAGGGTGGGCTGGACCCTGAACTGCACCTCGAACCAGGAATATCGGACGAAGCCGGGACGCGCCAGAGGTGGCAGCTCGCCGAGCAAGTAGATCTGAGCGGCCTCCCACTCATCCATATCAGTATCCAAGGGGATCGGATCACCCCCTACCCCGATGCCTGTAAGCATCGAGAAATCATAAGGGGTCATCTTCATGTCCCCTGTCGCAGAGAAATGGAATGAATCGGTGGTATCCCACCACCTCTCCACCAGAGCGGCAAGGAGAGGTCTGCATGTAGTGAGCCTAGAGAGTCCTCTGCAGAATGCGCCAAAGCCGGCCTGGTCCACAATGTGGCGAACTGCGTCGGGAAGCTCGGCGTACCACTCACGAGCGACAGTGTTCCCATACCCGCGGATGGTATGGGAATCTCCCTGTTTTCAAACAAGTAGTTGCGAAGCAATATAAAATGTACAGTTTTGAAGAAACAGTCAAAATCAGTGCAAATTTGGCATGCGTGCGTATTTTCGAATTCAAATAGCTACCGAGTGCCAGTGCGCTTACAGTGAACTGCAACGTGTGATGCGTCAGCGTGTTTGAGTGGTTCGGTGCAAATGTGGCATGTGGGCATATTTTCAGATTCAAACAGCTATCAGGTGCCGGTGTTTGCAGTGAAATACGGTATGTGCCGTGTGTTGAGTGGTTCAAGGCTAGTGCAGTGTGTGTGCATGTGTCAGTCTTAAACAGATATCAGTTGCAAGCGCGTTTGCAATCAACTACAATATAACAGTGTATCAGTGTATCTGAACTAAGCAGTTAAAGACTGTAATCAGCTATGGCAGTTGACAGTTAAAAGTTCTACGTTGCAAAAAGTAAAACAGAGAAAAAATGTTACCTCGGAAGCGCCGAAGGATAGGTGAGATGCAGGCTCACGTAGTAGAAGCTCGGGATCCAGTGCCCTGTCAAAACTCCAGAACTGGCGCAGTCCGTCGGGGGGCAGAACGTGAATCGCCAGCCAGTAGGTCGCCGGGTCGAACGGGCTCTCGCTCAAAGGTAGGAGCTCGACCCCGGGATCCATCTCGTGATCTGAGGGAGTCCCACCGCGTGGAATATCGTCGGCCATACCAAAATGATGAGGAAAATGGTCGGAAAATGAAAATCAGGCTGGAATATGGAAAGTCAACCGAAAAGTCAACCCCCGAGAGGGTGGAAAATGGCCGGAAAAGTCGGGACGTGAAAAAGGCACGGAAATCAAGAGGAAAGTGAGGGGAGCAAACCCCAAAAAGGTGGAAATGGCAAAAGAGGTACCGAAACAAAGATTTGTTCGGATGAAAACGTCCGAAACGCGAAGGAAATCGCGAATCCGACGATGAAATGGGCTTGGAACGCGAAGAAAACGAGTAAATGAGGAAGGAAAAAGGCTCTAGAGAGAGAGATGAATGTTTTTCGGCGAAGGGGAAGTGACAAAATAGGGTTTGGAACCCTATTTTAAAAGACCCATGGTGAAGTGTCGAATCTGCCCCGACTCAGGCACTTTTGGCCGGTCGGCAATATTTTGTGCCGGCCGGCAGAATATTGTGCCGATGAAACTATTTTGCAGCCGGTGGACAGCCGGTGGCTTCCCCTTCCGGCCGGTGGTGTTCCCAAAGCCTTGTTTAGGCCATATGAGTAGTTTTTTTGGTCTTCATAGCTCAAGAAAGTGCAAGAAAGTGTATCTCCGACGCTCAACCGGCCTCCATTTTGACCTCGGACCGCGTCTTCTGTGCGTGGCACTCAAATTCATGCAATGATGTATCCTTCTGTATCCTTTTGCCTTTTGCAAGATTCAAAAGTTGCCCCGTGTGCGTTGCACGCGTTCATCGCACTATTTCGGTGCATTGCATCGCGCCGTCATGCGCCTTACAGTTGCATTGTTATGCACGTACTACACGCGTTGTAACACGCACCCCTTGCATTGTCATGCGCATCTCTCATGAATTGTCATTGCATTTTTATTACAAGCAATGTCATGTATTTCAATACATACGTTGCCTCGCGCATCGTTCGTGTTGTCGTGCATTCCCTTACCATGCATTGTCATGCTTTCCAAAACACGTGCGTTGTTACGCATTTAAGTCCATTTGCATTGTCATGCATTTCAAAAGGAAAACATGCGTTGTCACGCATTCGAATTCATTCACATTACATGCATTTCATTTTACATCCTTTGAGGTACGCGTGCCTCAAATCCTTGAGGCATGCGTGTCTCATTTGCATCATTTTACAATCCTTGAGGCATGCGTGTCTCATTTGCATCATTTTACATTCATTGCGGCATGCGTGTCTCATTTGCATCATTTTACATTCCTTTGAGGCACGTGTGTCTCATGTGCATTGTCTTGCACCTTTGAGGCATGCGTGTCTCATTTACATATCATTTTACATTCCTTCATGGCATGCGTGTCTCGCTTACATTGGCATGCATGTCACATTTTCATGGCATGCGTGTCTCACTTGCATTTTGCATCGTTTTGCACAACGGTCTAGGAGACCTTAAATCCTTGGAGGGTGCGAAACCTTTACTGCATTGACATGCATCATTGTAAATACTGCATTGTCATGTATCGCATTGTAAATACTACAATGTCATGCATCATTGTAAATACCGCATTGTCATGCATTGCATTGTAAATACCGCGTTGTCATGCATCATCGTAGGTAGTGCATATGTCATGCATTTCAAAAAAACACAGCAAAAAAAAACAACATGCATCATTGTAGATATTGCATATGTCATGCATTTCATCGTAATATAGTGCATTGTCATGCATTTCCACTGTAAATATTGCATTTACATTCCATTGCATATTTGTAGATATTGCATTTTAGTTGCATGCATTCACTACATCATCCTCCATCTACGGCTTGCGCCTTTCCTTGTTGAGCTTGGTCTGGTATGTGCTCATACTTTTCATGTCAAAACACAGTTCTGCGTGTGTACGAGCCTATTCCACGCTGGTATGTTGGTTTGAGGGTTGCGGCATCTTTTCTGTGTCAGACGCGGCTTGTACGTGTACATGCCTTTCCTAGGCAAGATTTGGTTTGGCCCGCGTGCCATATCCATTGTATCCATCTCCATTGCATTTTAGTTGCATGCATTCACTGCATCATCCTCCATCTATGGCTTGCGCCATTCCTTGTTGAGCTTGGTCTGGTATGTGCTCTTACTTTTCACATCAAAACATAGTTCTGCATGTGTACGCGCCTATTCCATGTTGGTATGTTGGTTTGAGGGTTGCGGCACCTTTTCTGTGTTAGACATGGCTTGTATGCGTACATGCCTTTCCTAGGCAAGATACAGTTTTGGCTGCACGCCATATCCATTGTAGATATTACATTGTAGTGTAATTGTTGCATCCGGTGTTAGGATCATTATGCTTTCCCCAGCGGGTCGTCACCCCACTTATGTCATTCCACCCAATACTCGTTCTTGTGTCCGTCTACATTACTCATAGTTCTGCATGTGTGCGCGCCTATTCCACGCTGGTATGTTGGTTTGAGGGTTGCGGCACCTTTTCTATGGTAGACAGACTTGTTACTTCCATCAATCTATTTGACATTTGTGTGGCTTCGAACCGCTCATGATTGAATCATGATTCGATTGCATTGCATATCATTTGCATTGTTTATACGTAGTTTTGTATATAGTGCATATCATTTTGCATTCATCATTGCATTGTCATGCATGTTGCTAACGACATTGTACCTGTTAAGTTTGTTTTCTTTACAGGCACGATATTGTATGTACGGCTCATTTGAGGCCGGTGCAACGGACGAACCGGACAGGTATTGTATCCTCCGCGTGAGACGTATCGAGAATTGCATAATTCTCTTACATCTTTTCTGCATTGTAGTGTAGTCTGGTGTATGCTAGCTTAAAACTGTCGCATGCGTGCTTCATTACAGCTTTCTTTGCATGATCATAAGTTATGCTCGGCTTCTTGCATTTTCAGTTGCATTTTGCCCCTGCCTTCGGGCGCATACCTTGTTTGTCTTGCGTGTTTGTCCAAGTCTTCGGCCTTGTCAAAAATGGGTCGTCTCTGGGCTTTGACATTCACTCCCGTCATTGTTATGACTTTCGAGTTCTGTCAAAGAGGGGCAACTGTAGACACCCCATTTTTGACCGTCCTCAAGACTTGGACGTCACCGTTGGAACACTCGGTGATTGTCCATGTTTGTGTTCGTTTGGAGTTCCCGGAGGTCTCGGCTATGCGCCTTGCCTCAGGATCTCCGAACTCGACCGTTTTGTGTCTGGTTTTGCACCAAACACTTGTGTTTTGCCTTGGAGGGGCAGGGAATGCCTTGTGAGGCATCCCCACACATCATCGGCCGTGGCTTGAGGCCACCGGCTGTTGTTTGTGTCCACCGGCCATATATTTGGCCGACCGGCACTCTTTTTGGCTGGCCGGCCATCAATTTTGTCAAAATGACAATTTTGGCCAGCCGACTACTGTTCATCTGCTTTTAGCAGATATTTTGTGCCAGCTGTGATAGCTGGCACCCACCCCATTCCCCTCCATACACGTGTATGGAGGGATTTCCCTCTTGGATGGCTTGTTTTGGAAGCCTTACAAGAGGGAATTGCCTATATAGGAGAGCTTCTTCTCTTGACATGGGGGAGACATTTTTAGACAGCGTTTGTAAAGCTTGAGTTCTAGGGTTAGGGTTTGATACATATTCTATCTCTATAAGTGTGTGTTTTGTCCTACTTTTGCTCACAAACACACACCAACACACCATCTCTTGGACTTGAGACCCTTGGAGGGTTGTTTTAGTGTTTTGGAGCTGGATTTAAGCCAAGGAAGGCTGTTGGAGCATTGTTTGTGAAGGAGGGCTTCAAGGGTAAGAAACTTCCCTTTTATTCCCCATTTTTTTGCATTGCTTTTCTACCTATCTTAGAACTATTTTTGTGCTTAGTGTATAATACAAAAAAGTTCTGTTTTTAAGCCCTCTTGATTGTTTGTTAAGAGTGTTTTGTGGTTTGGAGGTGTTTGACCACCCTTAGGCCTTGACAGGCCCCATTTTGTGCCATTTTTGGTGAGCTCCAAGACTTTGGTGCTTGGGCCTCCTCACCACTGAAATCTTGAGGGATTTCAGTGGTGAAGATGGTGCCTTGAAGTCTCAAGAAGGAGGGGGCCACCCCCTCTACTTGTTGTCCTTGAAAAGGACTAATTTTGGCCTCTTGAGGGAGCATTATGTTTGAATGTTTGTTGACTACGCCATGGCTGTATTTTATGATTATTATGCAATGATATAACATTGTATTATGTTGGGTTTGGTACACCATGCATGCCTTGCATATATGCCATGTAATGCCTCTTTGTTGCCTTAACATGCCTTAGGTTGTTAGCCCTTATTCGAGCGTGTTTTAGGCTTAGCCTTGTGAATGGTTTTGTGTTTATTTCACCATGTTTAAGGTCTGTCCATAGTCGTTTGGGTCGATCTTGGCATGCATTGCATAGCTCCCTTGCATTTTAGCTTGTAGGCTTCAAGTGTGTGAATGTGTAGCATGTGTTGCTTGCATTATTTCAGTGGTTTGGAACCACCCAACATGTCATTTCAGTCCCTAAGACATGCTTGTATGCTTGCCTTGGACGCCCCTTTGAAGCTTTGAAAGCTTGCCTTGTATGCCCTATGTTTTGACCATTGTGCATGCCTTTGAATTTGAGTCATTTAGATGCCGTTTAAGTGGTCTTTTGGCCTTGTTTTAACATGCTAAAAATATGTTTTTAGTTGTTTAATGCATGCCATGTTTGCCTTGCTAAGTGTAATTCAATGCATCATTAGCTTGCTTTGAATTCTTGGCCATTTTGCATGCTTTGCTTGCTTTGTTAGTTGGTTTGGCACCTCCTATAGCATGATTTTCAAAGCTTCATTTGCATGCCATTAGTCCATGGTTTGTCCCTTTTAAATGTGTTTAAAAGTTGCTTCATTATGCTTAAGTCTTGAACCATGTATCTATGCATGTTTGCATGAGCATTCGCCTTCATGAACTTAGCATTTTGGCCACTGTTTTGGGCCTATTTAGAGCTGCCTAAATCATGTTTAAGTCCATCTTTTCATTAGTTTGCATTGCCTCATGCTTGCTTGTATGCTTGCATAAGTGCCTTGCCATGCCATGTTGCATCCTTAGCTTGCATGCCTAGGTTGCATTGCATCTTGCATGTATGGTTTGTCCCTTGATTAGTGATAGGGATTGGGCTTTGGTTTGTTTGTTTGCATTGCATTTCATTTGAAATGAAAGATGCACACTTGGCCTCTTGGGCCATCACGCATTCAAATGCGCGATTGGTGGTCCAAGAACCAAGGACCATGCCCCTTTGAGTTGTACACATGATAAGAGGCTTGGTTGGTGCATACATGGTTTGGATTGCATTGCCATACAAGGTTCTGCCCTCTGCTGCTGTGAGTTGCAGGTTCTGCAGGAACTTTTTGCCGACCGGCAATGTATTGGTGGCCGATAGCCTCATTTCTAGCCGATGATCACATGCTGCAGCCGGTGGCCATTCTACTCAGCCGATGGTGATCCCCAGTATCTGAAGAAGCATCTCTGAGACTTTGGCAGTCTTCAGAAGGGCAGAGCAGGGAAACCAAAGGCAGTCTATGCATGGCAGTGCAATTCCGAGCAGGACCCGAGCATGCGTTGCATCAGGCTCTCCTCCCGAGGCAGTTTACTATTTTTCCTAGTTTAGTTAGTTGTTAACTAATTAGGCAATTTGTAATATTTAATTAGCTTGCGTAGTTAATTAATTTGTATTATTCTTTTGGTCCCTCCGAGCGAGGGCGAATCTGTAATAAGTGTGGGTGCGTGTGTGTGCATGTCTTCCAATCCCCACTTCTTTCTTCCCTTTTATTTACCTGCTTATGATGGTAAATTAGGGCATGTTTAAATTAGCATACCTTATGTTATGCATGTGTGCATCCATACATTTGTCTTGCATGCACCGGGCTCGGTACATCATGCTAAATGCATTGTATATCAAATCTAACTTGAATACGTGCATCGAATGATTGCATTTCACATGCCATTTTAGGATTAGCCGAGCCTAACCTAATTGCATTTTGTGTGCGATACATTAGCCACTTAACATGAACTAGGACATGCATATTTGCTAACTAGTTTATTGTTTTGGCACGGAGTACAATGTAAGTATTTACGCTTTAGCATCTCGCATGCGTGTGAATGTTAACATGACAGCATGATTACCATGTGGCTAAGTGCTTATATGAGATAAACTGCTTGATTGCCTGTGGGTGAAGGTTGGATTGTTTGAGTTGGAAAAACTCGTTGAAATCCGTGTTTTAGCCTACTTGCGAGTAGCAAATTCCAAAGCATTTTCAAAACAAACGGATATGCAATGCTTGTTTCCAAATTAGGCAATCTAGTCTATACTTGTTTGCTGTGCGCATAACATAGTAAATCTAGGCTAATAACCGGAATAAGAACACATAACGTTTTCAAAAAAAAATATCACGGTTAGTAGAGGCCGGTCTTCGGATCGGGCGAAAGGGGGTGCTCATAGCTGACCTTCCCCGATCGTACCCAAGCTCCCGAGCCAAGACAACTTTGGTAATGACGGACACGTGGCCTTTGGCACCGAGTCAGGGTTTCCTAAATTTCCCCATAAAAAATATTTAGGTGGCGACTCTGTATCTGGCAAAGCAGTCCATGTTTGGCACTTCTTTTCAAAATCTGTTTTTCTCAAAACAATTTGCCAGAGTTGGGCTATTTGGTTCAGATTAAGAACCGCAACAAACAAAAGGGAGTCCGAACTGTAGAGCGAGGCCCACGGGCGCGTCTACACATACCAAATAATCCGAGTCCGATTCTTGTGGTTGGGAGGACGAAATCTTTTTGGGGGATTTCTAGTTTACTAACAGTTAACTTGTAACCTTTTATTTATTTGTTGTATTGTGTATCATGCTCTACTACTTGATGTTATATTTGTGATTGTGTATTGGACTCAGGAAAAAGGGTTGGGGTGTGTGTGTGTTTACTGGGCATTCAAAGCTCACGGCGTGTTATGCCAGGTGCCGAAGAGGAACATATAGCTGGAGACGACGAGCCAGAAACATTTGAAGACCTTTGGCTATCTTAGAAAAGTTAAAAATTTCTCTTTTGATATTTTATAAGACTCGTATGAAGATTTAAATTTTCTTTGGGATGTAATGTAATGGAACAAGTTTTTGAAATTAATATTATCATGGTTGTTATGTATTGATATTCTATATAATTAGACGTATACACCTTAACAGTGACTTTCCCTTGGCTACAATCAATAGTGTAGTTTCGGGGCGTTACAATGCTTGTGTTGCATTGTGTTTGGAATAGGTGTTAGTCCAAACATGGGAAATGAGGGACGTTTCATACTTAGAGTGATGAAACGTGCCTCAATTCTCGGTCGCCGACACTCTTGATCCTACATGATAGAGTTTTAGGCTTTATGTGTTTACTTGTGCATTCATTTTCATATTGAATTGTGCAACTTTGCCTCTCGGCCATCATGCATTGAAATGCACGATTGGCGGCCCGAGGGTCGAGAACCACACTCCCTTGAGCTTATGAAATGATAGGGAGGGTGGTTGTGCACACATACCTTACAAATACATTGCCATGCCCTTTTTTGCTCTCTGTTGCAGAAAACTGGAGTTTGGCAGCAACAACTGGTCGGCCAGCCAGAAAAACTAGTTGGCCGACCACTTTTTCTGGTTTACAACAACAAAAAGTGGTCGGCCAGTGGCTGGAGAGAGCAACAACTGGTCGGCCACCCTCCCACAGGTCCCCAAGGTGTGTTAGAAACTTTCTGGAGCTTGGTGCAAGTTTCTGAGAGCAGTTGCAAACAGAGACAAGTTGGGGCATCGCGATGGATTTCCGAACGAGGCGACCAGGCATGCGTGAATTCTTCCCTCTGAGGGCACCTCTGTTTACTGCTTTATTTAGCTACTTTTCTTAGCTAGTTTATGCTTTGGTTTGTATTTAATTAGCTAATGTGCTTAGCTATTCCATTTGTGTTGTAATAGTTAGTTGTAGCTAGTTATTCAATTTCGTTGTGTAATAATTAGTTTAATTAGCTTAGATTAGCTAGTTAGCTTCTTATTCGGTCCCTCCGTCGAGAGGGACAATTGTTGTAAAAAGCGTACGCGTGTGTGATGCATGTCTTCCAACCCCCATTTCTTTCTCCCTTTTACTTAACCGCTTACGATGGTTAGTTTTAGGGCATATTTTGTTTAGCATACCTCATGCTCGCATGCGTGCATCCATTCATCTGTCTTACATGCACCGGGCTCGGCGCATCATACTAACTGCATTGTATTTCAATTCCAAGTTGAATACATGCTACCAAGTTGCATTTCATATGCTATTCTAGGATAGCCGAGCCTATTTTAGTTGCATTCATGCATGTGTTGCATTAACCATCTTCGCATGAACCAGGATCATGTATGATTTCTAACTAGTTCTTTGTTTTGGCTTGGAGTACATTGTGAGTGTTTACGCTTTAGCATACTGCATGTGTGTTATTGATTGCCATGAAAGCATGCTTGCCATGAGGCTAACTGCTTACTTGATATAACTGCGTGAATGCCTGTGGGTGAAGGTCGGATCACTTGAATTGGAACAATTCATTGAATCCCGAATTTAGCCTACTTGCGAGTAGCAAACTTCAAACCATTTTCAAATGAATATGCAATGTTTTGTTCCAAATTAGGCGATCTAGTCAATACTTGTATGCTGTGCGCATCACGTAGTAAGATTAGCTAATTAACCGGAATAAGAGTACATACGTTTTCAAAAACAAAATATCATACTTAGTACAGGCCGATCTTTGATCGGGCGAGCAGGGGTGCTCATTGCATGACCTTCCCCTCTCGTACCCAAGTTCCCGAGCCGAGGCAACTTTGGTGATGATAGACATGTGGCCTTAGGCACGAGTCAGGGTTTCCTAAATTCTCCCAAAATAAAATATTTAGGCGGCGACTTTGTATCTGGCAAAGCAGTCCATGTTTGGCACTTCTTTATAAAAATCAGTTTTCCAAAACGATTTGCCGGATTTGGACCCTTCGGTGATTTTTCAGTCTTGCATTGCACTTTGCGAGATTAGATTCAGAACCGTGACATTGAGTCCGAACTGTAGTACCTCGGAGCAAAACGAGATTCGCACCCATCGCGCGCGGATGTCGGACAGTTCCCGGGGGCACGTCTACACACCCCCGACCGGAGTGTTCATTCTTTTTTAGGTTACTAGCTGGGGATCACGAGCGTCCCATTGGATCCAAAGAGTATTTCCAAACCACTTCCCTACAACTTTTCAGGTTACTAGCTGAGGATCACAAGCATCCCATTGGATCCAAAGAGTATTTCCAAACCACTTCCCCACAAGTGGCACCGTCTGTGGGAATACTCAACTACATCCATGGCGGGTGTAACGGAAGATCCTCCGATAGTCACCGAAAAAACCAACCAGAGAGACGACCTCACTCCAATGAACATGCTAGGACCGGAGAACATCCCCGCGAGACGCGCCTTGAACTTCGACTCTGTTGCCCATACCTCACCCTCAACTTCAGCACATGAGACAATGAAAACGATCATGGAACAGGCGAAGCAAAACGAACAGAGGTTGGAAAACATGATTGTTGAAAACAAGCGCCTCCGGTAGGATTTGGCTTTGGAAATGGCAAAATCTAAACCAGTCACACGCCAAGATCCGGGATGACCTTTGAGAGCGGAGGGTCGAAGACCTCGAGTTCGGAGACAAGATAGTGACAGTGACTCTGACTCATTATCCCCGGAGCCCAAAACGAAGGGACGACTCGAAACTACCAGTTCCTCTGAAGAGAGTCCACGTCTAAGGCATAAGTGAAGACGAAATGGTCCAGACAAAGAAGACCAGCACGATCCCTTTGTGCAACGGATCGCAAAGGCAATATTACCCAAGAAGTTCAAGGCCCCATCGTTCACCCTGTACGATGGGAAATCGGACCCCACTGATTATATCCATCATTATAAGCAAGCCATGACGCTGCATGCAGATGACGAGGCCCTCATGTGCAGAATATTTCCGAGCAGTTTGGGACCATTGGCCATCAGACGGTATTATAAGTTGGAGCCGGCGTCGATTAAGAGTTTCCATCAATTACAGAAATCCTTCAGGGCAAGATTCATCACCAATGTGGTCCAGCCGAAGCAAGCCGACTCTCTCTGGGCAATGCAGGTCCAGCCAGGAGAAACTCTATTGGGAATGTGTAGACGTCCCCGAATGTCCCGGGAGGGAAATTGCCTTTTGTTCATTTGGGCTCACTACAGTTCAGGACTCAATGTCACGGTCCTGTATCTAATCTCGCAGAGTGCAATGCAAGACCGATGAATCATCAAAGAGTCCAAATCTGGCAAATCGTTTTGAAAACAGATTTTTGAAAGAAGTGCCAAACATGGTCTACTTTGCCAGATACAGAGTCGCCACCTAAATATTTTATTTTGGGGGAATTTAGGAAACCCTAACTTGTTGCCTAAGGCCACGTGTCCATCATCACCAAAGTTGCCTTGCCTCGAGAACTTGGGTACGATTGGGGAAGGTCACTTCGTGAGCACCCCCACTCGCCCGATCAAAGATCGGCCTCTACTAACCATGATATCTAGTTTTGAAAACATTATGCATTCTTATTCCGGTTATTAGCCTAGATTTACTACGTGATGCGCACAGCATACAAATATAGATCGGATCGCTTGAATTGGAACAAAACATCTCATGTTTGTTTTGAAAACGGTTTGATACTCGCAAGTAGGCTAAAATGTGGATTTGCCACCCTCAGGTGGGCTTAGAAAACATGGTGTTGCCACTCTCAAGTGGGCTTAAAACTCACAGTCAATGCATTATTCCAATTCAAATAATCCAACCTTCACCCACAGGCATTCAGGCAGATATATCACATAAGCAGTTAGCCTCGTGGTAAGCATGCTATATGGCAGTCACTCACACGCATGCAAGGATGCTAAAGCATGAATACTTACCGAGTACTCCAAGCCAAAATAGAAGTTATGTTAGAAATCCATGCATGATCCTAACTATGCTGAAATGCCTAATGCAACACATGCAGAAATGCAACTAAGATAGGCTCGGCTATTCTAAACATGGCATATGAAATGCAACGGATAACATGTATTCAACTCGGAATTGAAGTACAATGTAGTTAGTATGATGTGCCGAGCCTGGTGTATGCAAGACGGATGAATAAATGTAAACATGCTATCATACTATATGCTAATTGAAACATGCCCTAATCTAACCCTCATAAGCTAGTAAATAAAAGGGAGAAAGACGTGGGGTTGGAAGACATACATCACACACACGCACACTTATTACAGTTGTGCCCTCGCTCGGAGGGTCCAAATAATACAGTCCGAATAAATAGTTACAGTCCGAATAAATAATTAAATATTACAAAACCCTAATTAATTAACAAATTAACTAGAAAATGAATAAACTAGCATGCAAGCTATGGACCGCCTCAGCTCTGCTCCGAATGATGAATGATGTATGTTCGAGTTGCCTTGCGCGGAAATCCATTGCGATGCCCCGATTCGCCTCTGTTTACACTTAATCCCGGAATGCTATGCGAAGCTCCAGAAGGCTGTTGATTTCTGATTTGCTGCAACAGAGAGCAACAAAGGGGCATGGCAAAGTATTTTCACATATGTATGCATGACTACTCTTCAGGGAGTGTAGTCCTCGATCCTCGTGCCACTAATCACGCATCTCGATGCATGATGGCCGAGGAGTCGAATTGCATGACTCAATGTGAAATGAATGCACATATAAACAAAACAAGGCCTAGACTCCATCATGGGTAATCCTGAGTGTCGGCGACCGAGAATTGAGATACGTTCCGTCACTCGGAGTACGAAACATCCCTCGTTTCCCGTGCTTGGGCTAACTCCTATCCCAAACACAATGCAAATGAGATGGCATACACAATGCGACTAACATACAACCTAGCATGCGCAATGCTATGAAATGGCATACACAATGCTCGATGTAACATGGCATACACGATGCTTTATCATGCAAACTAGCATACGCAATGCTATGAACTGAAATGGCATATACAACGCATGATGGAGTTACACCAACATGAGTGGACCTCAGCCACACTCACATCAGTGGCCATTAGATGAAAATGAGACAACCGAAATGCGTGCGAACATGCACGATGCAAGAGACCGACCCTAAGGCATCAAATGCCACTCTACCAAAGCATGGTAAGGGATGAAAGATGGCATACAAACATGCAATTTCCAGCACTGAAATATGATGCGCAATGGTCCCAAAACATGCAAACATGGCACACAATGCAAGCTAGGGGGCCCGGGTACCGAAACTAGTGAAGTGCGTTACACTAGGGGTATCCAAAGCAATGTACCAAAGGCAAAACCAACCCCAAACAGACCCTAGGCAGGTCTGAAACAGTGGGGAAATGGCCTAAAATGATGGCTCGGAATGCAACGAAATGGAGCTCATTCAATGGTCGGTAAATGAGGCATACAAGCCCGACTCTCAAACGCATTTAAAGAGTATAAAACATGACAATATGGCATTCAAACTAGCTCTGAAATATGATGAAAAGTGACCTCAAAACATGAACACACCTCAGCACATGCATGCAATGGACCTTAAAACTCAAAGTTAAGCATGGGTATTGAACCACAAGCATGCAAAACAAACATCATTCGACCATGAGGCCTAAAAACAGAGCTAGGGTAGTCCAAAATAAGCACAATATCAGTTTAAGGTATGGCCAAAAAGTGCTAACATCAAGGGTCCACAAAGCATGCAAAGAAAGCTAGTGAACCATTAGTTGTTCTACAACTATATGAAGCATATGAAGGCTCACCCAACCAACCAAAAATAGAAGCATTTCATGCCAAAATATGCCCAAATACCCACTGAAACTCAGTCAATGCACGCAAAAATGAGGGGCTCCTTTGGAAGGCCATGCAAGGGGGTGTTCTACACATATATGATAGACAAACAAAAGGGCAAAACCACCTCTAGAAATGAGTTATGACAGCCCTAAAACCCACCAAATAGGCCCTAAAATTAGTCTAGGAAACATGCAAAGAAAGGTCCCAAGGCTTTGAATGGGATTGCTCTACACATGCATCATAGACATAAAATATGGCAAAATGGGCTCTTGACAGAGCTTGGGTAGACCTTAAAACTCACAAAATAAGGCCTGAAACATGACTTCAATGCATGCAAAAGGAGTCCCTTTGGAAGGCCAACAATGCTAGTAAAGAGAACAATGGGTGAGAGGGTCACCCCTCTCTGATTTTGAGGCTCAAAGATACATCTAAGCCACTGAAAATCCACTGGATTTCAGTGGCTAAGAGGCCAAACCAAGGCCAATGCAAATGCTCTAATGCATAGCTCAAAACATGAGGAAATGAAGCATGCAAGGGGGAAGATGACCCCAAACAGAAAAGAGTCCTTAAACAAACATGTTTAGAAGATCAAAAAAAGACTTTTTCTAGTTTATATTGAAGTCCAAAAATGCTTGAAAATAAGGCTAAGACATGATGCAAAATAAGCCTTAAAAGAGAGATGAAGCATACAAGGATGTAGGAGACCTCAAAAAGAAAATTATCCTTAATCAAACTTCAAGAGGAGCTCAAAATAAGACACTTTTCAGTTTATGACAAAGCCCAGAAATGCTTGCAAATAAGGCTAACCAATGGAGCAAAAAAATGCAAGTTTAAGGGAAATAGGTACTTACCCTTGTAGCACAGCAATACAGCAACTTCTGGACCAAGTTGGTGAACCTTCAACCCCTGAAAATTAGTTCCAAAGTGCTGGAATGGATGGTGGAGGTGGTAGGCTATGAGGTGTAGTGTAAATGGCCAAGAATAATGGAGTTTTGGAGCTCGGAAGAGAGAGATATGGAGGGAAGTGTATGTATGCTCTAACCAAAAGCTTCCTAACCCTTGAAAATGGAGGTGGAGGGTTGGTTATATAGAGGGAGAAGGCCATGGCTTCTTGGAGAAGTCTCAAAGGGGGGGTCAAAGCTTCTAAAAGAAGCTTGACCAAAATGGTCAAGCTTCTTGAGGAAGCTAAACCAAAAGGGTCAAGCTTCCTCAAGAAGCTTGACCAAAGGGTCAAACTTCCTTTGGAAGCTACGCAAAGGGTGCAAAACCACCCTTAAAAGGATCAAAACAAGGACAAAACCCTCGGACAGTGGGTCAAGTACAAAATAGCTGGCACAGCTGGAACACACTCACAGAGGCAACACTGGCCGACCAGCTCAAAAGGTTCAGGTTGGTCGGCCGACCACCTTCCATGGTCGGCCGACCAAGGGTCAAAAGGGTCGAGCACAATTGCTGGTTGGCCAACCCAGAAAGGTGGCCTCCCAGATGAGTAGATCACAATGGTGGTGTATGAAAAATCAGAAATTGTGGCTCAAAAGTGAGAAAAACCAGCTTCTTGTCAGAAAAGCCGGCTTTAGGAGAGAGAAAATGAGAAAAGTGGTTTTTTAGAAAAATTACTGGTCTCCCACCCCTCCTACAACCTTCCTAACCATGAAAATAGGGTCCCTGCCAAAAATGAACCCTAACCGATGCAAAACGAGGGTTCGAGGGCCAAAACGAGCAATCCGGGGCCCCGAAAACAGGCTGTTAGGCACTGGAGGTGGCGTATGACCACGAACGTGGTCTCCCGGGCCACAGTGTCTCTCTAAGGAGAGGAAATAAGGTGTGTGCCAAAAATCAGAGCAAACGGAGGTAGTTAGGCGGTCCCGAACCGAGGCACACGGCCCGACGGCTCCGAAAACCAGAAACTGGCCTCCAAACGGGATGAATGGCCTACGACCACGAAATGTAGCCTACGGCCACTGAGAGATGGTCTACGAGACCTCTCCCTCCCTTCGGGAAGAGAAAACAGAGAAAATAGGACCCGATTCACAAACCGAGGCAAAGCACAAAAGAGCCCCCGAAGTCTGGAGGCAAGGCTCGCAGCCGAGACTCCCCAACCTCAGAACGAGCACAATATCCACTATCACCGAGCACTCAGTCGGTTACGTCTGAGTCTTAAAGTCGGTCAAAAATGGGGTGTCTACAGAATGCTTCAATCTTGTGGATGACGCCTGCAACGACTCCATGGCCATCGCCGCCTTGAAAATGGGGTTACATCCTGATAGTGCCCTCCGTAGTTCCTTAACTAGAAGGCCCCCCAAAATAGTCTGGGCGTTGATAAAGAAAATCGAGGAATATTGCAAAGTGGAAGATGATGCTATGTGGGTTAAAGCCGGAAACAAGGCCAACAAGACAGCCCCTTCCGAGATTGTTCAGCTGATAAACTTTGTATCAATGAGGAGCCCTGAATCACGGAGTCGGACTAAGCGCGACAAAAGACGGGATACACGCCGAACAAACGACCAATGTTCCCACCGAGCTAGTGAACAACTTCAAGTAGATAGTAGGTGCACCAGGCGCGCGGACAAGAAATATACGGAGTTGTCAGAGCTGATCAGCGCAGTTATGTCTAAAGTCCAACACCTTCCGTTCTTCAAATGGCCATCCAAAATGGTGGGACCTCCCGACACGAGAAGACGGGATAGGTGGTGCAAGTATCACAAAGACCACGACCATGATACTGATAGTTGTTATGCATTGAAGGATCATCTGGAGGAACTGGTACAAGATGGTCGGCTAAAACACTACGTCCGAAAAGACAACTAGACCAAGGCAATAGCCTTACGGCAGGATTCACCTCCACTCGGCGTGATCCACATGATATACAGCCTGCCAATGACATTCGCGGTGAATACAATTCAGTCGCATCCTGACCCTCAAAAACAACTCACCCCGGCTAAACGGCCCCATGAAGTTGCGAGCATTGCTTTTGATGATTCAGATTTGGCCAGAGTGACACTTCCTCACACCGATCCCTTGGTAATAGAGTTACGCGTAAACCGGTTCGTCGTTGAGTGCGTACTCATTGATCTGGGAAGCACATCGGAAGTTATGTATTACAAGACATTCACCAAACTTGGCTTCACCGAATCAGATCTTTCTCCAGCTCCTTATCCATTTTTCGGCTTCAATGCTAATCCAGAATATCCGTTGGGCAAAATCACACTACCAGTTCGAGCTGGCTTGCGAACAGTAGATATGGAATTCTTGGTTTTCAAGCTCCCTTTGCTGTATAATCTCATCATGGGAGGAACTTGGCTACACATCATGCAGTCCGTGCCAAGCACCTATCATCAATTACTCCGCTTCTCGACTGAACAAGGCATAAAACAAATCCGTGGTTCCCAGAAATCGGCACAAGCGTGTTATCTCCTTGCCGCGAAGACACCAATAGAACTGGAAGTGAATTCTATTGAGGTGCCGGATCGAGAGAGCCTCGACGATGTTGGACGGCTCCCAAATGAAAAGGCCACGGAAGCCCTGGATCGAGTTGAAATTTCCGGGAACCCTGACAGGTTCTTCATGATCGGTGCCTCCCTGAATGATGAAGACAGACAGCAGTTAATTACCTTTTTACTCGGCAACCTTGACGTATTTGCATGGTTGCCGTATGACATGCCGGGAGTAGATCCATCTGTGTCTTAGCATCGTTTGAATGTTGACCCAAAATGTAAGCCGATTGTATAGAAAAGCCGACGGCCAGCCGCAGAACACACTACCGCCGTTGTTGAAGAGGTTGATCGGTTGCTTGACGCCAGAACAATCAGGGAAGTGACCTACCCCACATGGCTCTCGACTACCGTGGTCGTGAAGAAGAAAAATGGGACTTGGTGCGTCTGCGTTGATTTCACAGACCTAAACAAAGCTTGCCCCAAGGATTGTTTTCCTCTTCCCAGAATAGACCAACTTGTAGATGCTATGGCACGTCATCAGCGTATGAGCTTCCTCGATGCCTACAGAGGCTACCATCAAATTGCCATGCATCCAGAGGACCAAGACAAAACTGTATTCCTCACCCCAAGAGGAACCTATTGCTATAAGGTTATGCCTTTTGGGCTGAAGAATGTAGGGGCAACTTACCAAAGACTAGTCACTGCCATGTTCAAGGAGTAAGTCAGCCGTACTATGGAAGTGTACATTGATGATATGGTGGTGAAGTCAAAGTAAAAGCAAACTCATCTGGCCGACCTGGAAGAGACATTCGGCATTTTACGCAAGCACAAAGTGAAGCTGAACGCTGCCAAGTGTGCATTTGGGATTGGATTTGGCAAATTCCTTGGCTACATTGTCAATCACCGAGGCATCGAAGCCAACTCGAGGCAAATCACAGCAATCTTGGAACTCGGCTCTCCTTAATCGGTGAAGGAAGTTCAAAAGTTGATAGGGATGGTCGCCGCACTCAACAAGTTCAGCAGTCGTTCCACAGACCGCTGCTGGCAATTCTTTCACACCCTACGGCAGGGCAAGGCTTTTGAAAGGAACTCTAAGTGCGAAGCCGCTTTCAACGGTCTGAAGACCTACCTCCGGTCAGTACCACTCTTGATAACACCTTCGGCAAGTGACCCGCTTATCCTATATCTGGCAGTTTCTGACCGGGCCGTCAGCGCTGTACTGTTGAAGAAAGAACTTGGGGAGCAGCGGCCAGTGGTTGATGCCAAAACACGATACCTTCCCTTGGAAAAACTCATCCCAGCCCTCATCACGGTAGCAAGAAAGCTGATGTATTACTTTCAGGGCCATACCATTGGGGTACTAACGGATCACCCCCTCTGGTCAGTACTCCGTAGTGTAGAGGCGTCAGGGCATGTTTCAAAATGGGCTCTTGTACTCGGCCAGTACGACATTTAGTTTCTGCCTAGAACCTCAATCAAGGGGTAAGTACTTGCCGACTTTGTAGCTGAATTCACTGGGGGTCTTGCCAACTTCAAGGTTGATGAAATTCAACCTAAGCGGGACTGGAGAATTTATGTCGGGGACATTTGGCAATTGTACTGCGATGGATCATCCAATCAACGCGGCAGCGAGGCTGGAGTAGTAATCATGGCTCCCGACGGAGCAATAATCGAGCAGGCTGTCAAACTCAGCTTCGAAGCATCAAACGAGGCCGAATATGAGGCCCTGTTAACCGGATTGCGTCATGTTCATCTCTTGGGTGCTCGGCGTCTGCTCATTTTTTGCGATTCAAAACTGGTGATCAATCAACTAAAGGGGGAGTACGCGGCCAAAAATGGCCGTATGGCCGCTTACATGAAAACGGCAAATTCCTTGCTGGAAAAATTTGACCATCATGAACTGAACCCAATAACGCGTGATCAGAACACACATGCAGACACCCTGGCTTGCCTAGCCTCCGCCATTAACGCAGAGATTAAACGGACAATCGAAGTGGGTTTCATTCCTAAACCAAGCATTGGCCCTTCAGAAAAAGTCCAGATCAATGTCATAAAGTTAGGTCCGAGTTGGATGGACTCCATTGTTGCATTCCTATCTTCCGAACAGCTCCCGTTGGATAAGAAAAAAGCACACAAGCTACGGAATAGAGCCCTGCAATACTATTTGGACCCGCAAGGAAAACTTTACAAAAAATCCCTTTCTGGCCCATACTTAGAGTGCGTTCATCCGGATAAAGTCGAGGGACTCCTGACTGAAATACATGAAGGTAGTTATGGTGCCCATTCTGGCTTGCGCTCTCTGGCCCATCGAGCTGTGACACAAGGGTATTATTGGCCGACAATGAGAGCTGATGCCGAATGTTACATCAAGAAATGTGAACAATGCCAGAAGTTTTCTCCTTTAACCCACCTGCCTGTTGAGGAGTTAAGCTCTATAACCAGTCCTTGGCTGTTCGCCCAACGGGGACTTGACATTGTCGGACCGCTGCCTCGCGCCCCGGGCAACAAGCAATTCCTAATTGTCGCAACAGATTATTTCACAAAATGGGTAGAAGTGGAGGCACTAACGCATATCCGAGACACTGATGTGAAGCGTTTTGTATAGAAAAATATCATAACTCAATTCGGCATTCCAAGAGCACTAATCTCAGATAACGGCACCCAGTTTGATTACGGTGTCTACAGAGAACTGTGCAGCAAGTATGGTATTCGGCCCTATTTCTCCGCCCCAGCTTATCCACAGAGCAGCGGCCAAGCTGAAGCCTCTAACAAAGTCATTCTGGACGGCATCAAGAAGAGGCTGGAGAAAGCTAAAGGCAGATGGGTTGAAGAATTATCGAGTGTATTGTGGGCTCATCGCACTACTTCAAGACGGTCCACTGGTGAAACGCCGTTCGCCTTATGCTTCGAGAATCAAGTCATCATCCCCTTGGAAATCGACCTTCCAACCTTGAAATCGAAAGTTTTTGATATAGGCAGAAATGACATGATGTTAGCCTTGGATTTAACTCTGATTGAAGAACGAAGAGATCGTGCCCTCACATCCGTGACACGGTACTAGCAGCAGCTTGCTAAGTCATATAATCAACGCGTTCAGCTGTGCCGCTATGTTCCACGCGAATTGGTCCTAAAGAAAGTGCTTCCAGCTGCTAGGAATCCGGCTAATGGGAAATTGGGACCTAACTGGGATGACCCCTATCAGATCAACTCGATCGCGGGAACAGGGACATATCGGCTCAAAGACATGTCTGGAAGAAGTCTGCCACGCCCTTAGAATTCTTCGCATTTGCGTAAATTTTATCATTGAACCTGACCTGTGGGACAAGATATTTGTTTTGAATGATTCACCATGTACACATTTCGTTTTCGCAATGCAAAGTCTCTTATTTCCTCACTGTGAAATTTAACTCGTTACAACGATTAAGCCTCCGGATTTGGAGCCCCATCAGCACAAGACGCTTTTGGGCCGATTAAGCCTTCGGATTCAGAGCGCCCTTCATGGATGTCACGATTGGCCAAGTCAAGTCTCTGGATATAGAGCCCCATCAGCGCAAGACGCTTTTGGGCCGATTAAGCCTCCGGATTCGGAGCACCCTTCACAGATGTCACGATTGGCCAAGTCAAGTCTCCGAATACGGAGCCCCATCAGCGCAAGACGTTTTTGGGCCGATTAAGCCTCCAGATTCAGAGCGCCCTTCGTGGATGTCACGATTGGCCAAGTCAAGTCTCCAGATTCGGAGCCTCATCAGTGCAAGACACTTTTGGGCAAATTAAGCCTCCGGATTCAGAGCACCCTTCGTGGATGTCATGATTGGCCAAGTCTCCGGATTTAGAGCCCCATCAGCGTAAGACGCTTTTGGGCCGATTAAGCCTCTGAATTCGGACCCCCATCAGCGCAAGACGCTTTTGGGCCGATTAAGCCTCCAGATTCAGAGCGCCCTTCGTGGATATTACGATTGGCCAAGTCAAGTCTCCAAATTCGGAGCCCCATCAGCGCAAGACGCTTTTGGGCCGATTAATCCTCCAGATTCGGAGCACGAATGGCCAAGTCTCCAGATTCGAAGCCCCATCAGCGCAAGATGCTTTTAGGCTGATTAAGCCTCCAGATTCGAAGCCCCATCAGCGCAAGACGTTCTTGGGCCGATTAAGCCTCCGGATTCGGAGCGCCCTTCGAGGATGTCATGATTGGCCAAGTCAAGTCTCCGGATTCGGAGCCCCATCAGCGCAAGACACTTTTGGGCCGATTAAGCCTCCGGATTCGGAGCCCTATCAATGCAAGACGCTTTTGGGTCAATTAAGCCTCCGCATTCGGAGCGCCCTTCGTGGATATTACGATTGGCCAAGTCAAGTCTCTGGATATGGAGCCCCATCAACGGAAGACGCTTTTGGGCCGATTAAACCTCCGGATTCGGAGCACCCTTCATGGATGTCATGATTGGCCAAGTCAAGTTTCCGGATTCGGAGCCCCATTAGCGCAAGACGCTTTTGGGCCGATTAAGCCTCCGGATTCGGAGCGCCCTTCGTAGATATCACTATTGGCCAAGTCAAGTCTTCGGATTCGGAGCCCCATCAATGCAAGATGCTTTTGGGCCGATTAAACCTCCGGATTCGGAGCCGCATCAGCGCAAGACGCTTTTGGGCCGATTAAGTCTCTGGATTCGGAGCGCCCTTCGTGGATATCACGATTGGCTAAGTCAAGTCTCCGGATTCGGAACCCCATCAGTGAAAGACGCTTTTGGGCAGATTAATCCTCCGGATTCGAAGCGCCCTTCGTGTGTCACAATTGGCCAAGTCTCCAGATTCGGAGCCCCATCAGCGCAAGACGCTTTTGGGCCGAATAATCCTCCCAATTCGGAGCGCCATCCACGTAATTCAGGGTTGCTCTGAATAAGCCTCCGGATCCGGAGCCCCATCCGTCTAGGTCGCGTTTGGGCCAAATAAGACTCCAGATTCGAAGCGCCTTGTGAGGCTAACACAACACACGGTGACAAGCCGTACAGACATAAATTGAAACATGCAAGCATTCAAAATGAAATGTTTCATTAAATTCATCAAGCGGCACAAGCCGTATAAACATAAATTGAAACATGCAAGCATTCAAAATGAAATGTTTCATTAAATTCATCAACCGGCACAAGCCGTACAAACATAAATTGAAACATGCAAGCAGTCAAAATGAAATGTTTCATTAAATTCATCAATTGGCACAAGTCGTATAAACATAAATTGAAACATGCAAGCAGTCAAAATGAAATGTTTCATCAAATTCATCAATTGGCACAAGTCATATAAACATAAATTGAAACATGCAAGCATTCAAAATGAAATGTTTCATTAAATTGATCAACCGGCATAAGCCGTATAAATACGAGTTGAAACACGCCAACATATGAAACAGAGTGTTTTATTAAATTAGAAAATAAACACAAAACCCGCACTCAATCTACGTATGAACATTACAAGGTCTACTTTTATTCGGCGTCTCCCTCATCATCACTCTTCTCGACTTCGAAGGCGGATAAGGGAAAATCATCACGCTGATAAAGCGGAGACACCGAATTGACACCTGCTGCCTGGAGAGCCTCAACGGCTTGAAACGCCTTGATCCAACCGTGCTTAAATCCACGATTTTCACATCGGCAAACTTCCTCGGTAAGTTTTCCCTTGGTCTTGTCTATTCCGACCTTCCGGCCGTCATGAAAGCCTTTTTCATAGGCCCTAGACTTCGCAGTCTGAATCGCAAACATGCTAGCCGTATCTCGATCGGCGATCACATGACTTATAAGCCTCTAGGTCACCCTCTCTTCCACGACCTGGTTAGGATGGCTGGCCGATTGTGACTCGGCAGTCTTGACTTTCCTTAGTTCACGCTCCACCTTCTCCGCGTGAGCTTTTAAGTTCCGAATGTGTTCGTCTCTGTGCTCTATATCCCGCCGAGTGGCACGAAGACCCATGCCGATTTCATAGGCGGTGTACAGCCCCATGAACACCTTCACGAAACACTTCGAAATCCTGCCAACCTACCATCGACTACTGGACTTCAAGTAGAAAAATCTGTCGAGTGAACTCGACTGCCACATTTGGGTCACGAACGATTGAATCCGCCTTCGTCATTGGCCTATTCTCCCCAAAGACCGCAAAACTCAATGGGCACGGTGTCACATCAGATTCTCTTCCAGAACGGGGTTGAGGGGATCTACCCCGTGGCTGCTTATCCCCCCTAGGCGACCTACTTCGACAACGAGGGAACTGGCGTCTCTCCCGCTCCCTCGAAGTCCTACTTCCCGTGCGCGTAGGTTCGCCACTTCGATTCATATCTCCTTCCAGCTCAGCTAATGTCCTCGCCTCTCCTCTGCTGCTGAAGAAAAGTCTATTTGACATTCGCACTTGTTTAACCTCCCTGAATGGACTGGACTGAGTTACTGAATTTGAGCATATAAATAGGACCTACATGCATGAAGTACATGCCCTATTTATTCCCTACGGCGGCATCCCCTCCAAGGTGATCCCATTAATACTAAAACTTTAGCAGCCCGACGCCGATTGAATCATGTGCCCCAGCCAATCCATGAGCCTCCGTTATTCGGCTTTTTAGTTCATGAACCATCTGGGGCAAGGGCAGATTCATCAATCTAATTGGCTTCTGTGCCCCAGCTGACCCATGAACTGATTTATCAGTACTTCATGACTTCATTTTATTCGGTGTTCTAGTTCTTGAACCAGCTGGGGCAAGGGCAGATTCATCAATCTAATCGGCTTATGTGCCCCAGCCGCCCTATAAACTAATTTATCAGTACTTCATGACTTCATTTTATTCGGCATTCCAATTCTTGAACCAGCTGGGGCAAGGGCAGATTCATCAATATAATCAACGGATGTGCCCCAGCCGCTACACGAATCTCCGTTATTCGGCGTTTTAGTTCATGCACCAGCTGAGGCAAGGGCAGATTCATCAATCTAATTGGCTTATGTGCCCCAGCCGCTCCATGAATCGATTTACCAGTACAGTATTCATGAGTTCATTTTATTCAGATTCATCAATCAAATTCATTAGTCTAATCGGCTACAATCGGCCAAACGCCGAATACTTTTGCCGTCTCACTTAGTCGTGAAATTTTGTTGTTGTAACTACTGATTCTTTTAATTATTTACTCATATAACAAACAGTGTATGCAATAAACTTGAGAGCATAGGAAATTTTTGTTAATAAATTGGGCACTAACAGCGGTCATTTTACACATGAAAATCGGTTGACATCCAAAAAGATGAAAATCTACTAGCAAAAAACTTACAAAAAAAAAACTGTGCATCTAAGATGCCTACCAAAAACGAAACTATGCCTTAGTCATTCCTCAGGGTCAGACGCCAGCGGCTCAATGTCCACCTGCTCGTATGGAATCGGCTGTGCCAATGTCACATTCACAGCAGCGAGGGCTTTGACCCAGCCGTGTTTGAAGCCCCGATTCTCAAACTTTGGCACTTCTTCTGCGTAGCTTTCCAAGGCGGCCTCTTGCCCAGCTTGGAACGCTTTGGAAGTCTCGGAGTCTGCTATTTCCTTTGCCTTCTTCAATTCCTCCAAGTCGGCTTCCAGCTTTGCGATTGCCTCCTGGGCTAACTTAAGCACATCCTCGCTTGCCTTTGCCCTTTCCTCGGCGGCAAACCTTAACTGATCGAAATTTCTCGCTCGCTCGGCCTCAGAGTCGACTCTCACACGTTCTAACGCTGCATGCGTTGCCTCATAATCGGCCCTTTGAGAGGCCGCCACAACCTTGTTCTGTTCATTTTCAATTCCGACTTTTAAGACGCCGATCTGTTCTACGGCATCGTGTTGACGGCGGCCGATCTCGGCTATCCTACCCACCATCTACAAAACAAAGAAACAGTCACAGCAAACAAATAATCAGAAAAATATTTACAAATGTATATACGTGAAAACGGAAGATCGCAGATAAGACAAGTAACGTCCCGATAGGGCGGACTGAGCGGCCAAAGCAATTAGCATTAAATCTAGCTCCGCTCGAAATACGGCTCTGTCGGCCAGCAAGGATATCGAGGAGGCTATGCTCAAGGCCATAGTCGGGTCCCTCAAAGCTGAGGAATCCGAGGAAATCGGCAAATTCCTGATCCTTGGTTGAATCGTGAATGGAAGGACCAAATCCGATTCCTCAATGCGGGGCCGTTTATCGCTCTGTTCCTCGTCGTGCCCGGCCTCTCGATCGGCGGGGCACTTTTCTCCCATTCGCTCGCTTTCGTCGGCCTGCCCCACTTGCTCCATCTCTGCCGTTTCAGTATGAGCCGTCTCTTCCGCAATAACAGGAGGAGTAGACTCGGCGACCAAGGCGGGTGTAGACTCAATGACCGTGGCGGGTGGAGTTTCCAATCGGACGGCCTTGGCTCTCTACCTGGCGGCCATCCTCTTGGCGTTCTTCTTCCGCGCAAGTTGCGAAAGTGATTCCTTAGCCATGTCCTCAGGATAAGTGCCAGGGAGATCTCTTAAGTTTGTAAAAATGTCTTCAAAAACGTCCACTCGGCCGGATGTAGATGGAGGGTCGGACAAATTCAGTCCAGCTTCCTCAAACGCCGAGTTAAAGGCTTCGTCTACCTCGGCTCCCAATTGTTCTGGGTCCTCAGCGATCTAATCGATTATTTGTTCTTCTGTGTGTACTGAATCGAATTCTTCTAAACTAATCTCCTTCAAACTTTTAAAGCTGGAGAAGATAAGGGCTGTAAGATGATCTTCGCCTCTTGGAACTGGAATATGGTATGCCACCAAAAACGTTGCATAGGACAGCACGTAGCGCAAGAGAATATGAGCCGCCCTCCCTTGTTTTTGAAGATTCGGACGACCAACGAACTGCAGAGCAATTTTAATATCCGCAAGTAGAACGTCGTCGGCCGAGACCAACACTTTTTTCAAATTGTTGCCTGTCTAAACAAAACGGTAAGTACATGAAAGGATAGCCGAATACACATACGGAAATAAAAGCAACTAAAATGAGCTATACGGCCACCTGGATCGCCTTTTTGCCTTGGCACAGGATCTAGGCGACTTTCACCCTCACCGAATTCCCAGTTGCCTTAAACAACGACCATCACGTCGCCAACACGCTTGCCAGAGCTGGCAAGCATGGTCACTAAATGATGATTGGTGTCCTTGGCCCTAAGAAAATAGCGTCCTAGCCGACCAGTGGACTTGGTTAAGGCATAGCAATGCCGAATCGCAGGTATGCCTAGGTTAATCCTAAGACGACGGTTCAACTCTATGATCCCCATTATGATGCGGAAAAAATTCACGTTAGGCTGGGAAGGAATTAGGCGCCAATGTCAAAGGACAGCTCTTAAAAACAGATGAAGGGGAAAATGGACACCGCCTTCAGCAATCGATAGGAGAGGGAAGATGATTGTGCTCTCATCGGTCCTCTGCAAATCGGTGGTGTTGTCTTCCACGAGAGACAAATGGACGTCATCGGGGATGGAATAGTGGCGTCGAAAGCCGAAAATTCGATCCACAGAAAGGAGTTCTTTGAAATTTTTTGCTATCGTAGCCAGCCTAAGGATTATGCAAAACTAATAGTAAATAAGAAAATGGTATTGGGAGTGAAAGAGAAGAGAACTTATAGGAGCGGAAAGGATATTGAGAGACAGAAGAAAGTTGCAAAGGTCGCGAGGTGGAGGAGTTGTACTAGAAGGTGAGCCAAAAATCTTGAGTATTCAAAATATACATTCGAAGAGACAAAGTTTTAAACCACATTAAATGGAGGAAGCGTACGAAGAGGCGGGAACTTGTAATGATGACTAAAAAACGTGTGCGTTCTGACACGCTTTGGAATGAGGTTAACTGCCAAATTTTTGACTTTTCAAGCTCGAAACCGAACACGTCGACTAAACAGTGTTAGTAGGGTGTTCGGGGGGCAATTGTGGTAGCCGAATAAAATGAGACGCAAATAGGCCAAAGTATATATCTGCCAATCGGTATATAGTATGTACTCGGCCAAGTCTCTGACGTTTCATATGCCGAATAACGTGACCGGCCACAGATCAGTTGAGCCAGGGACCGATTGAAAGTTGGAATACGGCATAATAGAGGGGGGCAAGTGAACAATCACATGACAGGTCGAGAGTGGGCCCTGCCTAGAGGACCAGGAGCGTATATAAATAGAAGAACGACGAACAAAAAGAGGTATGTGAGAAAAAATATGCTTAACTTAAGATCCAAGCAATCTAGAGAGTATACACTGACTTATCCGTCGGAGTGCTTATCCCGGCACCCCCGACCGGAATGTTCATTCTTTTTCAGGTTACTAGCTGAGGATCACGAGCGTCCCATTGGATCCAAAGAGTATTTCCAAAGCACTTCCCCACAACTTTTTCAGATTACTAGCTGAGGATCACAAGCGTCCCATTGGATCCAAAGAGTATTTCCAAACCACTTCCCCCACAAAGTTCATCTAAACCGAGTGTGTTGAGATCCTTGGCTTCCTAGATTGCCATCACTTTTGGTTCCCAATTCTTTGGTAAGCACCTGATAATTTTTCTTACCATTTCACTATTAGTATGTACTTTACCAAGATTTTTCAAAGAATTTGTAATATCAATAAATCTGGTAAACATTTTAGAAATAGATTCATCAGATTTCAATTTAAATAATTTATAATTATGAACAAACATACTAATAAGTGACTCCTTAACTTGATTTGTGCCTTCATGTGTGATTTCTAATTTATCCCAAATTTCTTTAGCAGTATCACATGCAGAAATTCTATTAAATTCATTAGGATCAAGTGCACTATATAATATATGTTGGCTTTAGTATTTGCTTGAATACTCGTAATATCATTTTCATGTCATTCATCTTTTGTTTTAGAAACTTTCTTTGTATCTATAAATTTGAAAGGAATATTTGGACCATTTTTAATAATTTTCCATATCGTATAGTCTGTGCCTTGAATATATGTCATCATTCTATTTTTTCAATAATTATAATTAATTCCAAAAAAATATGGAGGTTTGGAAGGTGAGTGACCATCAATAATTTGTACTCCTATAATGGTTTCCATTAATCAACTCTAAGACTGTTAAGTCAAAAAAAATACTAGAGCCCTTGCTTTGACACCAATTGTTACCGAGAAAGCAACCCAAGAGGGGGGTGAATTGGGTTTCTTAAATAAATTACTAACTTAAAAAGTTAACCCAAATAATAAATAATTAACAATATGAAACAATAAAGATGAGTAATAAATTAAAATTTAATCCAAATGAGAAATAAATATGAAGTAATATAAATGAGACTAATAAAAATAAATTAAGCAAAGGAAGGGAAGAGAGTCCAAGCACAGAATTTATTGTAGTTCGGCTCAAACCAAGCCTACGTCCATTCCTTAAGATCCTCCTTGAGAGTTCTTCACTATTTGTCAAATAGAAATTGCACTCCTACCTTTACAGGTACTAGTGAATCTTAACAATTGATTAACCCTGATCACTCCAACCAACTAGTTGTGAATCCGGTACTAGTCACACCTAACTCAAGTGATTTTAAATAAAAATCCACTCACAAAAATATAGTTCTCTTTTACCAGAAAAATGATAAGGAATTGAAAACCCTTTTACAATAAAAGTTCAAACACTCAATAAATTTTTCTCAAAGAAATTATATAGCTCAATTAAAAAACACCACACAATATTTTGAACTCTTGAATATCACAAATTTTCTTCACTTCACTTCTATGTATTTTTCTCCTCTACACAGTGCTACTTTTATAGCCCAAAACAATATAGCCGTTGAAATTATTCTTCCACGCTCGTGTTTCCTTCTTTCTCCTTCTATTTTAATTCTTTTATATTTAACGGTTCGGTTCCAGTGATCTGCACAAATCAACAAAGGAATGAAAGGAAAAAGAAAAACAAAAAACAAAAAAAAGGAATTGATTTGCAATTATGAGACACCCACCACGTGTCTGACTTCCTAAAATATAATTTTATTATGTATATTGTTGCACAATAAATTTAATTAATTTCAAATCAATGTAACATATATGAAAATGATAAAATTTATTTTCATATTTTGTGTCAAATGATTGCAAAAATATATATATATATATATATAAATCACAATTTATCCAATAATATGTTAGACATCATCAAAATCAAACCATAAGATTAACATATTTATTGTACGAAACTTAATGTTTAAATAAGAACGTGATAAGGTAATCATAAAAAATAAAAGATTTGATTGGCTACTTAGATCCATATTTTAGATGATATATTGATAGTAGAAAGTTCACTTTTGGTTCTTTGTTTCTATAATGTGGGGGGAGGGAGGGAGGGAGGGAGGGGGGGAGAGCGCAATATCAACAAAAAAAAAAAGTGTAAAATGAACTATCGTAAGTATTTTCTATGAAAGTTGAATTTGTAGTGTGCTTTGAGACCATAATTTATGAATTGTTATTTCAAAACTTTATCTCAGGACTTGGGATTGTCGACTTTTGTTGCCAAATCGTTGAGAATTTATCGTGATAATTTCACAATTATTTTTATTTTCTTAGAATGACAAGTATTCTAATGATACTAAATATAGATTTGAAATACTTTGTCGTTAAAGAAGAATATTAGAAACAGAAAGTGTCAATGAAACACATAAGCATACAACTTTTAAGTGCTGATTTATTGATGAAAGGATTATTCTCAAAGACAATTAAGAAACTTGTCAATTGAATGGATCTTGAACATAATCCATAGTAGTGGTTTATGTTTTTTTATAGACTGCTTTATGATTGTGTTATTTGATAGTTTGAGATCTCATTAACTGTGTTTTCTAATATGTTTCCGGTTATAAATGGTGTATGTACGTATATGAGAATGAATGAATGATAGCAGGAATAGTCTTTCATAAAAAAATATTATTGGACCTTTTAAATATACTCATCACTTAAGGACTACATTAAATTAGTTGCTAATGTTGTGGTACATAGAATGATCTATGTCACTCTATTGATGCATAACCGTCATGACTCGCATTAGTGAACTATTTAATTATAATATTAGGATGATGACCAAATTAAAGTAAGGTTGGATATGATTTATTGGGTTCCTAACGTTTATCATATTAAATCTTGATGTATGTTGTCATATGGGCTAAGTGAAAAAATGTAAGACTAAATTTAATTATTGAGTCATTATGGTGACCTACATGATATGACAATGTGAATTAAGATTATAATTTCATGCCTTAAAGCACAAGTTATTATCTGATTGGTCAATAGATGGAGTAGTTTCCAAGCCTCCTACTTTGATGGGTAAGTGGAGTTATAATTGTATTAAGAAACTGGTCCTTTTCTTTACCTATAAAAGTATATTTAGTCACCCATCAATGATTCTGAATGTAACTTATTCTAAAGAGAGTCAAGAGAGAAAAATCTTTTTTCACTAATATTGATAGTAGTTTATGTTCAATCAAATTCGAATCACTCAAAGGTTGCGCATAACTGATCCGCGCATATTATTTATTTTCTGCATTGTGTTATTATTTGTGAAAATCATAATAGTTCACAATTTTAGATTATGAAAGTTGTTATATGCATAACACCAAAAAATTATTTACAAGAAGAACTATCTCTCTCAGCTCAAGCACATATTCAATGTCTCATCTCCGTGTCAGGGCACATCATTAACACCTGAAAAGGATTTCAATCACGAAGGGTGAACATATAGTCCAGTAGAGAATATTTCAAAAACCAATACAACTGCACAAGTATAGATGATCATGATGCTATATATATATAACATGCTCAAAACGTTTTTTAAATAACCCTTTTTTTCATCAACAACGCTAAGACTTGGTAAATCCTCTCAAGTGCATGTATTTGCCAGTGGTCATCATCAAGCACTACCTAAATTAGTGCACTATATGAAGTTACATTCTATTAGTGACCATCGCTAAGCATCACCTAACCTACTAAATTTACTAATTGCTAACCGAAAGGATTTTGGCACCAGCACCGTGCGGGTTTTTGGTGTTTCACTATGGACTATCGAGTCAAATTAAACCATTCTCATCTTAACTATATATGATCCGAATTCACCCTAACCATTCAATCAAAACCCAAAAAAAATGTTTTGATGAGTACCATGTTCAATTCCTATAAAAACGTGTCCCATGCACCTCTGTTCAATAGTGAGTTTTCATCATCCAACAACATTAATACTAACATCATTAACTCTCAATAATGGCTACAATTATCCGAACAACAATATAATTACACAAATCATATTCACAAATTTCCAAATTTCATTATTTTTTTCCAAATTTCAATTTAACAACATAATACTCAACTTAGTATTACCAATTTCACCATGTGTTCATCAATTTCTCAATTTCCAAAATATCAATTCTTAGGGTTTTCACAAACTAGGGCTTTCTCAATTGTAAACATCCGCATGCAATTTAATATAGAAAAAGTAAGTTTAATAATAAGAGTATAGAGAATCATCCACCCAATTCCACCAAACCCTTAACTCTATAACATGATTTTCCAAAATCAACAACAACAACATGTTTGTTTTGGATCGAAACTACCACAAATACACTAATGAACCATATAGAGTCAATGAAATAGAACGCTTGTAACGCCCCAGATATTATTACTTGAATATCATTACCCAATCCTTGATTATAGTCCATTTCCATAATAATAAAAGCGGAAGCAATAATAAATAGCTAAGCAATAAATATTCTTTATCGTATGCACGGTGATGAACTGTTCAATTACAATAATTTATAACATGTGCCCTTAATTAGGCTTACATAGAAGAAAATAAAACAAAACAAATAAATAAAAAGGGATCAACCATTACTACAATAAGATGGCATTCCGCCTACAAGTAGTAGACCCCGTGGTCAACAAATAAAGAGACTCCATGGTCTTGAATAATATTCCAAACTTCTCACCTGAAAAAAAAAAATGGTTAACAACGTGGGATGAACACTAATGTCCAGTTGAGATTCCAATGATTCAAAACAATAGCATAATATAGATATATATGATCATGAATGCTCCAGCTCAATAAATATACATAGATAGTGTTGTTTTGCATATCCAAAATATACTTACATACGTATACTTTTCTCAAAAGAATCATTATTTATCATTTCAAAAAAAATCCATTTTTCACACCTTCGTAACTCATTATTTTCAATTTAAAAGGTTTCCAAACCGAAATCACATCGCGAATATCACACACAACAACCATTTCAACAACTCTACGACTCATCTTTTATAATCCAAATGATTGCATCACGACGTTTATTTTCAAAATCAAATCCAGAATTAATTCTTTATACCCCATGCTACTCATTTACACCAAACAACATCAATGAATATAACAATGATATTCTCAATAGAATCAATCCACCTCATAACACAATTTCAACTACATTCTCAGTACATATTTTCGTCAATAATAATCTCTACAAATATACACACATTAGCAATAAAATCTCGTAATAAAATAAATAACTTGTGGCCTCGCCAAGCCCCACATTACCATTGTGGTCTCGCCAAGAACCATGTCTGCCTGCCGAAAGGAATGCATTACCTCTATATAACATAGCTTACTTTACCGAGTGCTAACCGGAAGGAACGCATTACCTCTATATAGCGCATTAGCCCGCTTCACCAGTTGCTTGCCGAAAGGATCGCGTTACCCCTATATAGCATAACCACATTCCATAACACATGCACCTTAATTTCCTTCCATTCATTCACATATAATTACGTAATTATCCAGTTAATCAACTACACATAAGGTTTCACATCATCGTATTTTACATCAATTGTACAAGTAATATCGTTCTCCACCGATGGCCAAGGACAAAACCTCTAAGCATTTAATAGTAATAATATAAATTCTTATAAACAAGATGGTGTGATTCTCATAACATTTCCATACCTCAATATTACCAATATTGTCTAGAGTTAGATTAACAATTATACCATCTCATAAGGTCCACTATTGATTCCACTATTTTTTATCACCAACATTTACAACATAGGCCAATTTCATGATAATCATTTACTTCATTCTCTCTCTACTTTCCATTTCTAGTTCACAATAATTATTACAATCATCTATTAATTACTTTTCAACTATCACATTTTCAATTTACCAATGACAATACCTAGCTCAACCATTCATAAACATTAACCCTTTTTCATAGTACATAACCATCAAATAAAAATTAGGGTTTTTCATTTTAAACTTCACAACTAACTTTTAATAACATCTATTCATCATATTAACCAAGACATCACAAGATCAACCATTTAAATTTCATTCTCTTCCCATTTCACATTTCTTATTCACACACACACACACACACAAAAAAAAAAAAAAAAAAAAAAAAAAAAAAAAAAAAAAAATCAACATGAATCAATATTTATATATATAAATCATCTTTTCTTTACATTCTCATAAACATTAAACTAAAAATTAGGGCTTTTTATTTCAACCATCATAAACATGTTCTATTAGCTTAAAATTTCCATAATCAACAACAAAAGATAAGATTAAACTATTTGATTCAAAACCCTAAATTTCATCTACATGTATTTAAAAAAAATCACTTATAAACTCATGTTTTTTATGCAATAAAAAGTAACAGATATCCATCTATAGTGATATGTTGAAGAGAATCGAAGAAATCCCTACCTCAAATATGAAGAAAAGCAAATCCGAAAATGCAAGCTTGTCGGATCAAGAATCCGAGACTACCGGTGCGAAGAGTGCAGCAAGCTATCCAACTTCTTTTTACAAAGATTGTGCAAAATCTCCCTCTAAGGACTTTCACTCTAAGCTCAAAGCTTGAGCAACAAAGGTGGAAATTGGAGAGAGAGGGAGAGGGAGGGAGAGAGAGAGAGACGGACCAACTCTCTAGGAATGAAAAGAAATACAGCAGAAGGAGAAAAAAAAAAAAAAAAAGGTAAAAAGGAAAAGAGTGGGGGCAGCCCCATATGGTTGCCTTCTTTTATTTATTTATTTATTTTTTTTATACAAACATCTATATATATATACATCAATTAAAATTATTTTAACAACACTCTAATATTTTGTAACATAAAATAATATAATTTGTTTCATCACAAAAATATATTTTTCGATTGATAAAACACATCATAAATTCACATTTCAAACATTTATTATAATACAATATAATAAATAATAACAACTCTCAAAGTGGTACCCTCCATTCACATAATTAAAAGGACCAAACAATTAAACATATGTTATATGAACCCAATTTAAATTGATTCTAAATTATGGCTCTTGAATCAAATTTCCACCCATAAACTAAACATGCCCCAAATATATACAAAACTAAACCCAATAGGTTTTACCTCAAGTCATGATTTTAATATCAAATCTCAACACAAAAATTCTACTATAAATTAAACTAAACACTGTTCAATTCGTAAATTTTCTGAAAATAAATATTCATGCATAAACACTTCATAAAATTTTCGTAAGTGTTTTTGAGTTATACAACTATGTATATATATATATTAAATTTTACAAAAGCAAGGTCTTCAACTCGAGAGACACAAATTTCACCCTGAACATGTGTGATGAATAAAGAATTGTTTTTCAATTATCATAAACCCATTTACAAATGATTTTTTAATATAAAACAAATATCACTAATCACGTCGTTCAACAACCATTCAATTAAATTATGTAATGATTTAAAAAAAAAAAATCCGAGTCATTAGAATGCTATCACTTGAAGAAAAGATGAGAAGGTATAAGCAACTTCAAACACCCGAATCAAGATTTGGTCAATATTAAAAACGAAGCTTGCCAAGCTTTTCAACAACCATGTTTGTGTAACGCCCCAAAAATTTATAATATTACATAAGTACAACAACTAGCATTCATTATAAGAAAGTTGGAATTCATCAACCCTTACATTCATTGAATGATTAAGGTTTGTACAAAACAGTTCCACATACAATTATACATTCAACGATATCAAATACATGAATCTAGAGCATGTAAAACATCAAATTCAAAAGTAAATAAAATGCCCTCAAGGGCTTACAATTTCCAAGGCATAAGCCCGGTTACACAAAAACGGCCTCTCGAACCCAAACAATTAGAGCCCTTAGCTAGTAAAAATACATCACAACAAAAATAGGAGTTCTATGCTCCAAACACATATGTCCACGCCCTAACTTGGCAGGGTCACCACGTCCTTTCCTGCACCAAAATCCCGTAAGGGCGAGCATAAAGCCCAGTAGAGAATTCTTACCAAAGTATATACGTTTATGCAAGATTCCCAATATGAAATGCACATACCATGCTATGTCTTAGAAAAAGATTTCATTTACATCTTTTGAATACCACCATGCACAATGATAACTTGAAATCTCTACAAATTCAGAAAATTTGCAATTTAATTCAATGGGGCGGTAAATACGACTCAAGTAATCCCTAGGTTGGTGTCTGCAAGTAGGTATAACTAGCACTACCAAAACCCCACTTTATCGGTTGCTAATCGGAAGAGAAGTGGTACCTCCTCCGCACGTGTTTTCGGTCTTTCACCCTGGACACTCAAGCCAACTTAATCCATTTCATCTACACCTCATGTACGAGCAAGAAATAATGTTCTCGTCTAATCCTGTTGATCAAGTCTGCACTCCTCCGTACGTCGTCGCTTTACTCCCTGAAAACACAAACGTGAGCTAGCCGGCGGGTGTGTACCGGATACCTCTCCAATGCCTAAGTTAGCAAAATAGACAAATAGGCAAAAAGCTTTGTGTATTCGAGAATCAAAGTTGTGTTACCTCTCCATAGGTGATGTTATGTGCTTTTATAGGTTCCGCATGGCACAATCCTAGTAGGACTCTTATTCCTCCATGCAGAGTCCTCCTAGGAATCACACTCCTGAAAGATAATGCTTATCCTTCAACACCCCCCCTCACTGCTTAAGCCAAGTGAGATGGTTTTACCACGGTAGTATGACAAAACAACCGAGCTAACATGGCTAAGCTAAGCTGGCAGAATTGACCGAGTTCTGACTAGCTTGACTCTTCCTTTTATAACTTGTACCTCGGTTTCACTTCTTGAGACCGCGCTATCCACAGCGTGCTTGGACCGAGCTATTCAATAGCAAGGTTCTGAGTAAAAGCCCAAAATACCCCGGTCCTTAGTGGTATGACCGAGCTAACTGCTACTACTCAGACCGTAGTGACCGAGCTAACTACAAAGCTCTTTCTGGACCGGGCTAACTACAAAGCTCTTTTACTCAGCCCTTTTTACTGTGGCCCACAGAACGGCCCATCACCCAGCTCGGCCCAATTTACATATAAATTACCCTCTCAATTGCCCCTTAATTCCATTTGCACAGCATGATAGGGATTATCTTTTACCAGTCGAGCTAAAAACTTTAGCCTTTTAACCAAGCTAAATTCAGACCGGGATACCAATCTATCCAGTCAAAACGTCTCTTCAGTCTCCGTAACTGAATCGCTTCCCATTCCGTCGACACGTGGCGAACGCTTGTTGGCCCAACGTAGCTGTCACGCCATCTTCATACTCCAAAAAGTTTGAACAGTCCCGCCCTTTTTCCATCTTTTCACAAAACCAAACCCCTAGGCCTTGAACCATCCATTTGCCCTATTCATCTTCTCTCTCTTTCTTGCTCAAGCCTCCATTTTTGCAATCTCAGTACCTGCGAAGCTTGCACCCTCTTCACCATTTCGTGGTTTCAGATCTCCATTCTTGCATCTTTAATCCGTAAGTAACTCAATATTTTCTTGCTTTCCATTCATTTTGCAAATACACATAATATAGATATATACGTACACATATATATCACAAAGCATACTCTATATAAACACGTTATGGGTAAGAACAGAAAAAGAAAGACCCCCAAACCATAGGTTCATGTTTTTAAGAGCACACCCTCTGGATTCAAAAATCACAATGCTTGAATTTGGAATCGTGGTGTGACCGAGCTAGAAACCTGTTTGGGCAATCTCCAGGTTTAGGTTTAACCGAACTAAGGGACCTTCTAGGTGTGCACCCAGCCAAACTAGATAACTCTTCAACTGACCGAACTAAAACTTCATGCCAAATCTGTAATTTCAATAGGTCCAAGTACCTTTTGCTTTACTTAGTCGAGCTAGCAAACTGCCTTAAGTTTTGCACAATACCGCGCTAGAAAGCCCTAACCACCGACCGAGCCACAACTTGGGGCTAAACCAGCTTCCTTAGTCAAAACCGGACTAAGAATGCTGCCCCAAATGCTCAACCGAGCTAAAGACCCTTGCTCAAATTGGGCTGAGAATAGACAGTATCCCACGTAGCCGAGCTAGGGCTTCGTTTATCTTACCTTTGTTTCTTTTAGCACGGTCCAACGATCTGTGCTTAACACCTTTCTTTTTCACTTTGCAAACTCTGACTAGGTTGCCCAGGTACTCCTCTGACTGTCCAACTGAGATAACCAACCTCATCTCAGCACCGAGCTAGCACTTGAGGCTAATTTATACATAATTTATTTCCACATGGGTAAATATAGGTTTTTAGTAAACTCACCAGGAGCTATGGCCGAGTTTCGAAGGGACTACAGCATCCCTGATGATGTTCACCTTAGTTTAGCCGAACTAGATACTACTCCTTGGGGAAAACAGGGCTTTGTTCCCTTCACCCTTCTTTCCATTGTAGAAACCGGACTTAGATTCCCTGTACAGCCTCTTCTCTGTGAGTTCCTTAGACAAACCAACCTCTGCCCTACCCAGCTTTCCACAAATTCATACCGCATAATAAATGGCACCCCCGAGCTAAACCGCCGAGCTGGCCTTAATCTCAGTTTAGCCGAGCTCTTCCACCAATATTCCGTAGGTTCAAATGAAGATGGCTAGGTTTACTATTTAAGAATAAGGCGCCGGCGTGAAAAGATAATAAAGAATACCCCAGATAAGGACGTAAACGACGATGATTTCTTCTGGGTTTCTGGGAATTTTGAAGACCAGGAAGCCACGATCCCGGGTGACCGAATAAACTGGAATAAAGGAGTTGCCGGTATAATTACCTCGGCTTAGTTTTATGCTTTCTTTTACCTCGGTTTTCTTACGTTGAACCGCATTGACTGTTGTCTTGTTTACTTCATGCATATTTGAACTTTCTTAAGTCCCAGTACAGCTACCCCAACTTAAACACACTTCGCGCCGCACTGCGATATCCCAATAGAAGTTGGGCCGAGCTACTGAATTTTGAGTCGACGTATAGATACAGCAGTAGACGAAAGACCAGGATAACTGACTTTTTGTTGGAAGCCTCTCCTGAACCGGATCCAACCTTGCCTCAAATCAACCTGATCCCATTAACTGCTAAACAAGAAATGGCCAAGAAGAGAGCTGTAAGAGCCCTCCTCATCGAGACAAATCAACCCAAGGTACCACAAGCCGATCAAACACAGGAGACCGTGGTAGCCCTACTATCCCATCACCCTTCATCGTCTCAGACTCGCAAGCGTACTCGGTCTTCTACAACCGAGCCACGCCTTGTCGATGAGGATGAAACTGTGCTTCCCCCAACCGTAGTACCGAGCCCACAACCTGAGAGCTCAAACTGAGCTAACTCTTCTGATTGGGCACCGAGACTAACATACCAGAACCAAGCCATCAGGGAAATAGATTCAGTGGTGGCAAATAAAGATCACATGCTAGCCTTCAACCTAGCTAAGAGCGTGTGTCTGCCACCTGACATGGATCACCATGCCCACCTCACCGAGCTAAAAGCTATCCGCTCGGCCACCAAATCAATGGTGCTGGTGAGTACTCTTTCCTTTGTTTTCCCATTTTGTGCATCTGATATCTCGGTTCTCACTCAAGATTGCTTACCACCCTTATGCAGGCTATGCAAAAGAACCAGATTGCACATAAGCGTGTGCTAGAGCTGCGCAGAACAACAAGGCAAGCCATGGCTGAGGCTGACAAGAAGACGGCCGAGCTAAACAAGGCCAAACAAAAAATGGCCGAGCTACAATCTGAGGTCACCCACCTCTCTGGTTTAATTGACTCAGCTAGAGTAGAGAAGCAAAAAACTTTGACCGAGCTGAAGGATCGTTACCTGCGTGAGCTTGCCACAGTGGAGGAGAAGAAGAAGGCCGAGATAACTGAGTTGGAAAAGAAGATTGAAGAAGCGGAAAACCGCGGCTACAAAGAAGGCGAAGCAACCTACATCCTGCAGTGCGAAGCTGGCAAGGATTTATTCTTCAAGTGTGGGTGGAAAGCGGCGGTGGCACAACTCAATCACGGTCCTGACACCGAGGTCTTCCTGAACCCTCATCCGTACTTCATACCAAGCTACATGGCAGAGTACGCTCAAGCCATTCAACAAAAATTCCTTCAAAATGAGGAAGATGATGAAGAAACCGAGCCTAACAATGCATCGGTCATCAATGATCCCGCTGTTCAATCAGCTCAGGTGGAGTCATCGGTAGAAGACTTGACGACCGAGCTACCAGCTGAAACCGGGCTCCGAGTTGAACTAGATGCGAATCTTGATGACCACTTTGCTTAGTCTTGTACTTTCTTCTTTTTGCTTTAGGAAAGAAACTGAAACTGTAACCGGGCTGTGCCCCACCTTTTGTACTTGTTTTGAATTTTCAATGAAACCTTCTTTTGTTCCAACTATTGTTTCGGTTTACCTCCATGTTTGTACTTAATGCAATATAACATTCTCCGGCCGAGGTACCTATCTCGGTCTTAACGTTGAAATCTATCTGGACATACCTGCCAACCTCTTCAGCCTAGATTTTTACCTCGGCTGAAGATCACTAAAAGTTTGTTATTCCAGCCAACCACTCTTCAGCCTGGATCCTTATCTCGGCTGAAGAATACTAAGTGTTGGTTTTTCCAGCCAACCGCTCTTCAGCCTGGATTCTTACCTCGGCTGAAGAGTACTAAAAGTTGATTTTCCCAGCCAACCGCTCTTCAGCCTGGATCCTTATCTCAGCTGACGAGTACTAAAAGTTGGTTTTTCCAGCCAACCACTCTTCAGCCTTGATCCTTACCTCGGCTGACGAGTACTAAAAGTTGGTTTTTCTAGCCAACCTCTTCAGCCCAGATCCTAATCCTAGCTGAAGAGAGCTCAAAGTTAGTTATTGCGGCCAACTCTGAGTGAAGTGTTTGGTTTTTCCAGCCAAACGTCCTGCAGCCTGGATCCTTTCCCTCGGCTTAGGAGAAGTGTTGGTTTTTCCAGCCAACGTCTTCAGCCCAGATCCTAATCCTAGCTGAAGAGAGCTCAAAGTTGGTTATTGCAGCCAACTCTGAGTGAAGTGTTTAGTTTTTCTAGCCAAACGTCCTGCAGCCTGGATCCTTACCCTCGGCTTAGGAGAAGTGTTGGTTTTTCAAGCCAACCTCTTCAGCCCAGATCCTAATCCTAGCTGAAGAGAGCTCAAAGTTGGTTATTCCGGCCAACTCTGATTTTATTGCCCCTAGTTCACTAAAATAACTTTTACAGAATAAAACAATTATGCTGAAAAGAAAACTACTTGTTTTATTGAGGAAAAGAAAAATTACAAGTACTTTAAAGAAAAGCTAAAAATAAAATAGTTTGAGATTGGTAGTGTTCCATAGCCTGAGAATGGCTTTGCTGTCTTCGTCTTCCAAGTGGTATGCCTATTTTCCTGCTAATCCAACCACTTTGTAAGGTCCTTCACAGTTGGGCCCTAACTTGCCATCTCCTGGTACCAGGGTGTTTCCCATTACTTTACGCAGCACCCAATCTCCAATCTTGAATTGCCATGGATGTACTGTCTTGTTATACTTTCTGGATAATTCTTGCTGGTATGAGGCGATGTGAACCAGTGCTCTTTCTCTTCTTTCTTCTGCAAGGTCCAGCTCCAATACTATGGCTTCTCCATTTAAATCTGGATCAAAATTTTCACTTCTAATTATGGGGAGGCCAACATCCAGTGGGATTACTGCTTCCATGCCATAGGCCAAGGAAAAAGGTGTTTCTCCAGTAGATCGCCGAAGTGTGGTACGGTAAGCCCATAAAACATGAGGGAGCTCCTCAGCCCACTTTCCTTTAGATTTTTCTAGCCTTTTCTTTAATCCATCCAAGACGACTTTGTTTGATGCTTCCGCTTGGCCATTCGCTTGGGGGTATGTCGGTGTAGAATTGTAGAATTCTATCTTGTATTCTTCACAAAAGCCTCTAAAAATTTTGCCATCGAACTGAGTGCCGTTGTCAGATATTAGAGCTTTTGGTATGCCGAACCGAGTGATAATATTCTGCCAGACGAACTTCTTCACATCTTTCTCCTTTATTGATGCTAGTGCTTCTACCTCTACCCACTTTGTGAAGTAGTTTGTCACTGTAAGAAAGAACTTTCTGTTGCCGACTGCCGTTGGAAGTGGTCCTACTATGTCCAAGCCCCACATTGCGAAGGGCCATGGGCTAGTTAATGGTAGAAGCTCTCTGGCTGGTTGATGTATTTGGTGTACGAACTTCTGACATTTCTCGTACTTTTTGACATACTTCTCTAAATCCGCTTGCATGTAAGGCCACCAATATCCTTGCGAAATCGCTCTGTAGGCTAATGATCTTCCCCCTTGGTGGCTCCCGCATACGCCTTCGTGTATCTCAAACAAGAATGCCTTAACCTTGCTGGGATGGACACATTTCAAGTAAGGTCCTGTGAAGGATTTCTTGTACAAGGCCATTGATGGGGAGAGCCAAAATCGTTGCAACTTTGCTCTAATCTTGTTGGCTTCTTTCTTTTTTTCAGGTAAGACGCCGTCTTTTAAAAATACGATGATGGGATCCATCCATGAAGGGCCTAGTTTGGCGCAACATACTTCAGCTACTTCGAGCTCTTCGATGCTTGGTCTTGGCAAGAAGTCGATCAATAATGGATATAGGATGGATGTATCTACCATCAAAGCAAAGCCAGCTAGTTCGCCTGCTCTACTGTTTTCTTCCCTGCCAATCTGCTCTATCCGCACCACTTCGAACTTCATGATCTCTTTTCTGACTAACACTTGGTACTTAGCCATCCTTTTATCCTTTGCCTCGTAGTCACCTGAAATTTGGTTTACCACCAGCTGTGAGTCACTGTAGACCATTAGCTCGGTGGCCTTCATGTAATGTGTTGATTTTAGTCCTGCCAGAAGCACTTCATACTCCGCTTCGTTGTTTGATGCTGGGAAGCCAATGTTGACTGCTTGTTCCACTATTAGGCCGTCTGGTGAGATGAGAACTATGCCAAGTCCTGCACCGTGCCTGTTGGATGCTCCATCTACGAAGAGCTTCCGCATCTCTCCAACGAACAGCTTCCAGTAAGTGGAGGGATCGAATGATGCCTTGGGGTCATTAGTGTTACTAGTATTTTCTTCAAAGTCCACACTTACTATTTGCCCCTCATTATCTGATTGTATCAAGTCTTTACTTGTTGGTGAGTCTTTGCTTGGTGTAGCATGGTTTGCTTCTTTCTCCCTTCGTTCCCTCTGATCTGTCCTAGGATGTGGCTGGGTATCCTGTATCAGGGGTTGCGCTATTCCGGCGACACTTTCCATCCCCATTTCGGTTGTACCCGTTAAGTCAACTAGGCAGATGTGATGACTTCCTAGTGTGAATTCTACGACAAAGTCTGCCAAAGCTTGGGCTTTGATCGCAGTTCTGGGTTGAAACTTGATGTCAAACTGTCCCAACTCTACTGCCCACTTCAAGATTTGCCCAGAAAAGTTCGCCCTCTCAAACAAAGCTTTTAATGGAAAAGCTGTGAGGACGATTATGGTGTTGGCGTAAAAGTAATGCGACAACTTCCTTGAGGGCATCATCAAGGCTAAGGCCAGTTTTTCCAATGGTAAGTACCTGGTTTCTGAGCCCAGCAATGTCTTGTTGACATAAAAGATGGGCAGATGTTGGATTCCTTCCGCTCAGACCAACACTGCGCTAATTGCGTGCTGTGAAACTGCCAGGTACAAACATAGTTCTTCTCCAGGTATTGGGGTCACTAGCAATGATGGAGAAGACATGTATTCTTTCAAACTTTCTAGGGCGCGGTCGCATTCTTCGTCCCACTCAAACTTGGCCTTTAATGCTTGAAAAAATGGTCGACATCTGTCTGACGACCGACTTATGAACCGGTTAAGTGTGGCTGCCATACCGGTGAGATGTTGTACTTCTTTTACTGAGTTGGGCCTCTCTAGATCCTAAATTGCTTTGATCTGAGAGGGGTCTACCTCTATACCTCGGTTGGTTACCAGAAAGCCTAGGAATTTGCCTGATCCTTCGCCGAACACACACTTAGATGCATTAAGGCGCAACTTGTGCTTCTTCAGGATCTGAAACATCTCACCTAGGTCCCTGAGATGGCCATTCTCATCCTTGCTTTTGACTACCATATCATCAATGTAAGCCTCCATTGTTCTGCTTAACAATGGTTCAAACATCTTGGTGACCATCCACTGGAATGCCGCCCCTGCGTTTTTTAGGCCAAAGGGCATGACCTTGTAGCAATACAGTCCTCTTGGCGTTGTAAAGGATGTGACCTCC